>VKOC01000002.1:6296999-6323441 GCA_009364415.1 Spea multiplicata
CTGTGCGGTCGCACAGGTCGCACACCCCAAAGGCCGGCCCTGCACACAGACACACACAAAAGAATACTCTGATGAATTAAAGCTAAAGGATGACAATAACTGTATTTCATTGTAGAAAAGGGGTTGCCCTTGCAAACACAATTTGGAGCAAGATGATAAGCAGATCAAAGCTTCTCATCATCACCATCTCATTCTCATATTCTGTTTTCGGCTGACTGAATGTAATGCTGACATGTATTCAGCAAAATCTAAGGCATGTGTGCACAGTAAACACCTTTTATAAGCTCTGACAACCTTCAAGAATATCTTAGGGTATTTTTTATAATATATATATATACATATATTCAATAAAAGGAAGAATAAAAAATAAACTGAACAAAAAGTTCACTAATGAAAGAGCTTAAGCTGTAAAATCAGACAATTTATCTTGAATTTATGATTTAATGATTGAGAACCCATGCATACAATATTTTCGGAGTAATTTTATTTTATAACATAATTTGTTTGGTGTTGGGGTGTTTCTGTCACCCCCACAGCTAACGGATGTATAACATCTAGAACCTAGACAGCCATCTCCGTAGACAGACATTGGCAGTAGAATGGGTCGTACCAAAGAGCTCAGTAACTTTAAACGTTGTAGGCTTACCTGGGAACTCGCGGGGTTTAACCCTAAGTCTCAATTTTTGCTCCAATTTGGGGTCTCAGGGTGAAAGGGCCAGGTTCTCAGGGTCACGCAGTCTGGAGCTAAATCCTTCTATTCTACGCTGCTCTGGCCATATATGACTCCTAATTGGTGTTTTTGCTACCAATGTGTTATGGTTGATATCCCTGCTTGACTTCAGGAGACTCAAGTGTATCTTGAAATAATGACAAGTCAATGTTTCCAGTATTAGAGCCATTTGGGGAGTCGTTATAAAGAATCTTTAAAATTGGATATTAAAGGGTTAATATTTCCAGAGTTTCAGGCTCAGCTGGTTTAGAAGGTTCCCATATCATATAATGCCATCCTTGCCACAAATAAGTTTGTGGAATTTCTGCTCTGGTCCACTGTAAATGCTATTATTGTAAAGTGGAAATGTCTAGGAGTAACAACAGTTCAGCTATAGGCATTAGACCACTCACACTCACGCACTCACTCACTCACACGCACATGTAAGCAACATCAGCACAAGCACTGTGCGTCGAGAGCTTTACGAAATGGGTTTCCATGGCCGAGCCGCTGCACATAAGCCAAAGATCACTATGCACAATGCCAAGCATCGTTTGAAGTGGCGTAACGCACATTGCCACGGGACCCTGGAGCAGTGGAAACGTGTTCTCTGGGGTGATGGATCACTCATCACTACCTGAAAGTCTGATGCTCCAGTCATAGAACTCTACCTACCAGAACGCATAGTGCCTACCGTAGCTATCTTGTATTTTTATTTTGAAACAAAAATATCAGAGGAAATAAGAGGGTTATTTGTGTGCCTTTCCCAAGCACTTAATACAAATCCGAATGTTAAAGATCTCTTAGAAGCCAACAATAACCTAATATCAGACTATGTATAGCTGCTGTACCCTGCTTAAAGTTTAACTTTTTTCCTATTCTTCTATACAGCTGTTCCTTCTCACATTTGTTCTCGTTTCCTGTGATTTCATGTCTTCGGAAATTCTGTGGTTCTTACACAAAATAATTGAAACATTAAAGCAACAAGCAGAAATAAAATGTGTATAGCTAATGCAACATATGGACTTCTATGTTTCGGTAATCATAGGTGCCTTCTAGGTGAAAGCCCGACTTTACAATGTTCTGTGGTAAAGCAATATACATGGGGGGGCTTTGGGTAGGAAATGCCCCCTAAATATTACACAACAACCTACAATGGTGAACTCCAGGTCAGTAGATAAACTAAAATAATAACACAATTAGAAACCAAACAAGCCACGTTGCTGTATCTTACACTTTTTTAAAGTTTAAACCTTCATTACTCATAAATGCATTTCCTCACTATAGTATGTATGTATGTATGTATGTATGTATGTATGTAGACGTGCGTGTTTGTGCTGCTAACTGTAAAGGGGTTTTAGGCATTGGCACAAATTCTAGAATCGGCATAGTCAATTTAATCTTTCCTGTGTTATTTAAAAAAAGCACAATGTTCATAAAGTGCAATTCACTCTGTTCTGTTATTGTAACAGCGACACTGTTCGTATCCACAAGCTTTTGAAAAATAAACAATCATAAAACAGCAAAGTCTGATTTGTGAATAAATGCTTTGGGAGTTCGGAATAAAATTGCTTTGACTTACAAATGTCAGTGTAGAGAGCGCCCCAAGGAAACAGACGGAGATCAGGAGGAAGACGAAAAGCTCCCGACGTTTTCCCCATACGTGCGGGAATTCATCCAATACTGCGGTTATGACCCCCTCCAGACCTGCAAACTAGTTACAGAGAAATATTGGGTTTACCAAACTACATATCGCCCTGTCCTTGTATTGGACATACATGCAGCTGTGGGAATATGCAGTGCCAGTGGGCATTTTTAAGTAGTAAAACCTTTTAGACAATAATTCACATAGCAGTCCACCTCTAGAGCTAGTGAGATGTTGGATGATATATTCTGATAACAAGCATATAGTGTTAACATATTGCTCTTGAAGACATTATAGGATATGTTGTAAATAGTGTATGTCTCTAAATGTCTATATTCTTCCATGTGCTAAGCGTAAGGAGCTCAGCTAGCCACAATAGCCCAGTATAAATTATTCTAGTATCCTACATCTCAAAATATTCAATATTTAAATCATTAGATTGTAAGATGTTTGAGCAGAGCCCCCCACGTCTGTTGTGATATATAAAACAATAAATAATAATAATTAAAGTGGTAACCAGGATAATTTTGTATAGCTAATGTGTGGATAATGTAAATCTAATTATACAGATGTGTATATGTGAATGTGATCATGAATGTGTACGTGTGTGTTAGTGAGTGTGAGTGGATGTCTGTTGGCATGAGTGTGTAAACATGTGTGTCACTACATCTGTACACATTAGCCGTGCAGGAGGCATATATACATGTATCGACCTTTCTATCTGTTAGTATATTAATAATTACTGGTTTTTATAAAGGGTAGGTACAGTAGAACTAACTCACTTCTACTATCGACCCTTCCAGGTACAAAAGGTAAATGTTCACTTACTGTGCTGTCCAGCCCAAGGGTGATTAACATCAAGAAGAATATAATTGCAAAGAAAGTAGATGCTGGCATGTTTGCAATTGCCTCTGCATAGGTGATAAATAGAAGGCTGGGACCTGGAAGAGGAGAAACAGGAGAAGGTTATATTTTGAGTAAAAAACTCATATTTAATCATTTCCGAGAAATATTTTTAAGATATTGTACATACGTTCATATTAAAGGGATGTCATAGATGCTCAGTTTGGTGATTACATGTCAACTAAGGCTTATATGCAATTCATATGAACATTGTATAGAAGGCCAGACTTGCTTACTGAAAAACGGGGGGATTTACAGGTGGGCCGGCAGGTAAGCACTGGGGCCGTGCTGATGTCTATGTGGACCGACGGACGCTTACCGCTGTGGCCCTTGCACATTGTACGAGTAAACTCTTTTCTTATCCAGGGGAAGCAGGAACCTGGGTGGGAAAAGAGTTTCCTTGCACAGTGTGTGAACGCCACAGCAGTAACCTACATGCCATTGGGCCGCATAGACATCAACGCGACCCCAGTGCTGCTCGGCCGGCACTTGGACCAGAGAAATCTGCAGGCGAGGTAAGGGGGTGCGGAAGTTTGAATGAATGCATGAACAAATGAGTAAATGAGTCAATGACTTTACAGGTATTTGGGGGCAGAAATGGTAAAGGCAGGCTGTTTAAGGGCACATGCAGCACAGCAAGGCTGTTTAGGGGGCAGAAATGGCAAAGGCAGACTGGGGACATAGATTGCACAGACAAGCAGCTTGAGGGCACTGACAAGCTGCCTGGGGGCAAAGGTGGCTCAGACATTCTGTTTGGGGGAACAGATGGCACAGACAAGCTGATTGGGGCAAATGTGGTGGTGTGGCACATGTTGCTTGTGAAGCTGGGGTGCCCTGGGGCAATTTTCAGACCGGGGCCCTGCACAAAATATTTTTTATTGATAGCATTAACAAAGGATGATTTTCTACTAATGCAGTCTACAAATGCAAAGCCTTCAGAAGGCTGTGAAGTTCCCAACTCATTTTGCAGAACCCAGTTCTAGGAATCTGATTATATCCAAAACAAAGAAGATTTTAGCCCGTTAACAGCAGCTTTATCCTTTACGGTAAGTAACCCCCTCATTGAAGACAATTAATCTGAAATATTTGAGGAAATTCACAATGTAAATTCCATCAACATGATAATCTGGTAATACAATCTGATTATTTAAATAAATTGAGACTTTTGACTTTGACCACAAGGTGCGAGCTGTCCATGTATGAACTTTTGTGCCTAATGTGGAAGCCTGAAATTGTTGAAATGATTGAAGAGAAAATATAATTAGTCTTAGACAGTTTTAACAGTATTAGGATATTTCCATTTTTTTTAAACATTTCAGTACAGATGATGTATGTGAACTATTCTAATTCCAGGATTATCATGTTTAATGTCTACTCATGCAAAAGGAAGCCCATAGACAACCATCAAGATGTGGCTATTCTACAAGTATGTGGGATTGTTCCAGACAATTGTCCAGGAAATTAATTTAGCTTCAGAGTTGGAGGATGGTAATGCTCCTCATTAGTAACTGTCAATCAGCGCGTGGTGTTAGCAAACCTTTCTTGGTTTCCCCAGATATGTGGAATAGTTCGCAGTTCACTGACTGCTTGATGAACAGGGGTTTGGACAGTAAAATCTGCAGAGCCCCCACTAACCTCCCGTGTTGGGGAATCTATGCTGTCACTTGTTTTTTTTTGCACAGGGAAACATTTGAAAAGAAATCTATACATATCCATTGATATTTATTGGCGTGTTCTAGACGCGAGGCACATAGGATGGAAGTTTTTACCTCCATATCTACATTGCCCTTGTGTTCCTACACTACTAACGCCTGGCTGCTCGGAACAGCTTAAACGCCTGCAGCATGTCTGGACGTCCGCATCTGCTGTCCATACAATATATACGTGTACAGCTACATGCTGATAGTTACGGCTACATCTCTGATTCATGAAGAGGTATGAGCTAGTTAACCATTTAAATACTAAAACAAGGTTTGGCAACCTGTAGCTAATGCTGAAATATAATTCCGGAACAACCCTGAACAATGGATAGCTAAGGCAGGCTGATTTGCACTGATGTTACACAACAACCCCCAGAAAAAGTACTTTAATATGTGTTCTTCAAACTGTAGGGAATAAAAAAAGCTGACTTTGGGAGAAGCTGCAGCACCACACCCCGTCCTGCTTCATGCTATTGCTTGACTTCTTAAAGTATCAAATCAGTGGCAAGAAAGGATAATGTCTCACTACAAGTCTCCCGTCCGGACCCTCGCCGAGCCAGCGGTCAGTATATCACATGGCAGTAAATATAAAGTGAAGAGGCAAATGCATATGGGGGATTCTTACAACGGGGCCACTCATCTATAGTAAGCATTAATGTAGATATGAATCCCGCATTGTATATTTAAGACATGGACTCATGGATTCATATTTCTCTTTCATTGTTTTTATATAAGGGTATGTATATCAAGATATTATAAAGGAATGAGCTGCATTGGGCAAATGTTTGTGTATAAAGGAGCTTGAATTAGTGATGTTTTATCTTTGAGTCTCTGGAAATCTTTATACAAATTTGAAGTCCAAACTATTCCAGATAAGGCTATACATATTATAAATATATATTATGCCACCTAATAAAATGAATAAATGTGAAATTATAATAAAATTGTGAAAACTTAGAATCCTCAACACAGGGGCCCATATTTACAAACAAGACAGATATGATAACCTATACACAGTGCTGTGTATACATGAAGGGGTCCAGGGCAAGCTCCCCCAGCTAGGGCACTTTGCCGCCCCAAGTGCCCCAAGGAAGAGAGAGAGCTACCCGCTCGGCGCCCCTCTCTCTCCTCTGCGAGCCCTCTAGCTCGGTCTCGGGGGCCGGCTTGTAATGCTGAGCGCTGGAAGATGACGTAATTTCCGGCGCTCAGCAGTAAAGCAGCGCGCACCGTGGCAGAGCAGGGAGACTCACCGCAGAACTGCTGAAAGGTAAGTGAAGTACAAAGGGGGGATAGGGTAGATAATAGGGAGGGATGGAGAGGAAGGGTAGATAATGTCTTGGGCCGGCCCTGCTCCCAGCTGTACCTAAGAGGAGGTCGGTGCAGCTTCTAGCACTGACCTCACCTCATCTACTGCTGAACACTGGGATATGACATCATATTGAACATAGGGTGACCACATCAGCCATGTTTTTCAGGACATATATATTTTTTACATATTGCTGACCAGCCCAGACATAGTGCTGCCCTGGAGTATGGAGGCTGTATAACTAACTATATGCATCCCAGACACTGCAAAGCAGAACTTTACGTGTGCTGGTCACCACTATATAAAGAACCTTATATGTGTCAATGGAAAACATGGCCGATGTAGTCACCCTTATTCAACAACAGGGCACACTCAGGAAACAAGCGAAGTAGTGTGAAGAAAGGACTGTGCAGACTATGGCGGCTGCTGAGGGGGTCCAAGGGGCAGCTTCCATAGGCTGTTAAGGTAAGCCTACCCTGAGGCATCTATCCCTTCTGCCCAACTTGGATAGATGTAACATGGGTAACACCTCCAACTTTTCCTAGCCTGGTACATTGGTTTAAGAGAATATTATCAAAGATACATTTGTCACATCTAAGTAGATCGCCCCAATGGTGTTGATGTCAGTACAATATACTAAACTGTATTATGCAGTTGAATAGATATCAGAAATCCAGGTCAATTACGTATATACATTACCTGTATCTTTGGCAACTTCAGACACATCTAGGTTCCTCATTTCAGCCATATAACCCAGGACAGTAAAGATGACAAAACCAGACATAAAACTGGTCAAGCAGTTCACTGTGCTCGTTATCAGTGCGTCCCTGAAACAAGACCCGTCACGCACAGTGAGTTGTGTGCTACAGGAATATATGTCACGTTGGAAACAGTTACATATATGCAATCAGACAGTAGACTCTCAGTACCAGAGTGTGCTGATGATTTAACTATTATTAAATCTATAGGTGCAAATTGGATTTGCCATTGCCAACTGTGGTGGTCATCAGCAGGGGTAGCAACAAAAAAACGTACATATGATACTAACTGGTAGCAGTTGTTGTGAAACTTGTTATAGCTGGCAAAAGCCAGCAAGACTCCAAATCCCGGGCCAAGGGAAAAGAATATCTGTGCAGCAGCATCGACCCAGACCTGGAAAGAGAGAGCAAAGAAGTTACTGCCATGAAAAAAAGCTAACTGGCAACCAAGGGTTGGACAAACCATCTAGCAAACCAAGCAAATACTTGGTGGGACAGTGCCAGATGGCACAGGACACTTATGGTTACTGCCGCCTGCCTGGCTGATGTATGCTGCACAAGAGTGAAAGCGTATCTTGCTGCTGTGCATGGGTTTATCAGCCACTGGACTTAAAGTGCCAGAGCACTAAAATTCCTAGTCCTACCCTGACCAATATTAGGTTAAATTGCACAGGATCCATTGCCATTGCCTGAGATAGGTTTGCCTGTTGCTGTTCATAGACCAATAGGGAATATAATTCAGGTACTTTTTTAGTATATTACCCTCACTTACTCCATCACGCACTCTCACTCTCAATGTCTCCCTACCTTCTCTGTTGACTCTTCTGTGTCCCTGTCTCCTTTCCTGCGTCAAGCCCATTTTGTTATAGTGCATACCATTCCCAACATACACAATATTTCTTAATATACTAACACTATGAAGCTATGGGATATTATCAAGCTCCACATGGCAAATTTCCTTACTGTCTCTGTTTTCTTTTTACTAAACAAATCAAAGAGATCATGTATGAAAGTAAGTTCTTGGGGCAAATCTAGGTCCTCGGTGCTGTCTACAATAAAGTATAAATAGTATCTCCAGTTTTCTGATAGTAACTCTTCTAATCAGCATTCTCTTACCTCTGTAGTCAGCAACTTCTTCCAGTCTGGCTGCAGGTAGAATAAGACGCCCCTCCAGGCCCCGGGAAGTGTAGCTCCTCGTATTAATAGTAGGGTGAGGACAATGTATGGAAATGTAGCAGTAACCCACACAACCTAGTAGGGAAGCAGGCATGAATATGTTATAATGCTGCATACTCCAAAATTCACACAAGTAAGCAGTGCTCTATGGATTTGTGCCAGAGAAGACAATGTAGTCCAGGTGTCTTAGGTAAGTTTGGTGGTGGGGGTTATAGGAAATTTGTAGGTGGGGAGAAAAAAAAATATTTGGAAGAAGAGTGCATAATAGCTTATTGGGTAAAAGAATGAAAAGGCTTACACTACGGAAAGAAAGGGAGTTTTGCAAATTGTGGTAAAATGATTAGCGTCTATTGTATACTGTAATTTCTTGCCCATAATGTGACCTCACTGGATAACATTTAATCCTTACCTTTCCAGATGTTTTCACCCCCTTCCATATGCTGAAGTAGACTACAGTGAAAATGAAGAGTAAACAGAGTGAGAGCTGCCAACTGATGCCCCCAAGCTCCTGTAGACCTTTAGACTTGTTGATCTGAAGCACTAGCCGGCTGAAAAATACCAAGGAGAGCCTGTATTTAAATCTTCATAGAACCTTTACTGGGTATTTGAATAAATGATGGATCAGTAAAAGCAACTTTATTTCTGCTGACATATTCAAGTAACAAGTAGGAGAGACCACCTCACCTGGTCAAGTTTTCATGGTCTCTACACAATACCCTTGGTGCACCAGTCAGCATCTTGATTCTTATGAATGATCTACCTGTGCTACCAACACCTGGGCTACACAAGGAAATCTGAAAACCCAAAAGCCTCCCAAAAACTCCAATTAACCTTTCACAACGAAACAGACAAGTGACTGGCAGGAATCTTAGTAAGTATTGTAGCTCACAGTGCTAGAAGACCATATTTGCCTCCCTCCCACAGACTATTGGAGGTTCATCTGTAGTTGAAAGACTCTGGTCGAGGCTCTAGTCCCTTAAATGGTAAACATTCTCCAGTCTATTGTATTACATTTGGAACTTGTTACACAGAGGGGAAATTAATTGGCAGCTCAAACAATACTTCCCAGAGATGAAGCGGTCAAATATGGCACAATTGTGCATTTAAAATAATTTGTATCACAACTCAAAAGAGGTTTTGATACATAATTCAAATTTTCCTTCCCAGTTTTGTTCTACTTTGTCTGCCAAATCATCACCCCTGAGGGCATATTATTCCTTACCACACTTACATGCACTTACGTGTAAAATTCCTCTGCTGGAGAGATGGAGCTGTTGAACCAGGTGACGCTGCTGTTCTGGAAGTAATTGGTGCAATTGTCTGTATTCCATTCGTTGTAGCAGCTGGTCCAAGGCAGCTCAGCCCGGAATGAGAACATGAGGTAGTAAAGTGCCCAGGCCATGATGGTATTGTAATAAAATGCTACATACAGAGCGATCACGCATATAGTATAACCAATCCCTGCGGAGGGATAGAAAAAAAATACTTGCATTATAATGTACTATACAACTTCTACACTCTATTTACGGACCCCAGAGGGTCAGCTACTTGCCAGGGAATATCCTTCTCAATCCCAATGTGAGCATCTATCCAAAGTTAAACTACCCTTCAACAAAGAAACTGATTGGTAGAAAATGTAGGCCTTTTTTTACCATCTGACTGCATCAGTGGTGTGGAAATAAGCGTTGATATAGGTTTGGGGGTTCCTTTCTTCAGGGGACTCATAGGACCTGCATTAATAATTAGCAATATGTGTAGAATTATATAAGAATGGGACATAACTAAGTGGTGGGGAGCCACAATATTTGTGGTTCCAATCCACTGCTCATCCATTCCTACTTTATATTGTAGCACAGAGTCCCTGTTGCTGTAACTTGGAAACCAGGGGATCCACGCAAACTTTAATACTTATATCTCCATCCGAGGTTCCTAACGGAACATGAATTGCTGTGACCAAGGTCATAGGTTTTTGTTATGAAAAATTACATCTCTTACAGCAAACCTACAAGTGGGTTGCTTGCTCCAGCTCTCAGGTAATTGCTAAAACCTATGCATGACGATATAGTATGAAGGGGTGAAGGGTGGTAGAGAACGCCAACATTAATGTAAATAACATAACAGTGCTTCTCCCATTTCCTCTGCGCACAGGAAATGAACTTCACCTTATCTTACCTTTAAATAAGGGACAGATTTTCCTCCATATAGATATGCAGCCATTCCTATGATACTGACCCAAAGCCAGCTCCATATAAAACAGAGGTATCCCACCAAAGACTGCCATGATCACGTATGGAATAAGAAAGGCTCCTGAAAACATACAAAGTGGTTAATAGGGGATGCCACTTGCTGAACCCCTAACCAACTTATTTAAGCATATGAGCCAATTTGGTTGCAGCCAAAATATTTGTGAAGCAATGGCTTTTCTCATTATATTAAGCAGTTTTGCTAATTACATCTTTCAATTTCCACCAATTGAATGTGATTCCATATTTTTTCATATTAGCTTAAATAAATCAATATTTTCTATGGGTAATGCCAGAATGCCTAGCAAGATTAACAAATGCTGCTCCCACTACAACCATTTCATTTTACATTTTATACCGTATTATTTTTTAATAAAATGCACTGGTACAAAGCGTTGGCCTCATCACCATTCTGTGATGGCTAAAGGTTTGCAGACTCCATTAAAGCCCTTCATTACCACCTACTCAAGGAGTAAATTTGATGGGTGTCCCATTGGGAATTAAGGGTTCCAAAATTCAAGCGGCGCTGATATGATACATTTCAGAAACGTTTTCTCACACAAATTAAAATGGAACCTCACTTAGTATTAATAAAAACGTAATTGAATTAGTTACCATCCAGGAAAGGCCCTGACTATCAATGAGCTATTGTGCAACTATTAAGAAGCCTTTTTTCCAGTGGTCTCGATATCTCGCTGTTTAAAGTGATATTAGCTTTGTTGTCACATAAGTGCACTAGCTGGAGAGTTTGGAAACTGTCCCTTGGCTTCTCTGATTTGAAGATTTTAAGTTTTGATAGGATTATCCTACGAGCAGATCCATTTAATATGTTTTATCAGCTTTCAATGAAGCCCCTTGGTGACTTTGTTGTACATTGTGTCTGAAGGACATGTTCTGGGCTGCTATCACTGGGCCATGTCCTGTCCAAACCACTACAGAACAGACAAGCATGTCACATAGAAACAGCAGAAACAGGCTGCATGAATTCACATGTTTTTTCAAGTGCTGCTATCATAGTTATTCTTTTTTTCTGTGAAAATACAAACAGGATTTTAATGGTCACCTGGTCAAACTGTGGTGAAATGTCCTTATCAAAGAGAAATGTACTGTACTCTGTATATACTGTACTCTGTGGAATGACTACGATTCAGGAGCAACAGGTTGTAGCTTGTGCAATTACAAAGAAGAAGCCGGGTTAATTATTAGAGGCCTGTTACCCAGTGATTTTTTACGAGTGGGTGCTGCTCTAGGCCGCCGTCCAAACCTACACTCCGAGCCCCCTTGCGCTTATTGTGCGAAGATGGAGCTGCAGCCGCACAGCGACGTGAACTTGGATCTCTGCATTGCACATGGTGCTAGGGAGCATGTGACACAGACCTGTGCTTGAGCAATATAGATCTCAGCTCCTACTCTAGGGTTAAAAAAGTCTGTGCTGGTTATATGAAGAAAACATAGCATTCTGAAAGGTTTATGGCCCTCTCCACCAGTGAGTACTGGTTACAACATAGAATGAAAAAATGATTTAATGGGATTTTTAGCAATACAGGTAATAAGAACATATGAAGCTTTAGAACACTGACCTCCTCCATTCTGGTAGCAGATATAAGGAAACCTCCAAACATTACCCAGGTCAACTGCATAGCCAATAACAGAAAGAAGGAAGTCTATTTTTTTACTCCATGTTTCTCTCTCCCCTGTTTCTGTCTGCAAATGCTGCACCTCAGCCCTGCATGAGGGAATGAGTGTGAGTGCTGGGGTCGAACTTTCATCCACTCCATTTCTGGTACCATTGCAGGGTGTCTCAGGACTCTGCACAGCTAGGTATTTGTTGGATAAGGGGCCAAGCTCTGTTCTCTCCCCAGGGCTTGGATGCACCTTGTTGTGCTCTTCAGATAGACGTAAAGATGGCTTGCAGTTCCTCAGCAGCTGTCCATCCTTTTTGCATTCTGAGCGGGACCTACAGGTCAGAGGTTCCTTTTCAGAGCCCAAGGATGGGCTTTCTGTGCAGGCTGGCTTTCTTTCCATCCTCTTGGTTAGGTAAAGTTGTGGCTGAGGCCCATTGGCACTATGTGGGTGCCGAGTTAGACTTGTGTGTTGTCACTGGGTCTTAGGTGATTTTTTCTAAATCCAGTTCTCCTAGTAGAGATACAAAAACAGTGTATGAGTGAATATACAAAATGCTTAAAGAATAGAACAAACTATACATTATTTTATGTACCAAGAGACATGAGATGAATGTATATATTATAACCCATATAAGGTAATTGTCTGATTTTCATCCCTTATTTCAATTTTGATATCCGAAAACCACAGAATATAAATTTAGGGTTTCAACAACCCACTGATGTCATAATTACAGCTTTAAAGATTTGGTCTTCACAGCCAACCACAAAACATGCTGTGCCAGACGACCTGTTGGTATGCTGAGCGCATGCATCAATCTGAGACTTAATGTTGGCCACACAATCATACTTATAAATAATTATAATCACCATGACATTTCCTGTTGGTTTACACGGACATTCTAAATTCTGTTTATTATCATACAACAAACTTAAGAAAAGGGATGGGCTTCGGTTAAAATAACCATCTCTGACCAGTCATAAGATAACGGGATGTAATAATCTAAGAATATGGTGGTCAAAGGTAACTGTGGAACTCACATTTTAATACACACTTGTCTTAGGTTTCATTAACTTTATCTCCAAAATGAGATCCATTAAAAAAGTCACTTGTTTTGTTTGAGTTTTATACAATATCGGTGATGATGTTGGTTATTGGGCCTACTTAGGAACAGAAGCGTTGACAACAATGCTTTCAGGACCTCAGAGGGTTCTTCCTTAAACAGAAATTAGATTTCAGGTGAAGTTTAGCTTAATTCAAATCAAATTTACCATCAGGTAAGCTTGACACTCGCCCAGACAATTTTAAAGGCCAAAGGGGGTGATGGTTTAAAGATAGCTCTGTCCATCCTGTTCCCATTTGCCCATCACAGGTCCCATCTGTGTCTGTCCAGCTAATCATTGGGAGGGTATGAGTACCAGAAGAACTGCCCAGGTCTAATGCACAACATGAGACAAGGCAAGTCCAAGGACCAAGTACGACTGAGGCAGTAGAGTGGGTACTAAACGTAGAGCGACTAGATGTGCCAAATCTCTCCTCAATTTCTATGTTTCAGTCTTTGTTTTCGAATATTACTCCTGACACTGAGGGACATGCTTTAACGCACCATTCATGCATTGCTAATGAGGTAGTGGAATGTGTTCTTCTTTCTGAATAATGTCTCCTGTGATATTGTCAGCACCTGTAGGATATTCCGAGAAATGGACTGCATCTACATCTTGAAATTGACACTTTGTTAGTTATTAAATCAGTATGTGGCTGTAGTATAAAGTACCAGATCATTAAACAGCCACTGGTTATTATGCTCTTTACAAACAGAATTTTCTAGGTGGACAAGGTCTTTTAAAACTGTATATTTTATTCATTTTTAGCATTTTAAACAGTTTGCTTCACAGTACATATGTGTAGATTCCATCAAGAGATAAACTTTCACAAACCTTAAGTAAATCACATATATATCCTGCTTGTTGCTTTTTAATTATATTCTGGGATATTCTGGAATATTCTGGAAGTGTAGGCGGTTTCAGTTGGATTATGTTAAAGTCCGTTGCCACCATCCATTCCCTTTAAATTTTTGTAGATGAGTATTGGGTTTACTGCCTGACAATGACTCTGCATACAGGTTCCAGGACTACGGCTTTTAAAGTCAGTACTAACACGATTGTAAAGACACACTCCAGCCATCATATGCACTTAAATGCATAATACAGTGTCACTGTATATGTTTTTATCCATACAAATGCATAGAGGGATCCATAGGAACCCACTATATATATATATATATATATATATATATATATATATATATATATATATATATATATATATGCTGTGTTTCTCCATCCACTGCTATTTGCCTTGCAGGGGATGAGTTCTTTTAAGTGTGTGTGTGGATATGTGTGTGTATGTGTGTGTCTGTATGTGTGTGTGTATATGTGTGTGTGTGTGTGTGTATGTGTGTGTATGTGTGTGTGTATATGTGTGTGTGTATGTGTATGTGTGTGTGTGCGTGTGTGTGTATGTATATGTGTGTGTGTATGTGTGTGTGTTTGTGGTGTGTGTGAATACTCGCTGCAGGCTCATGTCAGATTTCCACAATTCTGTGAAATTAGACTTCCTTTACATGAATGTGCAGAGAGCACTGTTTTCTGAGAGAGTAGCCCTTCATAATGCATTCCTCTTCAGCGAATGAACCCCAATTTTGTGTTTTTCTCAGATGCAGCCAGGGCCGGCCTTAGGGGTGTGCGATCTGTGCATCCGCACAGGGCGCCATGGCAACAGGGGCGCCTGCCCAGGACTTAAATTAAAACATCAGGGTTTTCTTTTTCAACTTTATTTAACATCCTCCATGTTAAAGTTTTTTAACTTTATTTAACACGGAGGATGTTAAATAAAGTTAAAACAAAAAACCCCAGTGTTTTAATTTAAGTCCCGGGCAGGTGCCCCTTTTTAATTTTCAGCAACCGTTCGGCACCCCTCACTCTCCGTGACTCTGACGCGGTGCCAGCGTTTCATGCTGAGCGCCGGAATTATTCTGGCGCTCAGCTGTGTAGCGTGCACCGTGGCAGAGCGGGAAGACAGACGCCTCCCGCTCCCAGCGCAGGACTCTGGCAGCAAGGTAAGTAAGGGTAGGGAGAGGGGGTAGATAGTGAGGAAGGCAGAGGGGGGAAGCAGTGAGAAGGGGCCGAGAGGAGTAGATGTGAGAAGGGGCAGAGGGGCGAACCCAGGGAAGGCAGTGAGAAGGGCAGGGGGGGGGTTTTTTTTTATTTTTGTTGGGATGGGGGCGCCAGAAGAGTAGTCCGCACAGGGCGCCAGAACACTTAAGGCCGGCTCTGGACGCAGCGTGTTGAGCCTGAATAACCGCAGCCCACAGCACTGGCCCTCCGTTATGCCAGTCTCTCTACTGGCGCTGGCCGCTTCAGAGCAAACCCTGTGGCCAAGCAGGGGGGCAAGGCCGGGCCAGGCACACCTGTAACGGTGTTCCTCCTGACAGCGGCCCTCACAGCTATAAAATCTTTCTTAAGTGAAGCTCTCAGGGACAATAAACTGTCTCTTAAAAATGGTAGCTTTCATGTTAAGTTAATTAGCAACAACTTGGCAACAATTTGAGTCCTGTATCCAGTGAGAGTTCTACAAATAGAATTTGCAGCAGACAGTTGGTAATATTTGATCTTCACAACAAACAGATTGTAAGTAGGGATTTACACAGCCTAGGCTTTTATAAGTGACTTGTGTAAATATTTTGATCCCTTCAGGAGAATTAAACATATTTTATTAAACAGACATAAAAGTTTTGAATTATTGTGACACCTGTTATACTGCAATTGACTCTTTGTAATTTGGTTATTTTTTACCTGGCCCTGACGGACCATTGTGTACACCAGGTAAATGATACCTCCCCCACTTACTATTTTAGTTGCTTGTACAGCTGATTACTGTACACACGTGGCCGCGTGCTGTAAAAGTGTACATGTGTAGCCATGTTTATGCAGCAGACACCCACACAAGTCATTGTCTGTCAATGCTTTCTATTATAATAGGACAAGATGGGCAAGCAGGAGAGGACTGGCACCATATAGCACCAGGGACAGGTAAGAACAAGTGGACCCCAACCCCTTGGTAACTAGTATACATACTACAACACACACACTCACCATTACACTTACTCTCCCATCAAGCATCACTCCCTTCACACTTATCACACTCATCACACCTATCGCACACCACGCCTCACTCTCTCACATCTATCACAAATCACACATCACTCCCATCACACGTATCACACATTACAACGCGCTTCTTCACACCTACCACACATCACTATCATCATGTCTACCACACATCACTATCATCATGTCTATCATCATGTCTATCACATAGAGCACTTCCTCACATCTATCACACATGACAACTCACACCCATCACAACTCATTGCCTATCAATTGCACATCACTCCCATCACACTTCCCATCCTTAAATTACCTGAAAACCCTGCTTGAGCAGTGTATAAGCTGCCACAATATTACAGTGGGGTGATGTAACAACATGTTATGTGACCTCACTTTACTTCTTCCTCTGCTATTCTTGGAGCAGAAACTCACTGGAGTTTGTCTTCTAGAATGTAAAGTGATAGGAAAAATAGAGTGCAACTATCCTGCTTGGTGGAACAAAAATTAGGGGTATCCCGAAGATTTTAGTGGCCTTGGTTGAAAAGATTTAAGAGACCAAATGTCTGATACTAGTGACTAAAGGAATAAATGTCCCTCTTTAATTTAATTTAACCACATTTAATTCACTACCCCTCCTCTTATTCCATGCCTTATATGTATATATATATATATATATATATATATAGCATATATACAGTATATCATATATATATATATATGCTCGGAAAGGGCATCTAATAAGAAAATGTAATTCAATTAGTGCTCCTTTTATGTTTAAACTCAAATTGTAAAATTGACATGACTGTTCCTTTAATGTTTAAAATAAAGTGTTTGGAAACTTCAAACAAACAAACAAATACAATTAGATGACGAAACTGAACCCTTTTAGATCACAACATTCATGGTTATTAACAGATAAATGATATACTGTGCACGATACATGCATTAAAAAGCACAATTACATAATCAGATTTAACAATTATAATGTTTCGCAAAACCAATTATGCTGAAAGCTTTAATAAATAATTCTCTAACCAGAACTACCTTTTCTTTTTAAATGTAAGACTACATTTATTTCACGCTAGGATTGCCAGTGTAATTATTACGAAATATAATTGAATAACGCACAAATCATTATTACTAAACATATCATGGCAAGCACTTCTGTGTTGCTGCTCCAGACTAGTTTCCTCCACAAATACGGTAAAGGTTTAACCCCTTGGTCAGATATTATGAGTACTGGAACTCTGGATTAAAAGGACAGTGAAGTCTCATAAAAACATACTAAAAGGCATAGTTAATAATAATAATAATAATAATAATGAGAATAACTAAATTGTTCAACTGCATATATGTGCCTACGTCCAAACTTGTTGAGATTCTTTTAAATACTGAATATATACCTTTGAATTTACTAGTTTGGAAGGCAAGTAAACAGTTATTTCTTAGTTAGATTTTAGAATCTAACAAGATTGTGCTACCAACTAAAATATCGACCTAAATCTACTTTTTTAAAAAAAATAAATTAAGTTATTCTAATAAATCCAAAGTAACTTTTGGCGTTAAAAGAGACACTCCAGCGATTATTCACACTCTAATGCCTATTATACGTTAGCTGAGAGGTTGCTTTGAATTTATGTGGTGTCCCCATGGCAAATACGTGTCCCCGCTCCCCTGCTAGTTGCTGTGCCGGAGATGTGTTTAGTAGATGTGTCTGGCACATGATATTCTAGCCGCCAGACAGCTCCAGCATTTGCTCGGCAAATGTTGTGGGGTTTGGAACTAACAATACCCCTATGCAAATGTGCGCAAATCAATTGCATTGCTTTCAATAGAAGCTCTTTCTTAAAATATAACCGGACCAAGGGAGCTGCTCATGTGGAGCTGCAGCTTCTCACTAAGAGTAGTTTTTACATTTTAAAGCATATTATTAAAGTACTCTACAAGTACTTTATACATTGTTGTTTATTGAGGCTGATGGGGACATTAACCCTTTCCTTTTAGTGTTGTTGTTTTTTTAGAAAATCCTTAACTTTTTTAAGTCTCCTCTTTGTTCTTCTGTTTTTCTGTATGTATGCATGACATGGAAGTAGAGAAGCACAGACATTCATTTGCTGGTTCTCCTTCAATAAAGGTTTTCCCTAAGCATTCCTTCTGAAATTCCCCAGGAGGCACAGGAGACTTGGTCCTGTGGCTAACTAAGTTACCGACTAGAAATTAGATTTGCCATTTTGAGATCTAAAGCAGAAGTCATATTAAAGAGCATGCTTAAAACACTCTCTCTCTCTCTCTCTCTCTCTCTCTCTCCTCTCTCTATATATATATATATATATACTATATATATATATATATATATATCAATTCACATAACAACATGCACAAAACAGAAAACTAACAGAGTAAAAATATCACTGGAGAGATGCAGTCATACAAATCGCATACAAATCTGTAAAAATAGCAACAAAGGATGACACAATAACCAACTGAACTGGATGTTCTGCAATGAGTTTGTAATAAAAACATATTTATTTCTATATAATGCTAAAAAGTACAAATAACAAAACATTCATTTAAATTGTATGTTCCTCTTTTATGAGAAGCTACCATAAAACAGTTGTGACCCTGTGACCAAAAAATGGAATTAACTCACCTCTGTGTTTTATGGCAATGAGCCATTACATTACATCACCCTTATTTATAGAGTACTGGCCAGGGCCGGATTGGGGATGACTACTGGTACTTTAAGGCCAATAGCAGCCAAATGACGTAAGTGCAGCCACTGGCTGGATATACACAGCCGTATGTTAGCGCATGGTACAGTCTGCTAGTGGCCCAACAGGCCTTTGCCTGGTGTGCCAGATGGCCATTACTGGCTGGGCACTTGAAAAGTCCATAGTGACAGTGACAATTTATTCTAACATTGAAACTGACAATTTACAATGTAACAATACTGTTACAGAAGGAGAAAAGGGAACTGTTCTTGCAAGCTTACAATGTATTAGTAGGTTAAGGAGTAATGAGGTAGAAGGAGAGGAGTCTAATCCCTTGCAGCGATTATCTATCTCGTGCTGTAGTGATCTCCATTCATGGGCAAATTCTCCATTGGTCCATTGTGCTGCTGTACTGTGGACCATAACTGCATTACGTGTAGTTGACAGACTTGGCCTAGAATTAGAAGAGTTAACCACTTGCCCTTCATGGTGGTATAAACCACCTCTGCATGTCTGTGATTTTTTATAATATAAACCCTTTAACAATGAAATATAACAATTCCTATGAAAATTATAAACTGTATGGAGATAAATATATTCTGAATTGAGTCATCCGTTCTGAAGTAACAACATTAGCAGTGATTATATTATATGTTCAGTTATCAGAGTAGAATATGAAGAAGTCAGCAGCAGAATATGTGACCATTTACATGGAGATTGGAGTAAAACCCAATACCAAGGTGTATCGACTCCTGGACAGTTATTGTAGTGTTCTAGTATTTACCAATTCTATTGCTCGAACAGAAGTATAACGGTCAGTCTATTAAAAGACTTAAAACCCAGAGCCCCAGATTCCTTGTGGTAGATGTTAGCGTCAGTGGGTAGGGTTCTCCAGTTTTATTCTTTAATCAGGAACACCAGTTAAGACAATAAGAATGAATATAGTTCACATTCTATTCTTCAGTTCTTGGGCTCTGTTCCAGTTCTTCGTCTGCTCTTCATTAAAGATCCCAGCAGGCACATTTAGTAACATATTTGATTTTTGAGCTGATGTGCCATACAAGGTAATATTATTGGAAGAGGAGTACAATTAACCTGGGCCTCACATCTTATGGGCCTCACAACCCTTGAATGCCAAAGAGATTTTCATTGAATCTTTGGTTGTCTCGACCAGACAGCTGCGTAGCTGCTGTGGACTACTTTCCAACCCAATTTACAAAGTATCATTACAGAAAAACGTGAATTTATTCATAATGAAGAAGTCCATTATATATATATATATATATATATATACATATGTGTGTGTGTGTGACAGAGTGCAATGCATTTCACACATGAAGGTGGTGCTCAATCATAGACAATCATAGAGTTTTGTTGAATCATACCGTTGTATAATGTGTATTGTATCCTGCCAAATGCTGCATATTTTCTATGTGGATTCAAACAATAGGTTTTTCATTTTGTCAGCACTCCTTTGTTTTTTTGTTTTTTTCCTTCATTCAGTTGTCGATGTTAAGTCCTAGATAGCCTCTAGGTTTTTATGTTAATATATTCATAAAGAAACTATTTAGTCTTAGAGGTGCCAGATTTAATTACCCAGCTACAAAAAACAAGGGGTGGATCTCCAAGTAGGCACAACAGACATGGACAAAGTGTGTCATTTTTGGTGAGTGCCATGGAAAGTGAAAGACTTGGAGCTTAACACTACATCACTCTCACCAACATCTACCTATTTTACCCTATCTCTGCCTATTTCATGCCAATTACATGCCTACTCCTTCTGTCAATATCATATTGCATGAATGTGATAGCCCAAACACAGAACTGAAGGCTAGCTGACATTACCTCTATGAAGGACTCAAAATAAAATTCAGAAACTGTCAAGGAGTTACCAGTAAATATGACATACAATAACATACAATAAGCTGTTATTTAAATTATAAAAAATACCAAAAAACACTATATGGACAAAAGAACCACAACAAGTAGTCACTATATGTTGTACGGCTCATCATAGAATGGTGTTGTACAACAAGCCATTTTTTATACAGTTTTATTGCTGCCTCACAGAGGAAACACCAAGAACCTCTAAACAAACATCTGCTTAATTCAGCCAAACTATTTTGTAATTAAAATAAACAAAAATAACTCCAAATAAGTAACACAATTATTTCCATTAAATAGCTAAATATGAATAACATAATGTAAATTATAGTATACTATTTTCAAGTGCCAAGTGTGCTCTAACCGAATTACCTTAGTTTTACCTCCTTTAAAAAGACTCCTTGTTTACATCATGTGGATGAACAATTAAGAAAGCAAGCATAATCTCGTACCAAGTTCTATAGATAACATCATATCATAAAAAAAGAAAAATTAACAGACAAATATAAAACGTCCCTACACCGGTGCACATTGAAGAAGAAATATAGGTCAGACCAGCATTGTACCAACTGTGTCTGAGGAAGTGTACTAAACCGCATGCCCCAAAGAGAATCTGACTTCTTTCATCACGTATGTATACAAAGTAGGCTACATGGAGCTCTAGTTTCCTCTCTCCAGAAAGGGATGCGGCATTTGGCAAAGTATACTCACCTCTCACTCACCATCAAATAAAAGCTTTCTGGGATTAGCTCTCCCTCTTAACCCCAGAAAGCCTTTATTTGATGGAGAGTGGGAGGTGAGTATAATTTGCCAAATGCCGCATCCCTTTCTGGAGAGAGGAAACTGACTTGGAGCCCCGGGGGAGCGGAGCTTCACCCAAAGACTCTTGGTCAAACCAGTAGAGCATACAACAAAGGTTTTAACTTGCAGATGACGGAGCCACTGCATCACACATTTTAGCTCTCGTGTGCCATTACAGAGAAATAAATCTTTATCAACTTATCAGTCCGATCCTGCCAAAAAGCAGTCCAGGACTGAAATGTGAGGCAAATGTCCTCTGCACGTGTAACCAACAGCCTTGACATACGTTATATCCTTCTCAAAGAGTTGGTATCCCTCTAGGCACAAGGGAGCAAGGAGGTCCTTGTGTGGCCCTAAGAGTTCCAATGGAGTTCCAGGACTGGGGTAGAGTGTGGGACATCATCCAGAGATCAAAATGTCTGGCAATCAGTCACACCCAGAGTCCCATGTGTAGTTCCAAGGCAAATATTCTCCAATTGGACTCCAGTTAGAATGAAACTCATCCTCATAAAAATTACAAAACTCAGGGGGGGGGGTTTGAAGATGTAGCGAGAGGGGACTAGATTTGTGCTTGGGGATCCAGCTTCTTGGTTTGCGTGTTCATTGCTTTAAAAAATGTTGTAATTTGTTTTAAGCAGCAACATATTTATGTTGGGTGTGTCCCTAAGCCTGACCGCAATCATAATCCTTACTGCTGAGTTCGCAGGATATGATGTCATTTCCCATTGCGCTTAAGCTCTTTCAAAACACCGTCCCCTGACAGTGGGGCTTTTACTTTCTGCCAGACCTGCCATCCTCTGACTAGTAAGCCTAGGCCATAATATGCCACTGTTTCAAAATGCAACATGCAGTAGTCCTCTGTTAGTGGTTAAGAATCATATCATACTAATACAAACTTGTGATCGACTATAATACTACTTAGAATGATGCTTTTTTTTTTGCTGTAATGCGTGAACTATCTAATGTTTTACTCTAAAGTGAAAATCAGATTTCCATTATAATGGCGAGGAGAGGTACTCAGTGTGTTTAAAATACTAATAAACTCTCTAGTCACATGGTTGACCTAATGTCTAATTGTACATATCACGTTATACCTGAATGACATGTGAATGAAGTCCATGTTGTACTTTATTATCATTCAAAATAATAAATGTCTTTTATGTCACCACAAGTGGTAACATTTTGGTCCTCAAAAGGACCTTTACGAAGCCATTGATGGACCCAAACAGTGCCACTTGCGGTGATTAAAAGTCACTGGGATGTTTACTTTAAATTATTGTATCTGGATTGGTTAGAGTTGAACTATGGTACTCGTACTGTTGAGTGGTGTCAGACATCATAGTCTAAAACTTTATTATTGGATACATTCAGAAAATATTCTCAGAGATAGGGGGTCCTTTTTGGTTACTGGCAGCTCCTTTTTTCCTGCACTTTATTTGAGCTTATCCATACTCACCACCCTTAACTGTCAGATATACCAAAGCTCTCTATGGCTATTGAGCCCGAAAGCCTTTATTTATCATTTCAGAGCATTCATTCTTTTCAGTATCAGCTGCAATAATGTTACACTGGATCATGTAGAGTCAAGGTGCACCAAGTTAGAAAATATCAACTGAATAAGCAGAATCTCAGAGAACTCTTTTCTTGCCACAAGTGTCAGAATGAGAAAATACAGTTCCCTGCTATTAAGGAACACATCCAGCAATCATCCACCATTATCTATTTGGTGAAAGAAAGCAGTCTCCTGTCTCAGTGTTAATACTGACACCAAGTTAGTGGACCGACATTACACATTGGTATTTTTTATATATATATATATATATATATATATATATATATATATATATATATATATATATATATATATACGGATATATAGACCAAGGAGTGCCTGCTCTTTTGTGCAAACCTCTTTTGCCATTTTTTCTACCCAGTGTTTTCTACCCTATGTTATCAGTCCAATGAACCATGGCAAGAAAACAATAAGGAGTGGTCTGACTTTCCTATATATATTTCATATATACATATATACAATACAAAGGTTTTAGGCATGTGTGAAAAAGTTCTGCAAAGCAAGAATGCTTTCAAAAATAGCTTATTTTTGCATTTAACAAAACATTTCGTAAAGTGAGTGAACAGAAGAAAAATCTAAATCAAATAAATATTTTGTGTGACCACCCTTTGTCTTTAAAACAGCATCAATTCTCCTAGGTACACAGGCAAAAATTCAAGACAGACAGGGGTTTCCAGATGTTCTGTCGAAGCCCTTTTGGAGAAGCACCAAGAAACGGACAATGTTAAGGGCCGTAGACGCAGTGGTCGGCCAAAGAAAATTATTGCAGCAGATGAAAGACACATCGTGTTTACTTCCCTTCTCAATAAGAAGATGTCCAGCAGTGGTCTACATGGAAAGCATGCAGCCAAAAAGCCATACAATAGCAAATCAACTATGTATGACTATTAAGAACACGGGAACCGGGGTGCAGAATAATGGCAGGAGGTGTTCTGGGCTGATGAGTCAAAATGTGAAATATTTGGCTGCAGCAGAAGGCAGTTTGTTTGCCAAAGGACTGCAGAGGGGTACAAGAATGAATGTTTGCAGGCAACAGTGAAGCATGGGGAAGGTTTCCCTCATTGCTGAGAAGCACAGGCAGATAATTATCCATCATGTAATACTGTAAGGTAGGCATCTGATTGGCCCTAAATGTACTCTTCAGCATGACAGTGACCCCAAACATACAGTCAAAGTTATTAAGAACCATCTTCAGTGTAAAGAAGAACAGGGAGTCCTGGGAGCGATGGTACGGCCCCCACAGAGCCCTGATCTCAACATCATCGAGTCTGCCTGGGATTACATGAAGAGAGAGAAGCAACTAAAGCTGCCTAAATCCAAACTGTGGTTACTTCTCCAAGATATTGGGAACAACCTCCCTGCTGACCTTAAAACACCGTGTCCCGGTGTACCTAGAAGAACTGATGCTGTTTTGAAGGCAGTGGATGGTCACACCAATTATTAATTTGATTTAGATTTTTCTTCTGTTTCCGCACTCTGCATTTTCTTAAATGTTAAAATAAACTATTAACATGTCTTTTTTAAAAAGCATTCATACTTTACAGTATTTTTTTCACACCCGTCTAACACGTTTGCCTGGTACTGTATATCTTTATTTTTTATTTTATAACATAACTTTTCTAAAAAGCCTTTCTGTGGGATATACAATGTTACTGCTATCAGTGTTTTCCTGAATTTGTTCTTTTGGTTTTACACGGCGACGTTGTTTTCCTTCGTTAAAACCTCTTTTATTTTGTATGGATGGTTGGTAATACAGAGCTTTAGTAACATTTTGACCTTTAATTACACTGAAGCGTCTATGAAATGAATTAAGATGAGTCTGAACATGCATTGTATTGTAGCTGGTGTATGAGCTTAACACTGCGTTGTATACTTTACACCAGAGTGTGTGAGAATAAACCTGCGGTGTGTTATTATATGTTGTTTTAATCCAGTTCAGTTCATGTCTGTGTGTTTAGTATGTTCTCAGTCATTTCATTCATTTGATCCTAGAATACATATCAATGCATGTAACTAGGAAAAAAATATTTTATGACGAGTCGCTTAAATACAATTAATCATTACATTTTGTACAGAAATATTTGCTGCATGATATGTATGCTGTTCTAGTGTTTTTGATACTGGTGTATGCCAGTGCCGCGTTGCACTTTACTATTCATGTTATTATTTGAAAATTAAGCACACTGATTCATTGGGCATAGCTTTAAAAATGGACGCCATTGAGAGTCACGCCACTTTTGTTTAAATAGTTAATGAATATGAAGTTTAACTTTTCTGAAAGGGTGGTAGATAAGTGGAACAACCTCCCAACAGAAGTGGTAATAACTTAGTGAGGGGATTTAAATATGGGATCAGCATAAAGCTATCCTGAATTTAAAATGTGTGTGTATATAATCGCATAGTACTCTATAGGTAACAAATTTGGATCTTTAATGACACTCTGTAACATGTAGTCAGAGGCTGTGTTGGCCTTTTGAATATTTTTTGACTTTGGACACAACCTGTTAAGATAAAAAGTAGTTTAAGGGCAATTATATGTCTAATTTAACCCCCTTAGCCTGTTAGCTAATCCATCATACGTGACAGGTGTGAGCACTTTGCCAAGATTTCACTGCATGCAATAGCTACACGCTTATCACACGCATATAATATCTATGGATTTCTGCCATGACATCCCTGGGCAGACATGATTCAAAGCAACAGTAAGTAGGGTGGCCACGTTAGCCATTCTTCCAGGACACGCACTCGTTTATTATACATCTGGGACTTTACAGGACAGATGAACAGTTTAGCAGACATACCCCTTGTCACAGCCATGATAGTAATACATACAGAGAGGGAATTTACCGTATATTCCGGCGTATAAGACGACCCCCAACTTTTACAGTCCAAATATAGAGTTTGGACTATACTCGCCGTATAAGACTACCCCTCTACCCAGCGTACAACAACCAGCCAGTCACGGCAAGCGATGTACCTTACCGGTGATTTGTTGGTTGATTTGCTGACATATACATACATGCACTGCCCTTACACACACACATATATAATATATGTGTATATATATATAAATCTATATATATATCTACACATATGCCTGTCCATACATACACATTTATACACTGCCCTCACCACACACCCCTGCCTTTACACACACATGTATATGTATATATATATATACACACACACGTATGTATGTATGTATATATATATATACACACACACACGTGTGTGTGTGTAT
>VKOC01000002.1:6330097-6346442 GCA_009364415.1 Spea multiplicata
GCAGTGAACAACTGTACAAACCTTTAATAGCATATGCAATAATTCAAGGAGTCACTAAAAAAGCATATTAAAATGAAATATGTGTATCAATCCTGATTAGGTATCATCTTGAGAGGAATCAATTTACCCCTTAGTTCAGTATAGATTCTGATTCTGCAAAAAGCACAAACTTTTGATATGCACACAGGCTGAAAACATGTAGCTCTATAAAAGATTCGTCCTTGATAAATTAGCGTACAGATTGCAAAGGTAGCCGTTACCTGGCTCATGGAGACCTGGATTGTCAGATATCTCCATCACATAAAGCTCCCTGGATTCCACAGACTTGCCCACGGAGTAAAGACGCGTGATGTTTGGGTATTCGTTGTTGTATCTGCGAAGGAAGATCTCCATGTCCGGGTAGTGATGATGCCGGAAATCTTGTGGCTGGATGGTCTTTGGTTGCGGAGGGCGATTTTCTGTTTCCAAGGACGACTCAGTGGCAGATACTGGGCTAGCTGTAGTATCCTGCCCATCAGATGGCGCGATTGATACAGTAGGATGTAATGAAAAATCAAGTACTGTTGCTGGTCCTTCTTTTACATCAACATCACTTATAGTCTGTGGTAGGTACCTGGAAAAAGATATGAATACAGAACAAATACAAATATTTCTGAAGTAACAGCTACACATGCAGATTACGTATACTATGTTCTAACAACCTATAATTTTAGCATCATTCTAAAACCTAAACATCGGACTTTTTTTATATTTGTAACATTTTGTTCTGCCTCTTATGTTTTAGCTAAACTCTCATGAACAGAAGTTAAAGTGGGCAGGGTGGAGGATTTGCCAAGTCAGTTTATTCTGAAGTGAGCACTTTATGTGGTGACATCACACCCACAATACACCACCGAGCAGATTTAAGTTACTTTATTGTCAAACACACAGGGGCATGCCATACAAGGAAGTATTACACTTGGTAGGAAATGTTTTTTTCCCCCTTAAAGTAAAAGCAACAGAACACATTTAGTTTTCCATAGATATACACAAATTTCCCTTCCAGCAAGAGGCCAGTAATAGCCCAAACTGGAAGGTAGGGGGTGTAGCTCACATTTAGCAGCACCTCCAACTTTTCAACGCTGTACAAATTCTACCTTGACCTCTTCTATATCCAACCACAAAGCATTTTATGCAATTTTTGGGGGGCTTAATATTAATAGTATTTGTGCTACTGGTTTTAAGAGCATATTTACCCTATGGCTGCTGCAGTGATTTCATACTTCCCAGGAGCTAGCAGCCTCTGGAAGTTCCCCAGTTTGCCAGATGTGATATTATGATCAATCCCCGTGACAGAGATGGTAGCGTTCTCCAATCCCTTCTGGGTAACAGAGTCTTTCACAAACCCCTTTGCTCCGATGTGCACCTAAACATATCAAAACAAAGAATTAACATATCGCAGCAAGGATAGCACATATATCATGCACAGAAACACAGAAAAAAAGACACTACAGAGATCATATGCACTTTAATGCATATTACAGCAGAGAGTCCCCCTATAGATCCCAATTCAGTGTAAGCATAAGAAAATCCTACTTCAAGATGGTAATCGGACTTTTACCACCATCCATTGTCTACATTAATAAAGAAAAGCTATGAAGTATGTATGTATAAGTGCAATCCTTATATTACCTTTTTAGAGTCCCAGAGGCATAAAAGGCTCTTATCTAACCACACCTATACATCCACAAAAACATTAAAAATGGTACAATGGTACTTTTTCACAGTACACAGTAACCTTTTTTTGTTACTAGAAAACTACACCCGACAGCCCTGCAAAGTGAACCGCGTACATTAAGATGCATATTGTCTGACAACGGATCAGTAGTGGCAAATGACTTTAGGCTTGTACAACCAGTAACTAATCTCTATCTAAAGCCTGAGAAAATCTCCATGTAATTATAGAATCAGTGTAATACATTAGTCGTTAATTATGTTAAAGGTCTATGTGTAACACGTAACTCCTTTCCTATGTACATATCAGTGAAAGCACGGCCCTCCTTGGCAGACATACATTGCAGATCAATCAAAAGAGAAAAGAAAAATGTGGCAGAGCTTGCATATAATCTGACATCCGGCCCTGATCTTCCCCCCCCATTGGGGCAATAACTGGTTAATGGAGAGAAACAGTCATAACAGGAATTTAAGATGTTTGCTGCCGGTGGCACACAAATAACGTGAGTAAATAATACATTTATTGACCATTACTCAAGTTTATTTTGTGAAATCATCACCAAAATACTGGGCTACACCTACATTACGGCGGCTGTATGAACGTAAAAAGTATGCAAACCTTTTCTTTTCTGTGCAGTACAGGTAAAAACTGCGATGATAAAAAGTTTTAAAAGCATTTCAGGAATAGCTTTAAGTACATAACGTTTACTCCGCTGGTTTTAATTGTGGTGCAATCAGAATAGCAGCCGATGGAAAGCTGCAGCCATGTTTTACTGCTTGGTGCTTCTATCAATACCCTCCACTGAACATTAATTCCACAAAAGGAACTAAAGCAATAAACAGCCCGAAAGACTGCACGTTTGTTATTGAGACAGAATCTTTGTGCACCTAGTTATTAGTCTGTAACTTCCCAATTTAATAGGCTGCATTAACCGGAGAAACGCGTCCCGCTCCTCCGCAGGCTGCAATACACTTTGTATTACGGTGACGTTCTGTATCGCCGTTATTCAATGTGACATAGTATATACATTTTATCCCACATGGTCACACTACAGTTCAAAAGTGGATTGCTATTAAACTGGGATATATTCATCTGCGGTAGAACTGAACTCAGTCCAGTAATGGTTTGGCCAACGTTGGTGCAAAATCCTAAAAGATTGTTTCTTTTTACTAGTTTTCACCAAAATGTAGCAGGTAAGATAAATGTGCTGAATTTAACCCTTCTGTGAGGAAGCCATATACCATCTATCAATACTCTTTAGCGGCAGACATTATGGGAAAGTTCGGTCAGAAGCATACGGGGGGGGGGGGGTAATAGGTAATATTATCCTGTATTAGAATGAATGCCTACTTTAACACCAACCATGTGATCCATATAACTTATAGGAAGATTTTACCATTTCCATAAATTTGATGAGACTCTCCCGGTTGTTTTCCCACTCCTTGTGAAGTTCGGATGCCATTGGATACTTGCAGCAGGATAACTCGAACGTCACCTCAAAGCAGTTTCCCCAGAGATAATTGTAATCTTGCATGCCGCCTGAAAAAAAAAAGTACACAAAACAAAATTAGGCTTAAGATATAAACATCGTATGTGACGGATATGAAAGGCTTGTGAAAAACTGTGAATCATGTTGACATTCAGCGGCATTTACATTGCATACAGGTAATACCTAAAGCGTGTTGGGCAAGACCACAATATCACATCAGATCTGTTTGGCCAATGACTTCTATAATTACTTACCGCATAATCTACTGGAAGAGGATTATATTCCCTATAACAGGGGTGTCCAACCTGCGGCCCTCCAGCTGCTGCAGGACTACATCTACACTACAGCTGGAGGGCCGCGGGTTGGACACCCCAGCCCTATAATATACAGATACATAGCGTGCTACATTTCCTTATACACTGCACTGTAAAGGATGCTTTTTTCATGTCTTATCAGTCTTGGGGGTAACTGTGCACAAGCCAACGCAGAGAAGATGGGGGTCTTAATATGATGGCCCCTGCAGCGACGTTATAACCTTACCCTTTTAAAGTGGGCAGTGATGTCACACTCAGGAACAGGAACCCAAAAGGAGGTATTCGGTTGACAAAGGAAAAAAAAATGTAATAAAAACAATAGGACAATGGAGCCCAAAGTCATTAATATGGAGCTGGCGTGTGGAAGATTGTGACGCAATGTGTGGTGGGAAATGTCACCAGCGAGGTGAAAGCTTACAAGATTAAATGATAAAACACCTGGACATTCATCTATCTTCGTTGGGGGGGGGGGTTAAAGGGATATATCTGAACAGGTCCTAATTGATTTTTTTTCCTCTTTCATGCCACCCATTGCCACGTAACAATGACCCCAATTCAAAGCTTAGGACGGGGCAGTAATGGTCAGCGAGCCTGAACCGCTGGGCAGCCACAAAGCAGTGTATTGTTTTAGCTTAACAAAGCACAAGAAAATCTATCAGAAACAAAAGGGTTTTTGTAACTTGTGTGTTGGTGTCGAGTAGTTCTGGGGGTTTTCTTGTTAATGGATATATTGATTTTTGCAGTTTTAGTTGCAGTTAGTTAGCACTTTGTTCGGGGTGCAGAGGTTCACTTAAGTTTGAAGAATTACCAGTTCCAGTCAAGCTCAAGAATAACTGAAATATACATAATTTCAGTTAAATTATTACAGGCAATAGAGGGCAAGATTAAATAAACCTAATTAAACGTACAAAGACACCTTCTTTACTGATTTTTAACTTATTTTGTATGTACAACGAATTATATTATTAGGCCGAAAAGGTCTGAGCTACACAGCTGTGACTGACATCCCACAACTCAGTGCGTTTATCCTGCGGTCAGCAGTGATAATCTATATATATATATATATATATCAGTGATGATATAACACAGTTCCAATGGTAACAGTCCTAGATGCTTCAGGTAGGGCAGGGAGTAGCAGTATGCTCTAGCGTGTCTATATCGAAGGATAAGAGGTATTCTAGGAGGTTACTTTCAAAACAGATCATAAGAACATAAATCAATTTTACCAACAGGCGTGCAGACATTTACGGGTAGGAACAATATGTAGTTCTTCAGAAAAGGCATCATTAGGAAATCTACAGCTCAACACAATACCTCTTGTAACTGCATGTTTTTGACTAAGGGAATGAGTAATAATAATTGAAGTTGGAAAACTGGTACCGGCAAGGGTCGTTCAGTTTCACTTAGTGCCAGGAATCGAGGTATAACCTGGGTCTCCATAACCCAGCTCTCTCCCACTCCACAGCCCCCCTTCTGATCGTACCTTCAGCGTCTCCGGCTAACACCCCCCCCCCCCTCAGTCAGGGTAACCCAAGGCTCACTTCTAGGACCACTCGACACTAACTCACTTGGCAAACGTTTCCCATACAGATTGTATTGAAAGGATGAGATGACACCCAGATCTGCCTCTCCTCGTCTCTCTCTCTCACCCGCTGTCACTAACTGTCTTGTATCTGTCTCTACCTGTATGTCTGCAAATTTCCTAAAACTCAATCTTTCCAAAACCAAACTCATCTTCCCTCTCTCCAATGTTAATATTCCCTCATCAGTTTCCCTTCATGTTAAAGGTGCAATCATCGCCCCGTCTCCCTTGACTGACCTCTCATTCACCCCCACATTCAGTCCATAGCTGCATTTGTCCCTTCCGAACAGAAGATGTCACGAGGTTCTTGTGCAATGCCATCATCTCCTGCCCTGACTATTGTAACTGTCTTACCTGGTCTCGCCCCTTTAGAATCCACCATGAATGCTGCTGCCGCCAGACTAATCTTCCTCTCCCATCGCTTTAATAACATCTCTCCCCCCTATCAGTCTCTTCACTGGCTCCCTGTGCGCGTCAGGATTTACCGTACTTACCGGCGTATAGCACGCACCGGCGTATAGCACGCACCCTCGCCGGGACCGGAAGTGAAGGAGACGCGGCTGCAGATCGTGCAGCTCTAGGATATATCGGCGTATAACACGCAGGTACGATTTCGGCTTTTTTTCGTTTTTGAAAAAGTGCGTGTTATATGCCGATAAATACGGCATTTCAAAATCCTCACTCTTACTTTTAAAGCCCTTCACAGCGGACCTCCCTACATCTCCTCACTCATCTCTAAATACACTCCTAAGCGGTCTCTCCGCTCATCCAGTGACCTCCTTCCATCCTCTCCTCTGATTTCTAGCTCTCATGCAGGCTTACAAGATTTCTCAAGGACTGCTGTTTCTGTAAGTCCTGTCTACCCATTGTACAGCACTACAAAATATGACAGCCCTATATAACAATATATATAATAATAATGTCTATATGAAACACACACAGATTAGACCATAAGAGATCCTTGAATTATCCTATATTGTCTTCACGGGGACCTGGCAAATGAAAAATCCATGGCCTGTCCCCAAGTTGGCAAATTTGAGGAGATTCCGTATTCACTCATCTTTATGAGCCAATGCCCAAACGCTTCTATAGAAAACACTCAAAGTACCAGCAGTGATATTTCTTAGCAGCTATGGCTCTCAGGCAACTAAAGTTTATCAAGTCTGGGCCCAAATAACACAATAGCTCTATCTGTACAAAAACTTAACTCAATGAAGCATTACAAAGCATTGTAAAACCAGCATGTGCCGTCTTCGGCAGGTTCCAACAAATCTACATAGATCTATTTGATTTGGAAGATGGCTGTTGATTGATTTAAGCAACTGTGCCCTTGGAACACGTAATATCACACTGTTGCAATTGGATCCACTGGGATAGCAATGAAACCGTTCAAAACGCGGGCTCGATACTCCTGTCACAAGACAAATAATTAAGAAAAACATACAAGAGACGTCTTTCATTTCATAAGCAAGGCAAACAGTTCCCAAGCTTGAGTAAATATAGACAAGGAGGACAAAAAGGAATTACACAGAAAACCACCATTTAAACATCGCCGCCCATTATGTACACCTACGTTTATACAAGTTTTTCTTTACACCTTGATTTTTCGTCAAACCATGCTAAATGTGCTACACGACTGTTTGCCAAATAATTAAAGGTCAAGTACACAAGGCATATCCGCAGCCCACGGGACATCATGCCATCAGCTCCTGACTCGAAAGGTTGTAAGCTTTAAAGGGGAATTCGCCCCATTTGGTTCGTTTATTCAAGCTACCTACAACTGGAGCTTTATCTCGGGGGGAGCAGAGATCTGGGTCTCATTGTAGCAGGATTATCTAATCAATGTCATGGCTTGAAGACCCCTGCCTTCCCCTCACCCCAACAAATGTTTACGCCAACAAGCGACAATCAGCAACTTTAATAGGGGGGAGAGAATTTGATGGGGAAAAGTTATTTTCCAAAATGCACAACTTGTTAAAAGTGACTACTCAGATTTAAAAAGGCTCTTTATATTACCCATCGATTTATAGAGAGCATCACATTACAGGGCTATACAATTGGAAAGAAGGAGACAAGTAGTGAGTCGCCTAATTTGGAATTACAGAAACAGTAACATTTGACAGATAAAACCAATTCAGCCCATGTATTCTGGGCCCATGTATTCACAGAAATTAGAAAGAAAGAAAAAAAAAAAACAGATCAGGCATGTTGTGTTAAAGAGACACTCCATCGTCTCAGGCAGCCTCCTGAACAGTGAAATGCATATTAAATGACTTTATAATGCATTTTCTTTACCGGTCAGAAGAAACATTTCAGAGAAGCTGCAGTGCTACACCACTCATTGGTCTGATTTGTTTTCCCTTTAAATTAATCCCCTAAATAATAATAATAATAGATTCAGAACTCATGGGAAGCACCTTTGAGCAAAGAAAGCCGAAAGTATCCATCTGTGATGTTACAATGAGAAAGCCTCCTTAAAATAAAATAACCGACACGTTGTGCTACAGGGTAGAATGATTCAGAGTTTAAAGGCGTACTAGTGCCTACTTGCATTACCCCACCTTATTCCCCGCATGGCAGAGCCATATAATTGCAGTGCTTTTCTTATCCTAGATATCATCACTCCCAGGGGTGCGAGGCAGACAATGAACCCTTCGCTTGTACGTTTTAATTAAGCAGATCTCAAGTTTCAGATACAAAAAAGAAAGCATACAATTTCTGTTCTTTTTTGATGAATGGCTCATTGTACCCTCGCCATACACCGCAAACCTACCTTTGGGAGAAGCTGCAGCACTCTCAGCGGTCACATTGCTTTCTGCAGCCAATCAAAAGCAGGGAACCCACCCCCTCCTGGAACCTTCGCTGAGCCAGTACTAGAGCTGCCTAGCAGTGAGTATGTGACGTATGCAACAGGGACCACTCAGCGGTCACAAAACACGTGCTTATGATGGGTGGAGTGAACCTTTAAAAGGGACACAATAATAGGTAATCAATTCGTTAAAACTACCTGTGGATTGTGTGTTTTGTTTGGCAATCAGCTATATTGTTTTAGCTGTAAAAGGACGGTAGACGCCGGCACAATCCTCCATCATACTTTCCTTCCACCTCTCACTTACTTTTAAAAAAGGAGCGCCGGGATATGAAGGGGGTGGTGGGTAGCGCTACCTTGAGTCAGGCCCAGGGCAGCTCCGAAGGTAAATAAACCACTGCTGGCAGGTGATCCCTGAGCTCAGGTGCCAAGCATGCTGATAGAAAAGCTCAGCACCTGCTGTCATGTAGGGATCGGGGGCTGTTACAGACCGGCACCGCACTCCCAGCACTCAAAGCGTTAAAGTACGTTGTTTGTAATGGATCATTCAGGAATTTCCTTTTGAAACATAAATGAATTTGAGTCCCAAGAACTAAGAGAAGCAATACTGCACATCATTGTGGTATATTTGGGTCCCGAGCCACGCTGCACTCACAGCTAAAACAAGGAAGGTAATTCATGTTAAACTCTTAACTAGTAAAATGGCTGTTCTAGGCAATTCTAGTAAAGTTGATAGATTTTAATAATAGATTTTATTTCGGTCTGCAACAAAATAAGATAACTGAAGTAGGAAGCTCGGATAAGACAATCTGTAATATCCTGGCACCAAGCTAATAGTTTCCAATTCTAGAATTAAGGAAAGCAAACCGTGTATGGGGGGTTACTTTAAATACATAATATTACGATCAGATGAAAACGTGCCATCAGACTTTAGTTGATAAGGTTAGGTATATGACTACGGCAGTTTTATGGAGCTCAGATAAGAGTGAGAATAAACAGCTCTACTTTCTGCTGCGATGTTGCTGATCGGCAGTGATAACAGAAATTGCCTTAGTGATCTCATTAGTTAAACTTCTTTCAAGCATAAAAAGGGTCAGACTATTTACCAGAGGCCGGTAACTGTGAACCGGTCATCCTTTTTATAGGATATCCTGCTTTGTATGAGGCCTTCTTTATCTTAACGTCCCACCCAGCTGGCAAAAGTCAACACCAAGCTATAACATATTAGTAATCCGAAATTGAAGCAAGCAGGAAGAATAACAGATGGCGTTACAGAAAGGCCTATTCTTGCCAACAGAAATGATACTCTACAGATGAACAGGCGATGAAGTCGTGTTATGCCAGACTGCGTATTCACTGTATATCTACACTTACCTGACGTTTAAACACAGTCCGCAGTTATTACTAAATCTTCCACAATCTGCTCTGAAATCAGCATGGAATAGCAGCCATCTGTGATGAGGCAGCTAGCACCACACTTCTGGATAAGCATCTCATGCAGGACTTTACTGGACTTTATTCTTTTTTAAGGAAAGAAATAAACCGCTAATTTCCACTGACAATCTAGAAGGCCAGATGTGACTCCAAATTATATTTATGCAACAACCTGCCCCAAAACCCATGTTTCAATTTCATATGATGAATTTAATTTCAGCCACCACCAAAACTAAATAACATATCGACTGCTACAGTATACAACCCTGAATCTGATTTTATTATAAGATTGTTACATCGAAAATAACAGAAATCCTTCCTACTTCATATATTTAGACTATACAAAGCCTTATCATCCCAAACACTTGTGCTTTAGCACAACTGTGAACTGTATGAGTGCATGTGCAGGGTCACAAACTTCATTATTCACAAAATATAAAAAAAAACCTATCCATGAAGAATTTCTCCCCATTTGAATTATTTTATGCTGTACTAGTTAATATCGGGGGGGGGCATTTTTTGATGATGGACACATAATCCAAGAAGCAGACAAATGAATCTACAGTATATCACCACATTGCATACAAATGAGTTACAAGAACGTTTAAACTTTCTAAAATGCCTAAAATGAATATTCACCATTAGACTTTGGGCTCCTAATCAATCACTGTCAGATGGATTTGGATTGCTGTGAATTCTACACAGTGGAGCAATTCTCCTCCTTCCCCCGTGTACAAGGGAACCAATTATAGAGATATGTACTGAGCAATGCACGGAGCTCTGCACCCTGTTTGGCACAACTAGAGCGGCAGATGAACTCATTGGACACATCAAGAGTAGACCTTGCTATAGCATACCTTGAACATCATACCACTGAGCACCATTTGTGATTCCATCTTGAAAGACTTCTTCTTCCTCGCCTTTGCAGGAGGGATGCCCCGTCTTCATTATCGGATGATTTGCAGAATAGGCCCTGGCTAGGTATTGAAACACCTTGTCATCCGATGATTTACTATAGACCCCAGAAGGCTTGTGTGTGAGGGAATCATCGTAAGGGTAACTTGCCACCACAGAGCCACCATGAAGGTTCCCAGAAAGGACAAACCTGGAGGAGAAACGGGTCATGGTTTTTAACTGTATAGGCTAGAAACATCCAACATGAGTAGCAGAGCACTTGAGAACACAAAATTAAAAATGCATTGGATTTTATACAAAAAAAAACTAAATAAACCATAACGCATCCTACTAATATACATTGTATTTAACAGCATTTTGGAAGTTTCTACTGTAAAAAAAAAAAAAAGGTCTGTCGTAAAACGAAACTTTCATTTTAAAGAAAATCCACCTACACAACACTGCACTCAACCCACTTACAAACTACATTTTATCTGGATTTCTGCTGTAATTGGTGCACAGACGCTTATGATCGCTAAACGTTTTGAGCTGCAGGTTGGCGACTTAAGGAATCCGCTCAGTGGAGGAGACCGGAGGAAAGGTTTGCACAAAACAAAAATACATAGATATCGTTTTAAGTAAGATTAGAAATAATGATTGAGTTTAGCTTTGCTAGTAGCTTGCCAAGTACAATATATACATGAAATTGTATTTCTAAACATATGCCTTTAGAGTCCGTTTAGAGAAAAGTGCCACAAAACAAGTGAAACTAAATAACTTGTTTGTGTTAACGGATCTTTGTTTCAGTTTTCGAGCTGCACGATATCTTAAATACAAAGCAAGAAAATAAGTAGAAATGTTTTATTTACCTATGCTTATAGCTATATAATTAAGATGGCGGAACGTAATGTAACCCAATAACTTACTACACGAACCCGTACAGGTTGACAGTACCTTTGAAGTCGAATAGAGGATGATAACCGGTTGTTTTGCTCTATTTTCTGGCTAGCCTTACATTTGTATATAAACCTTAATAAGGCAAACCGGTCTAGCTGCTTGAGGTCGGATATTTGGGGACCGTACCAAAGGATGGAGTGACAGCACATTGTATCTCTAATAAACGGATCTCCTACCTTTGCCTTAAGGAGGGCTACACATGATGAATAAAAATAAAACATTTTGAGAGCTCCTCCAGAATGTATTCAAATGAATGTTTTATTTTAGTTAATGCAGAGCATTTTATGACTTTACTCCCTGACATCTGGTAAGCTACCTGTTGGAGACAGCTGTCCTAATGTAACAAAGATAAGGTTTGTACCCACAAGATAACAAACATATTGCTGTATTAGCCCCAGTAAAAATTGAGCCTTCAGTTTTTCTATGCCTGCCAAAAAAGGCATCAACTTCTGCTATCTTTAAGGTAATCCTCTGCTAAAGGACCATTCATTGCAATGAGCGCAGCCGTGTATCTCAATCAGACAGAGTCACCTTATAGATGATCCATAGGCTCCCTCCCGGCTATAAACGGCCAACTTAAGACATCGAGGCCATCGTCAATATGAGGAACTTTGCGTTCGTATGAAGCAGATTTTCAGCATCGATGTTTCCCAACGCTTACATTCTCAAGAGGTATTATTTCTGGCTTCCCGAACCCATTCACTTGACTAATGCGAACAGAACGAGAAAAGCGGCAGCGTTCGCTTCCTAACAGCCCCCACTGATCGAATTCCGAGCTGGCAAACTCTGATCCAAGCAACTTTTACCAAGTGATGACAGCTCTTAAAGTGCAACTCACCGGTTTTCAAGGATCCACTTAATCATAGCGACTGTCTCAGGCACCTCCTTAGCGTCAGGTTGGTGCCCCGGGGAGAACTGATCAGGAAAGCTGCGGTTGAGGTCCTTATCGTTGGCATTCTCCCTTCCGCCTCTCTCTCCTCTGCAATCGCCCTCCTTGGCTGTCTCGAAGCCGTCGGGGTTAAGGCTGGGCATGATGTAGATGTCTGTGGTGTTAAGGAGGAGGGAGATGCGTTTGTCGCGGCCGTATCCCTCTACAAGGTGCTGGATTAGGTAGATCAGCACCTGTCGGGACACCGTCTCATCCCCGTGCATATTACCGACATACTTGAACTGGGGCCGGTCCGCGGGAACTGCGTCCGGCTCGGCTGTCAACCTCATGACCCACAATTCCCGGCCTTTCACTGAATGCCCCAGACTAGAGAGCCGTGCGATGTCTGTGTGGTCCTCGGCAAGCGCATGAAGCAACTCCGTCAATTCCTGGTAGTTATAATAGTGGTTATAGGTCTCATGCGTCTCCTCCATGGCCTTTTTGATGTGGGCCGGGAGTACCGAGGGAAATAAGTTAGTGACAAACAGAATAACGGGAAGAAAGGACACAACGCGGCAGAAGCTCGCCATGTTACCCCTGCCTGAGGTAACTAACATTGCTTCTGCCACCTCCGTCGTTCTAACACCTTCCCACTTCCTGCCTGCGCCTAGCAACCGTCCCACTCGCTTAGAGACGCCGGCTTCCGCCCTTTCATCCACACTTCCGGCAATGGAAGAATGCTTTCTTCTCCGATGTTTCATTTACCCACTTCCGGTGCTATCCCGGCAGGCGTGGAATAATCTACAAAGAAACATTAGTTGCTGCCCCACTTCCGTCATGTGTATGGCAAAGTTGACCTATCCGTAATTGCTTAGCTGTAACTCTTGCAGTGCTCAACCAATAGGAGGAGGAATCATTCACTGAGGCTCTGAGACTGTCATCTTCATAAACAGTGATGTCTTTTTGCTACTAGGTTCCGCAAAGATCTGGAGCTTAAAACCTAATAGTGACCTGACATGCAGTTCCCCAACATCTACCCATTTCTCTCAGTAATTCCATTTTGTATATATGTATGTAATGGTAGTACATATTATTTGATAAGCATTGTAGTAATATTGTTCATGTTAGAAAGAAGCTAGATAAAAAAACCCATCTCTATTTATGTCCCTGTATCTGCAGCTTCTAAAACCACGGACTTACACATTTATACCCATTTTTTCTTTCTCGACGAATATCGGGCGCCACTAACCAAAGGCTCACCCCATGACACGCTAACACCAGACCTGACATACACTCATACCACATACAACGCCCACAGACATGCGTGACTAACTTATACACACACAACACTATATGCTGAATTGCTGACTCTAACATCATATACTTATTGAATCTTCAGTGAGAGTTCCAAGAAATCTCATTGATTTAACAGTACATTTTATACATAGCTACCAACAGTCCTGAGTTCCCTGAGACAGTCCCGTGGTTTTTTTGGGGGGCTGTCCCTTCAACTTCGGGTCTGTCCTGGCATAAAAATACCGCCTATGCACAACACCGACAGCATTACGTGTTAACTGTGCATGTCAAGACACACACAGCTTAAACGCTTACAAATGAGCTCCAAACTACCCAGTACCTCTCTGGATTGCCTAGTGCTCAATGCTGCAGGGTCATGCAGAGTGTGTGACTCCACCCCCATTGGGCCCCACTCCCATTGGGCCCCACCCTCTTTCTCCCAGAATTCAGGAGGGAAATGTTGTTGAGTATGCGTTATACAGACAACCAAGCTCATATTACACAAGAACCTTACTAGGGTTCATCCTTCAAATAATGAAGTGAGGGAATGAAAACTTTCATTGCAAAATCACTGCTTTAGTGAATACACCCCAACTTCGTGACACACTTTGCAGGGATCCTTTCCTCTGTCCATTTCATTGGCATGCCACATTAGTCAGTCATTCTACTCCATCTCTTACTTTTGTTGGGGATGATCAAAGTTATTGTGGGGGGGGGGTAGTTATGAAAAGTTATTCTGGTGCACTGAGTGTGTCCTCTGCTTCGGCTCACTCAACGACCCTCCGCCGGTGCTCACCATATATACTGCCTTGGCCCCTGGAGGTTTTAATTGCTTACCGTCCTGGTGGTGAGCATAGTTCGCGTGTGCTTAAGGGAGCAAGAGATGTGGCTTGGAGGTCACAGGCCACATCGCTAGTATTCTCTCACCTTCCTTCATAATTCCCTCATTCCCTGTTTTTTTTTTCCCTCAAACCATCCAGGTGGTCTCTCATTCTTCGCAGATCCTACATCTGCGGAGGAAAGTATGTGGCATACTATGGACTCGGCATGCTTGGTGAGGAGAGATGGCTGCTACTTTAAAGTGGGTTACCAATGTGCATTTGAATCTGTAAGTGTAATTACGCAGGTTTATTTAATGTACTAAGCTGTAGAAGTGACTTGTCCACTTTAAGGCTTATTGACAGGTTGTGCACAGGAACAACGTCCATACATAGTTAATCCTCACGAGCATTAATTCCATCCTTTTTTCTCCTCCCGAACATCATGGATCAGGAAAACACTGGTGTTATACGACGGACCATACAGCATTTTTCCAAATTCATGCTACCAAACCCCTAAGTTATCGTTCTGCTGGACCAGCAAACCTGGAAAAAAAAAACAGTTAAGTGTCATTGTTTCTTTTGTGCGTTTTCTCAGAAAAAATTCTATATGAATGTGTTTTTCTAAAGAATAAAATACTGCCTGAAGAATAATTCCTACTGGCTTATTAAATGTCACCATAACAGGTTTTTCCACCTGCCCCAAATACTTGAATTGTATGATAACAGGTTAAAGTAAGTACATTGTGCAAATTATGCCTTGTCCTATACATACCGGGGATTACATAGAGTTTCACCCCGAGTCTTATGGTTTTTGCCCCAATCTCAGGGTGAAAGGGCAGATTCTCAGCGTCACGCAGTCTGGAGCTGACTCCTTAGTGTTCTACTCTGCTCGTGTCTTTAAATAATAACAAGGCTTCCATGATGAGCAGTATTTGAGCCATTTGGTTAACACATCTGTTGAGTCACTGCATACCATCTTCACAGTGAGCTATTAAAAGGTTAATATTTCTTAGTCTCTGGGTCATTTTATTTAGAAAAAGGTGTTCGTTCCAGGTGTTCAAGGTGTTCAAGGTGTTCGTTCCAAACTATAGTCCCAAAAAGAAAAAGAAGGAAAAAAACATATACATTATCATTTAAAAAGTTATTTAGAATTTTTATTCCATATTAATCAATTAATATACTATAAAAATTTAGAAACTAAAATGTCTATTTCTACAGTCTTGTTTTTCTTTCCTGAAACGGAAGCGTCCGCATACGTATATGACCGAAGCAGTTTGTTCAGGAAAACAGCACATTTTCAGATTTTGTCATGACAGCCAAGTGTTTTGGGATACATAAGAAATGTAAAGTTGCCATGGTGAGGTTAGATACAAAGTTTTCCATATGATTACACAGCACAGTGTATATTACACCTTGACCCGTATATCTGAGAATAACCCAGGAATTGCTGTAAAATGAAAGATCTATGATAAAAAATATCGGTCGCATACAGGATTTGAAAAGGCAAATAAAATGACTCTGAATATTTTCTCACATCATATATTGGCACCTTTTTCTGAGCGGAAAAGTATTGAAAACTGATGACAGCGTAATAAGCTACACAGATGAATGCCTCTGTCTTATATTAACCCCTTAAGGAGAAGGGTTTTTATCACAGGAAATTTATGTTATTTATGTTAATATATATATATATATAAGAATATAACGAGTGGCACACCAATAGTTAAATAGTACTATATAAGGCCAAATGTCTTGTTTATGGAATGGTGCAAATACCTTTTTTTCAAAGATGATCCGATATTAAGAAAATATGTTATTGATAATTTTGTAAATGTTGTTTTCAAGGACAGATAGGAGGGTTTTTTGAAACCATGTTTTTATATGTAAAACAGATCATCTAGTATAAATAATATATTAAAATATTAGGGGGGGGGGAAACAAAACCCCACATACACAGGTTTTTATATTTTGGAGAGAGTCTGAGTGCGATGACTGTGTGTGTGGGGGGGCGTGTTAGCTTGTATTTTTTAGTACATGTGGTTTCCGTATGCTAGTGTGTGTGTGTCTGAATGTGTGTGTGTCTGGGTATATTAGTGTGTGTCTGAATGTGTGTGTGTCTGGATATATTAGTGTGTGTGTCTGAATGTGTGTGTGTCTGGGTATATTA
>VKOC01000002.1:6353077-6367064 GCA_009364415.1 Spea multiplicata
AAATCCAATGGCACTTATTAAAGATTGTTGAATGTACAACTGTCTTGCTTTTGATGAGTATATTGTCAGTTGGCATGTTCACAATATAACTAGAATAGGTGTTATTCCAAAAGTACACAAGTGCATGGCACAGATTCCCCGATCTATGTAAAGAGACTATGTCAGCCGTGACAGGTTTTGCAATATGTGTAGACAGGGGTAACCCCACTGTTGGAAACTGCGTGAAATAGAGGTCAGGATGAGTGGAAGGAGGGCAAATAAAGCTGACTGTTTAACCAGAAATCCTATGCTCATGAGAGATACAATCCAGGACCTGAAGCCGAGAGGGGTTTTAATGCCCTCATAAAACACTCTTATTGATTCACAGAGAGATCTGGATCAATGCATGGCTCTAGAATTTACATCAGACCTGCAGGCTTGGTTTTCTTAGATCCATTCATTCCTAGTCTTATCCGATACAATTTATGCTGGATATGTAACGTTTTACAGCAAATCCTGCATACAGTTTCATATGGAAGATGTATTTAGCGAGGTTTTTTAGGTTTTCTATGATATTCCACATTATGTTTAGTAAAGCGTATGAGAGGGAGCTTCTTTTATTGTAGAATTTGGTGTACCTCTTAAACGTGTATTGAAACATTATCAATCTCACAGAAACCCAGCATATAGTCAATAACGTATTAACAGAAAGGTTCTCTTCAGCACTAATTAACATTTGCTGGCAAAGTGGCTTTTCCCTGGCGTTTAACAATATTGAGTACAAATATATGCCCCAGACTGTTTTGATTGCGTATAATGTGTGTATTTTACACATTATACTCCTAAATTCCAATCCCTATCACAAGAGTTAACATTAATGGCAAAGGATGGGTTCACTGAAACAAATGCCATTCGTTTCCACCCGGCAGATGCCAACGATCCGGCTGAGTCACTGAAATGAAGATTGAACCAAAATACTACCTACCTTGTAATATATTTTTTTTACTTTCACCAAATTTTCAATCCATTAAGGCTCCCATGGATGTTTTCTCTGCAAAATCTCTTGTGAGAAGAGATCCCTGTGTACTGTGAAAACAATTTGCTTTGAGAGGAAAATCTAAATTATTAAAGCTATTAAAAAATAGAACAGTTTAATGTACACCTTCAAGCTAGGCTGACAGAGGTAACCGTAACACTTTCCGCAGAATACATTTGGAAGGCTTGCTAATGGATTTCTATCCAACCTCATGCCAGTTTCTCACATGAGAAGTAATGCAACCAGCTATTAAATTATGCAGATTTCTGCTGCAGAGGGTGCTACAAAGTACTGGAAATTATTTCATGCCCCTAACGCAGAGAGGGGTTAAAGAAAGCAATATTGTCTAATATTTGACATAGTAACTGTGACTGCTACTGACTCTTGTCCAGATTAATTATACTATATTGGTTGTCTACAGATGTTTTTATGCATCTTTTAGAACTGGGTGTTTTTTATGCAAAATGAAGTAAATTATTGTTTTATAATAACCAAAAAGACAGGTGTTGAATATTAGTTGGCGTATAACTAATCCAATCACGCATATCAGTGTCAAGGAATGGAAGTTCCATTCCATCACAGCTGGTGAAGTCCCCTCAGCAAAACCTTCTTCTCTGACCACCCCCCCCCCCCCAGAAAGCCTAAATCTTAAAAGTTACCTATGGCTGAAGTCTTGGTCAATACTTATTTGTCATCAATGATTCCACTAAAATGGATCCACTTCTAAATACATTTTGTCAATGTGAGCAATCTGTTGGCCAACATTTTATGTTTATTCAAATTATGAATAAATAGCTGTAGATCACGCTGACATTCTCTGTGCAGTTCCATGATTCAAGTGACAGGTTTTATCCCAGGTGGTGTCTCCTCTGCGCCAAATTGGCATCCCACTAGTCACTGGCTCACAGAACACCACCAGGTAAACATATGGACAAAACTTTGCCACATTTATGCACGCAGTTGCATCGATGTTGACAATGCCTTGGTTCATCAGTGCCTCTTTCATTTAACACTTTGTTGTTCTGGCCCCCATCCCATCTTCCTGGCATTCCTGATTCCTGTTTGATTCTTGTGTTTAGCCCCCGACTTCTCTTCTGAATGTCCCATGTGCTGCTTATGACCTTCGACCACTGCCCTGTTTTCTAGTCTGGCACAAAGTGGACCTCTGGCAAACAAGGCAAATGCCTGTTGTGTTGGTGGAGACGCATACTTACCTTCACTGCTGGTCCTGCCGCAGATCATGTCCTTCATTGTGTGGTCACTGGCTGGATATGTGCGGCCACGTGCTGCGAGAATGTAAAAAAGTGAGTCATCGGCATATACTGGCCTTAAAGTGCCAGGGCCAATTTACTTACCCAATTTGGCCCTTCTGCCTGCTCATGACCTGTTGGAACTGGTTGACTATTCTCCTGTCTGTGGTGATTTGGTGCTTTGCTTGGACCCTGTGGATCTTTGGTTAAATTATTACTCTGACTCTGCATCTTGGGCTCCACCACTGGGTGTCCCACACATGTATATATAATAAGCTTGATTTTTGGTAGTATGAATTCTGCCTTAAACTGCAGTGTAAACATTTTATATGCAACAAACGATTTATCTCAGTTAATTAATTCCAACCTATGTTTTATGGTAATTGTATTTCAAATAGAAGACACTATAGTGAACCAAAATTATAATGCAAAAATTATATAACTAAAACAAGGTTAGGTGTGGGTGGCTGCAACCATCAGAAACAGCACGTGACCAGGGAAAGTGATTTCTAAATGCTACTTTTTGCGTAACAAATCTAGAAGTTAATCATCAAAAAATATTTCATTACAACATGACTCTACAGCATCTTCATACGAAGAATCTTCATCTGTAAGAATCCCTTAAGTCATGGCAGTGATTTCTGTGGCACCTGAGATCTTATTTAGCTTACTTGATATTCTCAGTTACCACAAGCAAGACGAGATTGCAGCTATTTCAGCTTATTTGAGCGTTTGGCTGACATTTTATCCATCCTGGTGCTGCATGGGTTGAAATTTCTTGCAAAGGTAGCATATGTTCTTTAAAAATTAATGCAGTACAAAAGTGCTGGCGTATGCTGGCAGCTATTCCCCTTGTCTAGATTAGAGTAAGTGGCAACAGTGCTGTATGATGCAGATACGATAATTTGCATATGCTGCCACTAATTATAAATGTACAATGTTATCTTACTATAAATTTACAATGACAGTCCTGTCAATATTATTTTAAGTCTACAAAGGCATCAGAGACCCAATTGTTTATTAGTGTTTTATTGCAGGAAACATGTTGTGGTGTTTAGGAGCGTAACTAGAAACCACAGGGCCGCGGTGAAAATATTCCTAGCAACATGTCTCACAGTGCCACCTTTGCTCACAAACAGCTTATCAGTGTCACTCTTGTCCCCAAACAGCTTGTCTGTGTCATCTTTTCCCCAGACAGCTTGCCTATGTTGTTTTTGCCCGAACAGCGTGTCAGTGCCCCTAATTAGCATGTCTGGGTCATCTTTGTCCCCAATTTTCTGTGCCCCCAAACAGCTTGTCTGTGCCATCTCTGTCTCCAGACAGCTTGTCAGTGCCCCAAGACAGATTGTCTGGGTCATTTGTATTTCTAAACCACTTGAAAGTGTCCCCAAACTGTTGTGTGTCCCATCCTTGTCCCCAAACAGCTTGTGTGTGCCATCCTTGTCCCCAAACAGCTTGTGTGTGCCATCATTGTCCCTAAACAGCTTGTAAGTGCTCAAAAAACCACCTGCATGTGCCCCTGCTTACACATACCTACAAAGTCACTGCCTTGGTTCCATTGCCCTCCATCTATGCCCTCTTTTCTAGGCACTCAGTGCTTTTGCTTGGTATGAGTGTATTAGTGTTCTACAGCAATTAGTGTCACAATTGTGTATGAAAACAGCAGAACGTGTGTTTAACTATTATATTCTATATATATAAAATACATTTTTCTTCTTAGTTATTTATTACATATATTGAGCAAATACTAATGAATTGACACATCAAATAATGGTAAAACGTGTCCCATAGCCATACCTGGAAACTTCAACATGGAACCCTCGCTCTTCAGAGGCATCACCAAAAAGCGTAACTTTGTATGAGGGTGGTAGTTGGAAGTGCTTTCAGTTGGTAGGTGCACTAGAATTCACCACAGACCCTTCAAGCCTACACTTTTTGTTTTAATCCCTTAAATATGATCTGGCCTATGGCTGGTGATGGAGAGGAACATTTTTAGGAGACCCTAGAAGATCTGACATTCCCTTGACTTTATTATTTTTTATTTATATAGTGCCAACAATTTATGCAGCGCTTATATCCCCTCATGGGGAGTGTAGCTCAGGAAAAAGAAGCGTGAGGATCTGGTATCCCTGTGGCCTTAACCCATTTGAAGCACCAGCACTTTTTTTTTCCTTCCCAGCACCAGTGGAAACTCAGTTCACCCCGGGCTTCAAAGGGAAAAAAACTGCATTTATATAAAATATATTGACCTTGTTGTAAATGAATAATATCCTAAGAGGGCTTACACACTGATTTTTTAAACTATGTATTATCACACCCAGGGCAGGCTGTGTTCTGCTGTATTGGAGATATGAAATTCATTGCTTTTGTCAGCACCGCAGGGCAGTGTTCTGGTGAGGGTATGACATTATTGACTGGCCGAGGCAGACTGCACTAGGCAAAAGAAAGCCGCATTGGCTGCATTTCTGTTTGTTTTTTTTTAACTGAGCATATTTCACCTTTATAATACCATAAAGTCTACATAGCCAAGTTTCCATACATAGCCAAAGCTCAAGCTCGACAAAGATCCTATGGTTCAAAACATTGCCTGTTTTCACTTAATGGTTTGAATAAATAGTTTCTATACTTCAAACTGCAACATGTCCCACAGTCGGAATGGAGTCTGTTATTCTGCACCCAGATTTAGCTTAATAGAGGTCACAATAACTTTAAAAAGTCTAAATGAAAATACCGGTATTTGTTTAATTTAGTACACACTGAAGAATAAAATAGCTATCCTTAGTACTGCTTCCAGTTGCACCAGTTGTATTCATGAAGTGCAATGTATATTTCTGCTTTGTATATTTCTGCTTTTTCAAAATAGTTGAAAAATTGATTTTTTTGTTGTTGTTTCAATTTCTTTCTTTCTCCCTAGCCCTCCAATCACCCCCTTAGATAGTTTGTTATAGTGCAAGTAGTGTGAGGCTTAGAGTATCATTGCTACAAAAATGAAATATTATATTGATCTTTTTGTTTCCAAATTGATCCATGGAAAGTAGCACCTCTTTCGATGAGGAGGTTGCTTTGTCAATAAAAACAGTTACCTAGATGCAGCAATACCAAATCAATTCAGTTAATAAATATGGTTTAAAACTGAAATGGATAGTATTTCAAAATATTTTTGTTATGGATTAGGATGCTAAAAATTATAGAAGAGATGAAGGTATGGAAATTAATAGTGCAAACGGATTTTTTTAAATATTCATCCACTCTTACTGTTCTAAAAACTGTACATATCACACAAAGGCACACAAAGTTAAAATAAACATTCACAGGGCCACGGATTATTATACAACAATACAGAGGCTTAAAACACTTTGGTATATATTCACTAAAAGTCTGGGAATATTCAGATTTAAGTAGATAACATGACAGCTTTATCAAGCTGGACATTGACAGATCACCTGAGTTGAATAACCCAAATTCAACTGACTATTAATAGGGGTAATATGAGTTACCATTTGTGGAATTCAAGAATTGCCTCCCAATTGCAGTCCATGAGCTTGGATGAAAAACCCCTTCCTTTGCTCGCATCAACACCATAGACTATAAGACTGTCATCAGTAGTAACGGCACACAGGGAACCCATAGGTTCACTGATAAACCCAGATATCGCGGTGAAATGTACAGCTCATCAGTGTTTGTCCTCCCAACGTGCTGTGCACAGGGTGCTGATATATGCAGCTGTGGAGTGCCATGTTCTAAATTATCGTCAGTGGTGGTAGAGGTCCAGGTTTCAGATATAACTGGAAGGGCCAACGTTCATTCTAGTGGAACCTTTGTAGCTGGGTCCCATACATATAGCTTTGAGGGACAATGCATGCCCATGCGATTGCATAAACCTACCCTCATTTATCCCAAGAAGGAACTATGAACAAGGTTCACGAAATATTGATTTTACAGAGATACCTAAAATCCATGCATTCATACATATGTGTACAGTATATTTCTGTGTGTCTACATTGCGAGATTTAAGAATTTATGTTTACTGTGACCATCTCAGCCAAGCTGTACAATAGATTTAGCGTCACATCAACTCAGGAATAAATTATTAAGCACGTTAATAATAAATACACTGCCCTTACTCACTCACCTGTATTCAAACACACATTTCAACAAAGCAAGAAGTTTATTTAATATCTGTGCATCATATACACTCACCTTGACTGGAGCTGCTGGGCCAATAGTGTAGTATTTTCAATTCAAAGTCATAATACCGTAAATGTGTAAAAAACCACACTCATAAACTTACTTAAGTGTTCTCTATTACTTCTGCGATGATTTGATTTAGATTCCCAGACTACTGCTAACTTTCCATGTGTCTTCTCTGCCTTCAATCACACAAAGGGGCAGCCAGGTCACTGAAAGACAATCAGTGGGGAAAGGGGCAGCTATGCATCGGCCCCCGAGGATGTCTGGGCCCCGGTGGTAAAGACGGTGCTAGTTCTTGGTAGTCTAACAGGGAGAACTGTCACACAAAGTTAGACGCATTACCCTCCAGTGAGCAAACGGCAAAAGGCCAAGATGCTCAGGAAACCCCATGAGATTCTAGTTCATCAGCAGTGAGGACTACTCTTAGACCTCCCCTGCTCGAAAACATCCTAATTGATTTACTACGTACCTATATAATGCATAAATATTTGATTATGTGCTAAAACATGTGTTTTTATTCATATGAACTTAAATCCGCTGTTCTTGCGGTTAGCAGAGCTTGAGGAAGGGGGGAATAATTTATTTTTGTCACCAGTTATATGCCACATTTAGGGGGCTGGCTACCATTCCCAAAACACAAGGGTATGACAGGAGCCTCTATTTGTATCTGCTGTAAAAGGTAACAAGATAAATGGTAAAAACACACTTAGTTCCTTCCGCTATAAGGGCGATGAGAAACATATTACCCAGTCGCTCTCATGTTCATAAATGACTGTAGGCTAAAAACTTGATCAAAATACTGAAATCCTGTAAACGGACACCTTTATACAATAAACATACATGTTCATCTTAACATATAGAATATCCTTTTGCATACATGTGCAATTTACATGTCAATTACAATAGTATTTTATACGAACACCTTAATCTGTTTTATTACAGGTGAAATGATGGGTTTTAAAGGCTATTTGTCTATTATATTAATATTTTGCCTTTTTTTTTACTAGTCACGGAACAGCTTGCAGCAGGGAGACATGGATGGAGCCAGGAGATTAGGACGCCTGGCCAGGCTTCTAAGCGTGGTGTCTATTTTGCTGGGGCTTATTATCATCGTCCTCTGTATCCTCAGCTTTACAGGTAAGTAAAGTGGTCTAGTAATACTTGTGTGAGTTGGGGGAAGAGCTTCTTATAGCAATCCAGCTGCTTTCAACTACAACTCCCATCATGATGGTTATGTAAATGGATAAGGTATGGTTTTAGATGAATTCAGCAGCAGCTTGAAACAATCGTTCAGTCTATTGAAGCATTTGCACCAAACTACCTGGGCGTTGTTGTCCTTCCATTTGGAGGATCCCATGTGTTTCAGATCTTTGTCATTTATTACTGGGCATGGAGCAGCAGAAATAAGTAGCTTGCAATTCTTGACTCGTGTAGAATAAACTCAATTCAAATAATTTATTTCTAATGATGGTGGTAAAAACCAAAAACTGTGAAAGCATCCAGCTATTTGACCAAAACATTGTATTTTTCCTTCAGTGGCCATTCCGTGTTTTGTTATAGATTTCATTTGTGACACTCAGAAAAAGATGGTTTATAAGGATGTGGGTCAATCACTAAGGTTCAAAAGTTAAAAGCCCCCTGTAGGGTATTTATCTTTCTCCACATCCTAGATAGAAGATAAACTTCCTTACACATTGCCTTTTGAATGTATTATGAGCTGCAAACTGTAGCATAGGTGCTCCTAGGCCACCTCGTAATCTGCTGGCAGTAACTAACAATATATAAGGTAATAACCCGCTGTGGCATCGCGCCCTCTGGAGAAGTTCCCCACAAGATGGTGGTGTGACTGGCAAACATTACGAGGCGCCACAAAATACCCACAATATTCATTCAGCCATCTTTAGAAATGATGGATCCCCATGTCTCTGTTTCTTTCTCGCCTAAAATACTAGTCTTGCACCATAGCGTTAGTAAATCCCTTACGAAAAAATTACTGCAGTTTTTTGGACATGAAAAAACTGCAATACTGCACTTTTACTGCAGTATTACTGCTCATTTAGGGCTGTTCACATTAAGTCACATTATCATAGGGCAAAGTGGGTGGCCGAAGAGCCAGACACATCCATTCTGTAAACAAATAATTATGAGCTTAATGTAGATAGAATAGGCAATTTTTCTCTCACCTGTCATCACAATCAATATTATGAATGAATGAATATTATTATATAAAAGTGCCTTATTGTGAAGGACAGCTTGTACCATCTGCCGTGTTTCCAGAAAGTTTCTGGGAAATTAAATGCAAATGCGCTTGTACTATGTTCTAAAAGAATGATGAAAATGCATATCACATAGATTGGTACCTTAGATGTTGAAATGTTCTGCATAAAAATCTAGATCAATAGAAATACAATTTCCGCCGAGCTCTGGAGATGAGGAAATAACTCATTGTAGATCTTTGGGAAGCTGGGGCTGTAAGGCTCCTATACAAAACGAGTGCATACATTACAAAGTATTGATATAAGCATAACCCGGAGCACATATTTAGTGAAAACGTAAAGCGTTGTCACAGTTTTAGTGATACAAAAAACCATTGCTAGGTTATTCTACATTAAACCCTACCGATGTTATTAATGTTTATTCTATGAAACTATGATTTCTTTATGTTATTGTTTAACAAACATCTGCTGACAACAAAACTGCTGACAATAAAACAAAATAGGTCACATATTCTTTAAATTATTTAGGGTATTTAAAAAAAATCAATATTGAAATCAAATGCATTTTAAAAAAAAAGTAAATCTTCTTTTTATAGTAATTTTAGTTGACCTAACTTTCTGAGACGGTTACTTAAATCTGTTTAACCTATGCTTAGTATGTTTAGTAACTACAATAAGTAATGCGGGAAAGTGTACCGCCGTTGACTGACCGCTAATCTCCCCTTTTCAGTTTTCCAATAGATTTTGCAGGTGGGACGGAAATGAGAAACGGATTCGTCCATGGCCTGCCTTTTCCTTCAGACACTTTCTTAAGCCCTCACCGCAAGAGTATCTTACATTTTGGATCATTGTTGAAGGAAGGAGCAGGCCCGACTCTGCCCAACATCCAAGGGATTGCATGCAGCACTTTATACACCCTTGGGAATTGACACAGGATTTTCAGCACACACAAAAAAACTCACAACGTGGGAATAACCAGACACCCAGGAGGATGATTTACAACAAACGTATGGCTGAAGATGGACACTGTATGGGCAGGCGCACTGGGACTGGTATTCAGGTGATGGCACAAGTCCTGTTTTTATTTCCAGCTTTTGTATCAAAGGAATGAACGCTATTGTCTGTATGAAAATAGTATAGCTGAAAACTGCCAAATATAGGGTTACTATTAGAAAAAGACACTGGTGCTCCCACAACATGCTGGGTGGCCTCCCCTGTTTTGGATGATGCCGCTTCCTCGCTGACAAAATGGAACAGGACTTTTAATCTCTATTTTTAGTATTTTTGATGTGTAATTTAAAAAAACCTAACCTTATGCATGTTTGCATTTCTCTGCCACACTGATCACCTCTACTTTTCTGCGTATGGTTGGACAGGCAGGCAAGCTGTTTTACGATAATGTATAAGGGGCTACGGAAATGGTTAGGCTCTTCAAATCTTTACAAACAATGATACATCGTGAGTTCATGGCTACATGTAGGAAGGTATTCTTTCTTTAATCTTGAGGGTTTGTGGGGCTTCCAGCAGTGCACAAAACTTCTACATTTCCAGAGATTCTAATCTGGGTGTCTGCTGGTATACAAACATATTTTCATTAAAAAAGGCTTGATCTGAATATTTGCATGGTAAAAAAATGGATTTCCTTACTTAGAGGGGGAATCTGTTGTTGAAACTTTTGGAACCTCAGAGATATCTTCTTCAGATGGAGTGCAATCATCTTTGAGTGGTCCAGATATCCATTTTTCTTATTTAGCTACAGAATGTCCAAACAATATTTAAAAAAAGTCATCTTTAATATTTTATCTTTGCATATAACCTACAACTATGTCAAGCTATAACTGTTTATCGTGCCTTTAAACACTCGGTAACAGATGGAGTTTTTACATTTCTCACCAGAATCTGATTGTATGCAGAAAATATTATACTAAAAAAACCCTCTGGGTGTGAAAAGCATGGTATCTGTAGTTAAACTAAACAGACTTTACATTTCAGGTGCAGAGAGGAAGGCAGGCGAACATGCTGAGTATGGATGACAAGTTTGGGAATCTCATTCATAGGGCTCTATTCCCTGTACTATCTCTTAGCACTTACGTTTTGCTCAGCTTTGTTACTAGCGACTCTCATGGGGATATGCTGTGCTCAGCTAGATATTTTTCCAAATTTTAGCACTAATGGAATGATTATGGGGAACTGTCACATAAATAGAATGCCTCACTATAGGTATTTGTTTTAATATTTTTAGCTATTTTGAATTATATTTCACAGCTCTGATATCACATTTGATCCCTTAAATCCTCCCCTATTTCTAATAATCCTCCTAAATGAAAATTAGAATCTTAAATTTTAGCCCAAGAAGGAAGTTGTAAAGACCTTCCTAGACTCTACCTCCACTGCTGTAGCAGACTATGCATTTATCTCTAGTACGATCCCTCTTTTCACAATTGCTAAAAGCGATTGCAAAAAATAAATTTTCTGTTGGTAATGGGGCCGCAGACTGGTTGCTCAGGTGATCATCAACACTGTCTTTTACCTCCTTTGGAGGCTTGAAGTCTCAAACTTCAAACTATATGGAAACCTAATGTTTACAGTTAAATGCAATCAACCAGCAATGGAGGTAACATAAGAATGATGATTAGTCAGTGACCAATCATCAGCATCTTCACAAGTAAATATTCCGATCCCTGCCTGTAAACAGAGATTGAAACAGCAGCTTATTGTTACCATGACAACATCTCAAAAATAATAAAGGTCCATGCACACTTTTGAGATCAGCTGGTCAGCATGCAGTAACAATTGCCTGATCTCTCCTTACTTCCAACAGTTGTACATTGTGACATGATGAGTGACTCCATCTCCCCTTGCGCCTTCAAGTTCTAGCCCCTTCCCCCACAATCAAGTCTATCATTTTTTAAATGTTATTTTTAAATAAAAGAATAGGAACCACAGGTCAGTGCGAATGATGATGTGGGTGATTAGAACTGTACCCCCCAAATGTAGGTGCCCCAGAGGTACACAATCGTTTGTCAAAAAGATGCATTTTATGCCTAGATAATGTTTTTATTATGATTATATAAAATACCTAAATCATGCCTGCTGCATTTTGTGTATTATCACCTACACAATCAACGCAAAGCACTGCAATGTTTGTAAGAAGAATTTTCAGTTTGTTTTTGGGATGATTACCCAAGCATTTCTAACTCGGAGTATGATGCCAAAGATTATAAAATAATACTCTCTGATTGTATAAAATGACTTTTTACCTGCCAGTTATATTGATTGAACTAAATTGGAGACTTTGTGAATTTTCATATTTCTTTGTACTGACGTATAATTTTTTATCTGTAGACATCTCTTTTTAATTCATCTAATTTTGAATGTGTTATTATCAGTTTATATATGTTTTCTATGTATGTGAGATGCCCTCTTACAAGAAGTCAATCAAGTGGAATCCTATCTGAAGGAATATTGGTGGCAGCAGACACAAAAGGAAACACACACCTTTACTTTGTATGATCTCTTTTCCCAAAATTATTCGTATTGCAGTTCAAAAGGTGACTTTTTGGAATTAATCTGGGAATCTGTGCTGTGCCGTAGGGACAAGTAAAGCTAATTCACACAGTCCACTGAAATGCTACTAATGGCTTTACGGAATACTGAACTAAACTGTAATTTCTTGTGTAACCTGGTTTAAAATCCAGTTACCCTGATCAGAGGAGTTCAACATTTTGCCAAAGAATACAGTAGCACAAGGTTCTTCGTTTTGTTTTCCTTATTTAACCGATAATACGAGAGAAATCCCAGATCCCAGTTGGAATTTATTAAATTAATGGAGCACTAATCAATTGTGTGTACAATGAAAATTGATTTAAACTTTGCAGAAATTCAAAGAGCTTGTATGATACAAAAAATTGGAAGGGGGTCTCACTTAAATTCCAAAATCACAAAGGGGAACCATATGCAGATTAAAAGTGCTGCTTTAACCCTTGAGCTCAGCATGCCATCTGTCCGCTATAAACAGGAAACTGGTCTTTGCCAGCGAGAGGAGACATACGCTTGAGACACGGCAGGAATGTATCTATGCCAAAGTGAGGTGCAATGCAGGCAGGGCAGAGTGCCATGCTCGGAGATGCTGCATGGCTACCGTCCAACCCTTGGTAATCAGAGGCATGGCCAATAAACATTTGCATAACACCCTATGTTTCTCCTGTAGCATAGGCAGCTGACTTTCACCCTGTGGTCAAAAGACTTTCTTAGAGTCTCTTATCATTCAATGAACAATAGCATGCAAAAATCCCACACTGTCCCCCTCTTGCCAAAACACAAGGGCATAGTAGGAAGGTTCTGTATACGTAGAGGAGGAGGTGAGGGATTGACTGCATTCCATTTTGTATTTTATGGCATGAAAAGAAATAAAGTTGAAAATGCATGGGACGAGCGTCGTCAGTGTGATTTTTTTTATTCTTCTGTGGGTTGACAAGTTCCTGAGATCCCGTTTGGCCTTTGCTTACCAGATGTCTTTGTAAAATGGGCTTGGCACCTTCACTAGAAAAAGAAAGTACAATGAGGTGGAACAGTCTGGAAGAGGTCCAGGTTTTCAATATATTAGGGGTGAAAAATGATCTGAAAAAAGGAGCAGGCTGAGAGAGAGAGAGAGAGCGAGAGAGAGCAACTGTAAATCAAACTGGCTTTGCACGCATTATTCTTTTCACCTCAGTTAATCAGGCTTGGCCAAGCAGCAATGCGGGGAGTGAAAAGAACACATTAACTCTATGAGCACAGTATTACTATTTATCTTCACATTTACTATTCGCATAGTACAACGTATACTTTTTTGTTTGCATTTTAAAGGGACACCCCAGCCATCGTACGCAACTTAATGCATATAATGATAATGCAAGAGATCCCTCTTTAAATTGTCATGGTGTCCCTCTTGCAGATGCAAAATGCAGAATCCCTTTCCACGGCTATTTTCCATGCAGGAAATGCATTTGACCAAACATGTCTCCATTCACATAACATACTGTACGTAGCACCCAGTCAGCTCCAGCGTTGGCTTCAGCTAGCAGTGCTACCCATAACCATACAAATAATCTGAGTAATTGCAATGAAGCAGCCAATCATTGACAAGAATATTTGAACCGTAGTGGCTCCAAGTTCTAGGCCATGTAAGTAAGTGCTTTTTTATGTTTTTGAATAATGCATTGTAAAGTACTCAAGAATGCTTTAACCCTTTCAAGACCGGGACGTACCTGGTACTTCTGGGTCACGGGTCACCGGCAGACCGGGACGTACCAGGTACGTCACTGCCTTTACGC
>VKOC01000002.1:6378363-6403440 GCA_009364415.1 Spea multiplicata
AAAAAAAAAAAATTATATATTTTTTATTTACGCTTGTATTTTGTCTTTACCCAGATGTCTAGTCCGGTTTCACCTGGATATAAAGACAAGAAATCTGCTCCCATTCCTAGAAGTAAACTTTTAAATCAAAGCATGTGGCTTGCTCTGAGTGTGCTACTCCTCTGCCAGATGGATGCAGAAAAAAGATGTGTAATGCCTGCTGGGCAGAGCAACTCACTAAAGACAAACACAGGACTTGCAATCCTTCCTGGGATGGTTTCAGGAAAACCTAGCATCCAGGTCTCTGCGGCTCAAGCTCAGTCGAGGGTTCCGGGTAAATCTGCCCGTAAATGCAGGAGATCCCGGTCTGCCTCCAGATCAGATCTCTCATCAGGAGAAATTTTGCAATCTTCGTACTCCTCTACCTCGTCAGTTCTGAGGACGAAGCGGTTTTTTCCTCCCCAGGAGCTTCGCAGATTCACTAAGGAGGTGACTTGCATGTTATCAGACAAAGAGCTGGATAAAATCAAGGGTTTTCCTATACTTCCCAAGTTAAGACAGCTAATGGAAAGAGAATGGAAATACTCCAAAGTGAAGAGCATTGGGATGAACCCCCCCCAAGGTGGATGTCCACATAGCCCAGCTGTCGAAAAATACGACCATTCCCATTGGAGGTGTCTCAGGTCTGAAGGACTCAATGCATAGAAGAGTCGAGACTTCTTGCTGCTGAGCAGCAGTGGCCAGTACAGCAGTGTCTAGAGCACAGAGTTGTTGGATACAGGCCCTGGAAGACTGTTTGCCGGATGATCAAGATTCCGAAATCTCCAGACTACTAACAAATTTGCGATTTTCTAACAGTTTTTCTTACAGATTCCTCTCAAGAGTTGGTGAAGATATCCGCTAAGAATATGGGGTTACCGTCTGTGGCTCGTAGAGCCTTATGGTTGAGATCCTGGACGGCGGATTCAGCCTCCAAAGCATCTCTATGTTACTTATCTTTTGAGGGGAGTAAATTGTTCGGAGCACCATTGGAAGATTTTTTCAAACAAATGTCAGAGACCAAGAGGGCTCTTCCTCAGGATAGACGTCCTAGATGGAATAGGAGATATCCGTACAAGACAACCAGGCCTTTCCAGGCATTTTCCAACTCGCAGAATTTTCGGAATTTCTACGAAGAGAAAAGAAAGTTCTGACAAAGTGGGAAGAACTCTGCAGCAGTTCAAGCATATTTGGGAACAGACTATACACAACAGTTGGATTCGGAAACTCGTTTCAGAGGGGTACAGGATCGGTCTCTTCTCCCTTCCCCGAATTCAGTTCCCGATCTCTTCATATCCTTCCTCGGTGAAAAATGTAGCTCTACATTCGGCGAGCCTATCTCTCCTATCAAAAGGGTTTATAGAGAGAGTTCAGATTTCTCAACGCTTCCAAGGAGTCTATTCTAGACTGTTTCTAGTCCCAAAGCCGGATGGATCCTTTCGACCCGTTTTGGATCTAAAAGAGTCAACAGCTGCATCCAGTATCGCCACTTTCGTATGGAGAAATTTCTTCAGTCACCCACTTTCTTCAGAAGGGAGAAGTCATGGCTGCTTTGGACCTGAAGGACTCTTACCTTCACGTCCCAATTGCGGAGATTTCCAGAAGTTTCTCAAGTTTGCAACCTGTATAAAGGAAAAGTTCATTTCCAGTTCAAAGCCCTTCCGTTCGGTCGGTCGTCGGCCCCAAGGATCTTCGCAAAGATTTTGTGTCCCTTGACGGCTTCTCTAGAGAAAAAGGGATTTCCATCGTTCCTTACCTGGACGACTGGCTCATCAAGGCCGAATCTTCAAGGGAGCTCCGGGCGGATCTAGTCACCACAATGCGATTTCCGGAAGTGCACGGCTGAATTTTCAACCGCAGCAAATCCTACCTCAGACCTTCCACCAGGATCCAATTCCTAGGCCTAGAGGTGGATTCGATTTGCCAACGTATATTTCTTCCTTCCGAAAAGATCAGGTAAATCATGAGAGGTCAGATCGCTTCAATTACATCCGACTTGCTCTATCAAGTAGGCCATGAGCGTCTTAGGTCTACTGTCAGCCTCCATCCCAGCAGTCAGGCGGGCAAGATCGCGACAACGTCCCCCTTCAGTGGCATATTCTTCAGGGTTGGTCCAGGCGTGAGGACGACCTAGACCGGGACATAACTATCTCGAGTCAGGTCTTATCACAACTTTCCGGGTGGAGGACCTCTTCTCATCTTTCACAAGGCCTATCTTTTCGTCCTCGCAATTGGATAACTCTTACCATGGATGCTTCCGGTATCGGTTGGGGCGCCCATTTAAGTTATCACTTCAGGCAAGGAATCTGGTCTTCGGAAGATTTGCTTCGCTCGTCCAACTACCGGGAACTAAAGCGGTTCTTAAAGCACAAGTAGCCTTCAGGCCCCGGTTGGAAGGTCGTTCTGTGAAGATTCAGTCAGACAACGCTACATCAGTCGCATATGGAAACATATGTGGGGGTACACGAGTAATGAGCCTGCAAGTTCCTTTGTTCGCCCATAATGAGTTGGACCCAGCTTCATCTGGAAGACTTTCGGCACCCACATAAGAGGCTGCGATAATTTCATTGCAGACGATCTTAGCAGGCTAAGATGGTCTCAAGCAGAGTGGTCCTTGACCGTAAGACCCTTCTCCTCCCTGGTTTCAAGATTTGGCCTTCCGGATATAGATTTGATGACCTCCAGGCGAAACAGGAAGGTACCGATTTTGCCTCAATCAACAGGCAGGTTTTGCCCGACTTCCTGGACGGTCTGTCCATCAAGTGGAACTTCCATCTGGGATACGTGTTTCCGCCTGTCGCATTAATTCCCTGTGTCTTCCAGAAGTTTCGTTCGGACAGGGCTCGGGTATTAGCAGTTATCCCTTACTGGCAGGACCGCAGTTGGTTCTCCCTCCTAAGTCAACTGAGTCTAATGTATTGGGAACTGCCTCCCTCTGGTCAACTGTTGGACGGCGGCAATCTTCTTCCAGATCATCTCCGGATGTTCAAGTTGACGGCCTGGCTACTGCAAGGATTATTCTTCGTGGTCAGGGTGTTACGGAGGATCTTTCTGACTTGCTGTTACGATCTGTCAGGGGCTCTACTTCAAAAATTTATTTTCGGGTCTGGAAGAAATTCCTGCTAGGGATGTTTTGGTTTTTCCTCCTTCCATCAGCTCCATTTGATTTTTTAAAAGGTGTTTTTTCTACGGGCCTTAGTGTCTTGACTCTAAATGGTCAGATATCGGCTCTATCTATCATTTTTTTCTTGAAGACCTGGCTTCTCATGTACTGGTTAGACGGTTTTTTAAGGCCATTGCAATTCAACGTCCTCAGAGAAGGACTCGCTTCCCGTCCTGGGATCTTGCCGTTGTTCTTAACGCCCTTTGCTCTGCTCCGTTTGAAACTTTGGAACAAGTGTCGTTGTAACTCCTCTCTTTAAAGTCTGTGTTCTTTGTGGTGATTACGTCAGCCAAACGTGTAGGTGAAATTTAAGTCCTTTCATCCTCGAACAAGTTTACCATCTTCCATCAGGATGAAGTTGTTCTCCACCTACATCCCTCCTTTCTTCCGAAGGTTTTGTCAAAGTCCCCTATTATCAGCCCTTGGTGCTTCCATCGTTTTTTTCCCGTCTCCTTCCTCTACGGATGAAGCTAAGTGGCTTATGTTGGATGTTAGAAAGCACTAAAGTTATATATTGCTAGGACTTCCTCCTTCTGTTCCACTGACCAGCTTTTCGTTTCTTGGTATGGTCGTTCGGCGGGTAAGGCTGCCACTAAGGCTTCCTTGTCAAGATGGATCACGGAAACTATTCACATGGGCTACCATGTCTCTGACCTACCTTTGTTATCTCCGTTCACGGCCCACTCAACCAGGGCCGTGTCTGCCTTTTGGGCTGAGAAGGCTTCCGCTTCACAGAGGATATTTGCAGAGCAGCTGCGTGGTCGTCTTTCAATACATTCGTTCCTCGCTACCGGCTAGACGCCTTCTCTTCCTCAGCAGCGGATTTTGGGCATAAGGTGCTCCAAGCTGTTGTTCCTGAGGAATTTATTGCCCTCCCCTTTTACGGGATCTTGTTACATCCCAGTCGTACTGCCACTGTATGACAGGAAAAATGGAAATTTTTTACTCACCGTAAATTTCTTTTTCCTTAATACAGTGGCAGTACGGATTTCCCTCCCTTTATTCCTAATAAATTATTTTTGCAAGCCGTTTGGTGTTCTTGTTACTTACTGGGGCTGTTCAGGGGAAGCCGGGTTTTATGGGTAAGTAGGAGGAGTCCTCCGTGACTTAACCCTTTCTATTCTTTAAAGCATCTTGTCCACAGGAGAGAACACTACCCAGTCGTACTGCCACTGTATTAAGGAAAAAGAAATTTACGGTGAGTAAAAAATTTCCATTTTTCATTTTTTTACAATTACACATTTATGCTCCTATTGTGAAGGGGCTTCTGATCACTCAGTGACCAATCAGCAGCTTCCTCTCAAATCTGAAGCTTTCTGCATGATGGCTGCCAATCTTATCCGTTTTTACCAGCATAAATGAGCATTTGTCTTACCCGTCTGATGTCCCACATGTCAAGCCCACAAAAAAGTACACCATATTGTAAGATAAAGGGGGGGTGTATGTGACACTACTGTACTTTTAATATATTGGTCCAATGTGGGATTTTTGTGATGTATGCAGAAATGTTAGAAAACATCATTTACTGGCAATGGACTGATATTTTCCCTTAATTTGTATAATTATATAATTTTGTAGAGAGATATATATATATGTGCGTAAAAACTCTGTCTAATTCAGTCATTGTATAATTACATCTTTATTATCACGTTTGGAGTTCTTATACACCTAATGCTAATCTGATAGTTTAACTTCAGTCTCTTGTGTGTACCCAACCTGCCATATGCTGTGTGCAGTCTACATGCACCACTACATTCGTGTCTATGGGGCTTGGGGGCTTTGAGAAAAATGCTTGGCCGTCATTACTTTTATTTGGTTTGGCATGTATTGGTGCTGTTTGCCTTAAACTAGGTATTTATTAATGTGTGTATGTGGTTCCCTATATTAAAGTGTATGTTGTATATAAAATACATTAATACTATTGATAATTATTGACTCCCGGGTTAAAATAATCTCCGGACCCCGGCCCTTAAAGTGTTAAATATACCAAGCCATTGGTATGTAAATATATATATCTGCTAATATATTGTTTTATTATTGTGTACGAATAATTTTAGCTATATTTATTACCTGATTATCTCTGTGCCGTTATCTATTGACAGCAGACGGGTAAATTACAATCATTGCTTCCCTGTGCGTGCGCGGACTGCAGAGTACACTGCTTCCGGGGACATAACAAAGGGGTATATGTGTGTCTGCACAGCCGGGGAGGAAACATTCACATATGCCCTATTAATATGCGGTGTGTAACTGTTTGACAGAGAAGTATCCTGATTTATTTCGTTACAGCCCCTGGAGTTCTCTTTACTGATACAGAACGTGATTTACTCCCAAACATTTGCTAGTATTCCAGAGCGGATGCAGAGAGCTGTTCTTGCAGCCGGCCCTGTGCTTTGTGCTGTGCAGCCAACTCGGTACAGGGGGGGGCATGGAATGCTGCTGGGCAAAAAGACTAAATGAATTAATGAAATGTTTGGCGGCGGTGAAGCAGAAAGGACAATTACACAGCTAAAACAGTCATTTTTGGTTATTTGCATGAAAATGAAATGCAAAATTAGCCTACGCCTAAACCAGATTGAATTTAATTCCCGGTATCATTTATACTAATCTTTTATTTGTGTGTGGGGCTATGGGAATATATGTGTGCTTATTTTTTGCCTTTGATTCATGCATGTATTCCGAATTTCAAGTATATGCGAGGGAGAGAATCGGCGAGTAAAATTAGGTGTAAACATTGCAAAGCCCGTCCATTTACATAGAGTTCTAAGAGAATCGGACAGGGAGTACCACGCAGTAATGGTTACCGGTAAGGATGACTTGGCTTTGTTACATATTTACGAGGGAATTAAGCGTTTGCTCTGCGGTTTCCCAAACCGGAGGCCAAACGCAGAGGCGCTGAAGGCATGGAAACGCGAGATGCTCTGGAGTACAACTAATCATTAATGTTTTCACAACACAGTCATTGGATGAACACCGTTCTGCTTCCAGCTCCCGAGCCTGGGGCCAACGCCGTGAAACCAATGGAAAAGCCCCTGATTTTTTAGTAATGGGCGCCTCTAGGGACTTCAATATTGCAGGTTGTTAACCTTTTGTGGACCCAATAAAATCAGAATTTTGTTATACAGCTACTAGAATATGTTCTAATTGAAAACTTTGGCTTCTGAAAGGATGTAAATGGCAAGGATTTCACAGTTGGCACATTCAGGCTGAAACTATACTTTGATGACCCAGTACGATACAAAACGTATGAGTTTCTTCTGCAGCATCTTAGTTGGTCTTACAAAAAGCAACGCTAGATCCTTGGGCTTTAATGTAATCTCACAGAATAAAGTATACATTCAGTCAATGAGAAGTCAATGAGTTGAAAATCTGCAACCGGAACCACAGGAGCTCAGTAAAATCTTTAGGGCCAGTGGGCAATAAATCACAGGTGTAATTCACGCGCTAGCACTTTGCTACGGGCTATAAAAGTATAAGGTAGGTGCTGCTGGCATTTGCCGCGAGTGCCCGATGGACAGTCTCTGTCTAGCTGCAACACGTCCACATTAGCTGTCGTTTGCCGCATGTGTGTTGCGGAGGCAAAATGTCATACAGTTCCACTAAAGCGTGTTTCCCATTTACATCTTTAAAGACAAAGTGTGTGGTTAGGGCATAGAAGTATTGGACACACGGTGTCACAGTGAAAATATACCTGGGTACACGCGTGTAGCAACATGTTATGAAAAAAAAAGTGGTCCAGAGACATTTAGCCAATGCAGCTAAACGTGTGTTTCCATCCATTAATAAATGTTAGCGGGTTCAGCTGTGCCGTTTAGCATCATAATTCTTAGCTTCCGAATAGATCTTCTCGCGTTAGAGTCCTGCCGTTAAACACACTTACCCCCTTTTCAGTACTGGTTTGTGTTCTGGCATAGGCCTGATACACGCGCTGCTGCAGTTACTGCGATGCCCCAGGGAGCAGCATCTCTTGTGCTGGGGTGGAGCTGGGGGCAGAGGCTGCGATGCTTCGGTCCCCAGCAGGTGCCTGGAGGGAGCACAGAGTCTGTGTGGAGGACACAGCTAATTACCATCTGCATCCAAGGGGAAAACCATCCTCCCATCTGTCAGTTTAAGGACAGAGCTTCCCCTCTGCCACCCCCTCTCAGTTTCTACCTAGCCCAGCCCCCTATTCACTCTTTATTGTTACAGGCAACTTCAGAAACACAAAGCAGAATTCCTCATTGCTTTGTTAGACTAAAGCAGTCCTAAGTCATGAGAGCTGCTTAGCATCCTGGCCACTTGGATTTTCCTTCTTGATTGATCTGCTTGATTCCGGGTTCTCTTTGCTGCGACTAGCATATATCCCTCTCTCCCTCCCTTCTCTTCCCTCCTGTCTTCTTTCATATACACATTCTCTCTGCAGCCCTAAAGCTTGGCAGGGTCCCCTGCAGTCCTCCTACCCTCCGCTGCGCTTAGTGCTGTTCGGCTTACCTTTGGTAGCGCTCGCTTTGAGGGATGAAACCTGTACTCTTCCAGACAGCTGCCCTATTCCTGCCCTAATCCTCCTCCCCAGGGTCCGTAGTGTTTGTGCGATGCAGGTGGGTTTCTGAAGGACCTTCTCAGAGTCACCCACCATGGAGCCGGTGAGCCATCAAGGGATGCCTCGTCTATCCTGGATAGATACACTCTACAGCAGTAAGTACCACCCTAGGATAGATACATTATGTTTAGCTATTTATATAGATTAAAAGAAATGTGTATGGGTTAAAATCCTAGAACCCATCGCTAAGCAGGTTGAATGGGAATGAATGGTTTTCCTCTGATCATGGCTCCAGTAGTATGAGAAGGTGGAAATGTTCTTTTATGCATTGATACTAATAAGTAAATCTATATTGTTAGTGTTGAATTAACAGCATGCAGCATGAATGTTTTTTGCTTTTAATGCACACTGCTTTCTATAAAATCAATGTACCCCGTTTTAACAGCTGTTTTTTTTTTTTTTTTTGTGCTATGCGTTTGAGGGGCAGATAGGGATAGAAGAGCTCCAGTGGTTTTCTCACCTGTGGGCAAATGGGTGACCTCCTGGAATAACCCTGTAAAATGTGACTTTCTATATTTTGCTGAAGCGTGCAGGGTTTACTCATTTATAATTCATGTCTCCTTTCTTCCAATACTTTAACCAGAACGCAAATATTACTTAAATGCATACGAAATGTAAAGTGCCTTTTGCGTAAATGCAATGTTTGCTGCTTACATCTGTATGCCTATGCATATACTGGGTGTAGATATGTATGTATATATATATATGTGTGTGTGTGTGTGTGTGGGAATGTGTATATATATAATTTTAGTGTCCCTGTGTAATTATTCCCATTGCTTTGTATTATATGTAGTCTCGCTGATCTTTGTACTAGTTCCGTCATCCGTTATTGCAGTGTTATGTTATTGTGCCCCTTTGGATTAGAAATGCTTGCGGCATCTACTTCCCCTGTGTCATTCTGCTCACATCTGCTACTCTGCGCTCATTTTCTCCCAGCTGGGGCTGGCATTGCCGGGCAAATTAGTCTGGCGTGGGATTTATCTGCTGTCTCCTCTGTCTGGATGGGCTGCAGCTCCGCGCTGTTTGTCAGTCAGAGGACTACGACCTACCAAAGGGTGTATGTGTTTATATCGCCGTGCTGCCTATTGCTGCGTGTCCCACTGAACTGTATATGATCCATATTCCTGCAGTCCTGGATCAAGGAACATTTCCATACGCCGTTTCCATGACATAAGGAGCTGTGGCTCACAGCATATACACATAGCACACACCTCGCCCTCCGATAGTTATTAATGCTGTGCTTAGTACCGTGTAACATTTAATCACAAGGCTCTCCTCCATTTAATGAAAGGAGTAAGGATATTCCCTTCGCTGGAAGCAGTCTGTCCCCTGTGAGAGTGGAATAAATCCTTGTTTATTAGACGCCCAAAAATGTTGTCTACAGGAATGGCTGACCTTGAAGTTTGAAGTAAGTTGTGCAACAGTGATGGCCGGGATCTAGAAATCGCATACAAAGCCTGCTGTAGGAAATCTGTAACTATTCAACGGCGATCCCTGTCAAAAGTTACCTGGTGGAGACCACTGAACAGCAGCCTGCTTTGTGACCGTGAAACCGTTCTATACATTGAGGGTTTTACAAGATCAGGTGTGCATTAAGTGGCCCACAGTGTGCATCATGGAAAGCACCTGGTGTGTAGCAAGTGGGTTATAAAGAATATACATTGTGCACCTTTCTGGCACCCATGAGCTCAGTTATGGGTTTAGATGAGCAGATGGTGGTAATTCTTGGCCAGCAAGTTGAGCTTAGATCCTATGTTCATGGACTTTCAGAGTTTATCACTGAGCCGCGCACGGGACTGCTGAATGAGCGCTAACAGGTGATCAATAATAGAACAGAACACTACGCTTACAAATGTAATTTGGAATAATCCATTTTAAAACACACCAGTGTTTAATAAACTGCTTACTTTACTTAAGTTTTTTGTAATCAGATCACAGACAGCTCAGTCACAATTGCCAGTGCTTTCTTAACCCCTTCACGACAGCGCGGGTTAAAGGGGTCCTTAAGGGGTTAAGTAATATAATGTTTTGACTAATAATCTTACTAATACCATGTAACAAAGTTGCATATGTATTTTTGTATGGATCTTTTTGTATTTTCCATATATAGAAGTGGATACATATAATCTCCCAATGGGTCAGTATGGAAACGCATTTACGGGTGTTTTTGCATATATATATATATATATATATATATATATATATATATATACTTGCGTCCTTTGTGGGGCTGCATGGCGCACTGGAGCGCCCCTTTCAGATACCTTTTGACAATGGTATACAGCACATAAGATGGTTTACTTTAATATGTAAACACAATTTTATGCCAAGATAGGGGGCTTCATATTTGCATAACTTCTTTACTACAAAACCTCCAGCAGCAAAGAAACAGTTAAAAAAAAAAAAACAGAACAAAGAACCAATCATGAGGAACGATATAGATCCCCCTTATTGCACAAGGTTGGGGCTTCTTTATTAAACATGTTCATATCTGGGGAACGCTATTAAACTGTTAAAAGATCATAAAGTATAAAGCTGTTACTGCGCTCAATAGCCGCTGGTTAAACCCCACTGTAACTAACCTCTTCCATGTGTGTCTTCACTTTATGTTCCTTAATGACAAACTCGAGGTTGTCAAGATTGGGTTAATGTAAGCTGTGTACATCGGTGTAATACAAAGGGCCCATCTGTATTCCCTGACCACAGTGTCATCTGGTTCAAAACTCATGGTTCCCGTACCTCTTTAAGGGAATGATCATGTCTTTTTAGCTATTAAAGTCAATCCAGCGTTGCCTGTGGTGCATGCGCCTACATAGTATATTTTGTACGAATGGCAGGTAATGGGCGCTGCTGGGTTCATTACGGAATCCATCCACAAGATACAGAGAGTCGGCAGCTGCCAGAGGATGCTGTTTCTGATCATTCGCTGTAAGGCTTGGTCACTGAAGCAAACATGGCTGGAATAACATTCATTTTCAGATACAAAGAAAAGCAGAATTTTCGTTTTACATTCCCTGCCGGTGACTCCCCGGCACAGCGTGTTGTCTGTGACTGCACTCAAATACTTGAGCGTACGATTATATCAAAATGCGCTTTACCATTTATTGCAGCGTCAATCATTTACGGCTGCGGTCACCAGACACTAAACAGTTTATTGTTACATTTCATGGCTTATTAACTTGGCTGTAGATTAGTTTAAGTGTATGTAAATTCTACATGCTTCTGGAAAACCCCAATGAGACTTGATTATGGCTCATAATGCATTTCTAGGGGACAGACACCCTTCGTTTTGGGATAGTTAGGACATTTTATTGACAGGAGAAAGGTTAAGTCATAGGTGTTTTGGCTGTTCTTTTGGTTTAATAATGCACCTCCTAGATTGTAAGCTCATTGGAGCACTTCCCTCCTTACCCCGAATTGTCATGTTATATACTACTCCTTATGTCCTATTTACCCATTGTACAGCGCTGCTGAATATGATGGTGCTATATAAAACAATAAATATTAATAGACAACATTAAAGGCATATTATATAGCATATTATAACCATTTTATGATGTGTTTATGTTTAATGAATCGTAGATGATCCCCTGCACTGCCAGTTACTGCTCTCTCCACTAATGTATCGGTTTGTCGTAGTCGGTCAATTCTCATCTTGTCATACACCTTGAATATATGTATTGTATGAAGCGTTAAATGAATTGTTGGCGCTATATAAATAAAAGATAATTATACAAATACTTACAGGTATGACTACTTGCTCTTAAAAAGGGCATGTAGTCATATAAAAAAATAAAAAATAAAATAAAAATGCAAGGTACCCTATTGCCACTGTAGATTTGTAGCTATTCCTCTAGGGCTTTGCATTGTGAAAAAAGTGGAAAGGGGCAAGTTATAAATTTGCCCCCCCCCCCATTGTGTGCATAATTTGCACAGTAAATAAATGCATTATTCTATTTCTATATCAATATCTAATTCTGCCTTTTTATCTGTATACGATTTTTAAGCTGTATTAAATTATTAAAATAATGCTAGATTCGTTTCTCCTGGCATAATATCTCGGTAGTAAATAAATCATGAAGCCTCATTTCTGCTTGTAATATGCTGTGAAACAGGGATTTAACACTGTTTGGCCATTTAAACCCTAAATGGTTTTGTAAAGGGGATTAAATCAATCTTCCTTTTGTTATTTAAAGTAATCGCTCTGGCTCTGCCTCATTGCGGGTCAACCGGAGAATCCTTTTGTCGCCTTAAAATATTGGTGGCTCAGCCAGTGTCTTAAAGACAATTAATTTCCAAGGGTCTGAGGTCTGATGGGTTTCCGTTTCTCTTAAAGAATCTCGTGTTTTTGAATGCAATTTCGTTAACGTGTGCATATTCCCCTTTCTGCGTGGCCGCAGGGGACAACCTTATTTTCGCATTAAAATAGCAGGAACAAATTCAAGGATCTAGCTAATGGCTGCTAATCCTTCTGTTTGGCTGCGATTCCCACTGAGTGTAGGCTTCTCACACATGGTGCAAGGGAAGTATGTATTCTGATCCCCGCTGTTCCTTTTACGGCGCCCAATTTCGTCTGAGAGTTAATGACGGTGCCAGTTTGTGGTGGGATGGTTCATCGACGTGATTAAGCGGCTCATGATAAAGTTCTTGTGGTATATTCCGGCGAGAAACCAAGCAGTAGCAACACGTTCCTCAAGAAGGCTCCCAATCACACCTTGCTCGAGGACACTTACACCGTCGGGTGAGTTCTGTGCCCTTACACATCTTTGTTTCACTGCCTGGCGGCTGCTTTGTCGTTATACATGGACACCCATCTACATGAAATGAATTTTAATCCGCGTCAGCCATGTAGATCCATTTTCCTTGTATAAAACCTGATTGCCTTTTGCTTTTCCCTGACCCACACATTCAGCTTTGATGTTTCGCGTTGCAGTATGATAAACATCTGCTGTATGAAGCAGAATACATGAACTAACGAAAAGAATTCAAATTCGGGTATGCACATTATAGTTGATGCTGGAGAGGCAGACCTAGCAGGTAATATAGGCTGTACAATGATGGCGGAGGTCATCCTGAAGGTCAGGAGGCATTTAACAAAGTGTTACTAATATTGCTAAGAATTGATTTAATGCAAAGTGTCTAAACGGATCGACTGCAATTTGTAAATTTGAAAAGGTAAAGACTTTGTGGCAATCCCTTTCATTTGGATTCCACTCCAGCAATCATATGCGCTTTATAAATCGTATGATAACTGAGATGCCCCTTTGCCCACCCTTTAGCTATTCTCTGGGTAGGAGATGTATTTGGTAGAACACTCCTCGCCTCCTCGCATGTGATAAATGGAACCAGCACATAAAATCTTCCGGGGCTTCTTGTTTGCCCGAAAGAGAAACAAGGAATAGGATAATATTACTATAAAAACAAACCAAAAAGGTTATGGATCAAATACCACTAACAAACATAACATCAAATCAAATAGACTTTCCACAATAAGCAGTAAATATCAGACAATCTAGTATTTTATCCATACAGTGAAGTTATTTGATGTGCCTTTATTCATTCTTGCAATTCATATATCTCATTTTGAACACAATAAATATATATATATATATATCTCGCATTGTTAGTGAATGCACCCTAAAAAATGTTTTTTTGCGTTTTTTTTTTCTTCTTCAATCCGTACATAAGAGAAGCTCACTAGCTGCGTTACCTAAGAGGGGGGTTTGCTATTATGGAATTACAATTTTTATTCTTTCAGTTCTTTTTTTACATTGTTGTTTTTGTAGGTATGTAATGCCCAGGGCAATGAACTCTTCAGATATATGTCTTGGGGTGTTAACAGTTCTGTCTGTCCTTTTGACAGCTTAAATTAGATGCATTGTATTTTAATATACCCAAGGCAGCAGAAAACAATACATTTAACATGTTTTGTATTTAATAAAAATTGATTTGTGAAGAATCTATCACAGAACATCACAGGAAAAATGTGAAAGTATCTACAAAGCCTTGTTGTAATTTTACATTTTTTGAGTAAGATTGACTAAGGTGTTGAAAATGTATCATGGAAGGCATATCCTTCATCAAATGGGTGTTGGATGGCTACAACTATACTTGTACTTTAAATTTAATTTCTCCGCAATGTCGTCGAAAATATTTGTATGAAAATGATAACCGTTCCTATCATAGAGGAAAAGTAATTGTGCATAAAAGGGCATGACGGCAGATGTTTCCCATTGTTGTGGCAAAAACATACAATACCTTCCACTCTACCTATGCTGCTCTGTAACTCCCATAAAGCTCAACCATGCACAAGATGAGCTTGGCGAGAGTCTTCTTTTCCCTGTGTGTCTGGGGCAAGAAATCTTCTTTGTTGGGGAGTCTCTTTAGAAGCTGCCTCAATGGCTCAGCATCAGAGATTTCTTCACACCAAAGAATCGGAGAGCAGCATCAGTGCACGGGGTACACTCTGATCTCGATTCAATAGACCGTGGAGGGCATCGCGTTAGAACTTAGCGACGGTACCCAGCTGGCTTGTGCAGCAGCGCAGCATTCTGAAACGCTTTGGCATTCTCCCGGTAGAATAGCAAATGAAAAAAGTTGTCACTTTCCCTGTTGTTGTTGTTTTTTTTTTTTTTTTTTTTTTTTTTTACACGTGTAACATAATCCTAGGGAAGGTTACATTTCTCTTTATGGATGGGGAACTAAATCCTTCACATTTCATGTAAAAATGAGGTGATCGGGAAGCAAATTTAAAGTCTTGACATCACACTAGTGGATGCTCCACTGGGTCCACTCCACCTTCAAGTACGTGTAACACTTTTATAACTAAATGTGCATTTGCAATCCGCGAATTTGTTATTCATAACATATTTTGCCTATTACATATTGGAAGTGTGGCTTCAGCTTGTAGACATGACCAGAAATCGGGGGCTTAGATAAAGATTGCATGTTTTTACTGCCACAGAAGCTGTTTCTGGTTGTTTTTTCCATGTAATTAACCTTTTATGGGAAAACTACAGTATTCTCATTTTTTTGGAGGAGCCATTTTTAAAATGGACACCCCCTATGTACACGCACATAAAACACTATTTACTTCCATGATATAGTACTGTCTTGCCTGTGGTCAACTGTGGTGCCCATAGGGGCCAGTGTACTGCAGCTCTGGAGATGTAGCCTTACATTTATTTTGTTTTACAGGTTGAAGAATTCATAATAAAGAACTTGCAAAGTGTTTTGCTATACATTATTAGTTGGTTAGACTGTATGGGATACTGAAGTGTCCCATTAATATGCTGGGGCCAATGTTCCCTCTAAATGTTAGTAGTTGGTGTGTGCAGAAATGTTTTCCTGTTACAAAAGTATATGTATACTGACCGCATGTGCAAATATAAACCTTATTTCAACATAATTTTGGCATGGCCTCTCTCTGTCTTATGGCTAATAAAACTGTGTGTGTGTATGTACGTATGTGTGTTAGGGCGACTGTGTGTTGATGTGTACGTGTATAGTGATAGAGTGGGTGTTTGTACATATATGTATGTATTTGTAAGTATATGGTGTTATAGTGTAGGTGTAGAGCCACCCCTGATCTTCATCATACTTGCATCACTATTCATACTCCCCCCCCCCCATCATCATCATCATCGTATCTAAGTCTGCCACTCTGCCTCTAGTTCTGTGGTGTTGTCTTTCACTGCCCTTCTGCCAGGCAGTTCCGCACCAAATATGATGTTGTATCCCATGTCGTATCCGGTGCAACGCCGTCTGGCAGACACGTAGTTAGCGTTTCGGCGCTGATCTCTTTTACGCCTGCAGCCAAAGCCACAAACAAAATCGGATGGCTGGCCCCAGTATTATACAGAACAAGTGCAACTTTATTGACACCGCTAACTAACCTTTTGTGCGGACATAAATTTCCTTTGTGTGCTGGTTGCAGAACGTGTGCGTATTATTTGCTCGGGCTGTGTTCTGTCAAGAACGGCACCTTTTATCGTCCTTTCAGCTGACGTAATCCATTAACTTCTGTGTAATAGCTTAATCCTTCCTAAAATAAAGTAGACAGGGCTCACCTCTTCACCTTTAACGAGGCATTAGATGTATGTTCCTAAAAACAGAATAACCTAAATAAACCTTGCTTATTGCAAAATTCAGTATTTTCAGTTGGGAAAACCAGGGGCCTTGGCTGACCGGCCTCCTGCTCAGCCAAGCTCAGTATGTCAGACAAGCTGCTCACGCTCTGTAGTCTTTATGATTCCCCCGAGTCTAGCAGAGCAGACATCCTTTGTCTGTCCGGTGTCTAGTATGTGGGGCTTGTAGTGGCTGTCTCTTGTGAAATGGACCCACTCCCTTCACGACTACTTTCCTTTATGGAACACGCGTACCCCTGGGGCTTGAAGCAGGTTTATTGAGCTGGTCTACTTCAATAAACTGTTTCAAGTCATCCAACTAATTTTAATATAAGGCAAAGACAATGTGAGTACACAAAATTCAGCTTTTAAATATTCATTTCTTTTATGGAAGGTAAAAAGTTAAAACCCAATCATATGTTTGCTCTTCATTCTGTGCTGTTTTTCGATAGTTCGTGACGGACCTGGTTGTTTTATTACCCCGTTAGTTTAATGAGGACTATCATGCCTTGAGCAGATTAGATGTGCCCTGTGAGGCCGTGCGTTGCAGAGTCCTGGGAGCAGAGAGGGGTCATAGACTTTGCTTTTCTGCTCCAACATAGTGGTTAGTGATGCCTGAGGGGCTGTTTAATGGGGTGTAAAAGCTGTGGATTCTGTTGCCCTCTTTTCCAGCATTGTGAAGTTAATGGACAAACCATACGTGCTGCCAGATGGTTGCTTACTGCAAAAGATGTGGAAGGTCTCAATGTTGCTCTAAAATAATTTTATCAAGCGTCACGTTTTACGTTAAGGGTCAGAGACTATAGCACATATACACCAGTCCTGTCGGGGATCACTAGTCCCCGTAATATGCATGGTTCATAAATGCAGCCCCTCTTTCTGTGTCTTATTAAAGGGTGCATGGATGCCAATGGCACATTTTCTAGACATTTGGTTGTATAGTGTTACGAGTGCTTACCTTTGTCTTACCAAAAGTGTAGTGTAGTCTAAAGGTATCATGGAAGAGTTACGTTGTGCCTATATGTCAATGTGAAGTAAAATGGTTAAGTGTAAATATTTTCTTAACCATTCGGTGAAAAGTCATTTTTGTAACCGGTCTGTTCCGTGTTGTATGTATCTAATTTAATGCCACCATTCAGAGACGCTCCAGTGTTATGTGTCCGGATCCTCTGCGTATGCTCCTTGCTTCCAGGTGGTGGTGGTATCTTCACATGGCTGTTCTGCTCGACGCATTTTCCCGAAACAGTATAAAAAATCTAAGGTGCTGGAGGAGTCTTACGTTCTGTCGTGACATTTGGATACTGCCCACTGTTACCAAACCACACTGTGTTGTTCATTATGGAAGAGCCTTTGCGGCCCTTCTCATTTATCCCTATATTAATCAGACTGGGGTTAAATCATATAATGTAGAAGTAAAAAATGTCAGTAATATTTGTGTGTAACAGCCAGAGGGCAGTACTCTCTAATAATAAGCTAATGCGTGTTTAATGTCCCTGTCATACCAAACCCCAACCGGGGGAGTTATCCTGCAGGATCTGTGCTGCAAAACAAACAAGAAATTGGATATAAATGTACAAATCTTATTCTGAAACCTGATTTCTCTTTGGTCACTTATTTGTCTTTTGGCAAATGTTAGAATTCAACTAACTTGTAACAGTTTATGAGGCTACTAAATGTCATGGAGACACTGATCAGCCATAACAGTATGACCGCTGACAGGTGAAGTGAATAACACTGATAATCCCGTTATCATGTCACCTGTCAGTGGGTGGGATAGATTAGGTAGGAAGTAAACATTTTGTCCTCAAAGTTGATGAGTTAGAAGCAGGAAAAATAGGTAAGCGTAACAATCTGAGTGACTTTGACAAGGGCCAAACTGTGATGGCTAAATGACTGGGTCAGAGATCTCCAAAACTGTAGCTCTAGTGGGGTGTTCCCAGTCTGAGGTGTTCAGTACCTATCAAAAGTGGTCCAAGGAAGGAAAAGCAGTGAACTGGCGACAGGGTCATGGGCGGTCAAGGCTCACTGATGCACATGGGGGGGCAGGTTGGCCCATGCCGAAAAAGTTAATGCTGGTTCTTATAGAAAGGCGTCAGAACACACAGTGCATCAAAGTTTGTTGCATTTGGGGCTGTGTAGCCGCAGACCAGTCCGGGGGCCTATACTGACCCCTGTCCACTTCCTACAATGGGCACAACTGGACCATGGAGCAATGGAAGATGGTGACCTGGCCTGATGAATCACGTTTTCTTTTACATCACGATGTCCGGGTGCGTCGCTCACCTGGAGAACGCACATGGCAGGACTTACAGGACTTAAAGGGTCTGCTGCCAACGTCTTGGTGCCGGATATCACAGCACACCTTCGGGGGTCTAGTAGAGTCCATGCCTCGATGGGTCAGGGCTGTTTTGGCAGCAAAATATTACACAATATTAGGCAGGTGGTCATAACGTTATATCAGTGTACATTCTTAGATAACACACATTGTAGCACTGCTGGTTGTTTCCTGTGTACTTGTTGTACAGTGCTGCGGAATATGATTGTGATATATAAATAATAATAATAATGGCACATGTTATTGGCTTGTTTGGTACTTGCTGTTTTTCCAGGAAGCTCTGCACAGTTGTTACTGAGTCGAAGTGGTTTTTATTATGTTCTTAGTGATAAACAACCGCATACTGCTCGCCCCCCCCCCTTTATAAAGGCATTTGGACGGACAGCTCATACTTGTCATCTTCTCCCACAGGCTTCACTAAATGGCATACTTCTCAATCCTCTCCTATTATAATCCAGGAAGCTCCGAACATCGGCTGTCATCTTCTCCCACGTAATTATCAGGTGTACACGTAGCTCTCACATGTCCTGCAGAGACAGCGGCAGCACCCACAGCTCTTATCGCCTCTGTCATGAATATTAGATGCCCACATATTTTTAATTAGGTATCTTTTTACCTAACCCAAGCTACATGAACAGCAGTGACCCACAAATAGCTTCTCTTTCCGCGAACCCTCTGTTTGTAATGTTCTTGCGGTATATAGGAGGACATGTTGGCAATGGAAGCATCAAAAAGGCGCAGGCAATCGGGCAATCACCCAGGATAAACACTCTGCTGCTTCAGAGGGGAATTCAGGACATGTTTCCATTAAACGGCTAATGAACAGGTTTTATTTAGCACATAGCAGTGCATAGCGATAGGTACGAGAAAACATTGATAAGATCCTCAGACACAAATCCAAGTCACCCTGTCCTTTGGAATCATAGCATCCATATGGTCGCAGTTATCGTATTATCCTGACAGCCTACTGATATCTACGCTTTTTGTGGTGGAGCCTGCAAACTATTCTAAAATAAATGACAAATTAAAGATACTGTTCCAACCAAAGAGAATAGTAGTAATAATTGCATAACTTTTTCACTCATAGTGTTCATAGTGCCCTATTTTTGCCCTGTTTTTGTATTACCTGCCCAAAACATATAAAACATATAGAAAAGTTTCCTTTTGCAGAGCAGACATTTTGTATCCTGGTGATTGCCGTTAACATAGCACAATTTTAGCTCATCTTTTTGGTCTGTAAGCCCAGATTTACCAGCCATTTAAAAACAGTTGTATTTCCTTTAGAAGTCTGATTTAATGTAAATGTAGTGCTGCTTTATTTTGAACTTGGTTTTTGTATTGCCTTTTTAATTGTCTTATTTTTCTGTGTATTACCGATTGCCAAAATGGATTATTGGGTCATTCATAAAGCCTCCTAGTATCATCTGTCTCAATAATACAAAACTAACCTAACCTTGATTTTGTGTCAATATGTAGGATGCTAGAGCCATGCACATCCCTGCCTGCTTATTATATATGGCTGCTGCTTCTGCAGTTTGTGGATGTCCGCTTATGTTCTTGTTCTAATGTAATGCGTTGTCTGTGTTTTTATGTATTTATTGCCACTCTTTAGCAAACCAATTAAATAGAAAGCTTTATATATTTGCATACCTTTTTTTTTTACTCTCATTCACTGCTGGCTCAGGAGAAATTTGCTACTAACACAGTAGTACTGAAGTACTGATCCTGGCCATATGGACTTGAGGAAGGGGGAACTCGGGATCATAGAAAAATATAGGAACATAGAAAAATATAGGAAAATGTGGCTGCTAGACTTGAATTTCTAAAATGGAATAATATACAGTATTGTGCAAAAATTTTAGGTATGTGTGAAAAAATGCTCCCACTTGGCTAGAGGGGGTGCTGAGGCAGGTGCCACGGGAGCACGGCTTCCAGGTGTCCATGTTATGTGACCCCGTGGTGGTGGAGAGGTAGCAGCAGGCAGCTTGTGTATGTATGAGTATGTACTGATCATCTAAATGGATTACATATTTAAGTACTAACATATTCTGCAGCATATGAGAGTTTAAACAAGTCCAAGTCCATGCCCCAATAAATATTTATTAGCATGAACATGGTTTAATGTGACACCTTGCAATAGCTTAATATTTGGGAGGTATACTAAAGCACAAAGAGGAATAATTGTAGAGCATACAAATTGTGATTTTGTACGGTATAAAATACCCCTTGTCATGAATGGGTTAACTGCGGTACTGTACAGTGGTGCAGCACTAAAATCTTTTCTCATAAGGAATGTGCAGGTTTACTGTTAAGGTTTTCCTCACCCCCCAAAGTAAAAGAAGCAGATTTGTTTGAATCGTATGAAATCGTCTTCGGGCAATAGATGGAACCTCTGTATTACTGGACGTAGTCTTGGTCTCTGCTGATTTCTCTGAAGTGCTTTAATGTTTCCGCCTGGTTTTGCTGCCACAGCTAATTTTATGCTCAGGAAATTCCAAGCGAGCCATCCACTCTCAATCCTTCTACATGCAAGAGAACTATTAACCTATTAACCGCTACTAAGTAACATGCGTGGACCATCACTTTAACTTGGTTGTAGGGATGCACCAGATGAATAGGTAAAGAATAAACAATAGGTACGGTAAATAATGTTCCTGGATAAGACTGACGTCATTAGACGCAGGTTAAAAGATATAAAGAATGGATTATAATTAGTAAAACTTTAAAGGGCTGTTAAAGACACTCAGTCTACCTGTGACCCTGAGCTCTTCCTATACACGACTATTGAATCTCTTTGGCCCTGATGTTAGATTGCTGTGTGATACTTTGCTGTGCGTTGCTGAGAAGTGATTGTAGCACTGATTTTAACCTGATTTTACTGCCATGTGAACAACGAACTCGATACAAACCAAAGAAACGATTCAGGCAAGAGTAGAAACAATAGCAAAGTGACTTACTGGATATGGTTAAAGACTGGCATTTAGTTGTCTGTTTAAACTGCGTACCTGCGCAGTTTCACCAACAAGACTTATTCGCGGCCGAACCTGGTTTTCAGAGGCACACAGTGGGAACGATACTGTTGGAGAGGAGTCAATCTAAATGATACAGGTCCCAGTCCATCAAAACATAGCCAGGAAATATTGTGTGATTTCTTCCACGCTCCTAATAGAGAAAATAGCAATCCCCTATGAAGTTATTTTAAAAAAAGTGTAAAGCCACTACAGGGTAGCAATAGAATTACAAGGAAAATGGCTGCTTTACAGATTCAAAAAACAGTAGCAGATCCAGAAATAACCTCTTGGTTCCAGATAAGTCATGCTTTGAATTAAAATTTGCAATGTTCTAGTGCTGGTACAGTTTATACGCGAGTGCACTCAGTGGCTGGAGCATATTGGTGAGTGGGGCCGTGCGATTTGAGAGTGAGTCGCTGCGTGGCGCTTGCTATGCGTTCTGCGGTGGATGAAAGGTGGCTTGCTGGGGCTGTAGGCCTCGGTAGCGATTTGCCCACATTACTTGTGAGCTCTTTATCTTGCATATAAACTCTTCGCCTGTTTTTCACGTGAGCAGCAGAGGCTTCTGTGCTGTTTACTTTCTGCCGTATCCCCCAAAGAGAAAATGCTGCTGTAGCCTGTTGCCATGGTGATAGAACCCTGACTACAAGCAAGATCATGGCGGCTCTGTGCTGTGGTAGAGTCCTGATATCAGGCTTTGTGAATTACTTGTCTTTGGAGCTAGTGGATTGCATCACCTTTTTGCTTTATAACTGCAATGCCCGAGAAATGACATCATAAAAATTAGACAGCCTGCTCTTTGAGCCCAAACCGATTTACTAGTCCATTAAGTAGTTAACTTTGGGTCAGTAATAATCAGGCACAACATAAACTTTGCTTTGTGTTTATTTTATGAATGTATATACTTTGTTCTTCATTTTAAGCTTGGTAACCTGTTTAAACCAGGAGGTTTGCTGTTATGTCTCCCCGCAAGACGTTCATCGCGGGAGGTACCGCGCAGTCGCTGCTTCACGTTTCCTGGCGTGGACCGTGTGAAGTGACTCGTGTGCAGGCTTTATTATCTAAAGTACTCTCTGGTATTGATCTGGCAGCGCCAGTGACGCAAGGCTTAATATTCAGCAATTGCTAATTCATTCTAAGAGCGATATATCAACTGGCACCATGCCGGTTAATGACCGTATTTCACAGGGCTGTCTCCATCGCCATATTCCATTTGTTTAATTGTGTTAAGCAGGTTTCACACTGCCAGGGCCACATCCAGCTTCCCAAAAAGATCTGAGGACGATGGGGCATTGTTTACACTGAAATTTCAAGGAGCTGGTTGCATGGATTTCTTTTCTTTGTTTCCTACTGCAGTCTGTCGGTGGTGCACATCATACGCTGGCGTTAGGTGTACAGCCTAATACACAAGATCACGATTAACCCTAAAACATCTAATGTAGTCAATATGGGAGTGTTTTATAAGTTGTAACCTCTTGATCACTAACCATGCACACTTTGCCACTCTGTCCCATGATATGCCTTTTAACCCCCCTATATGCCAGAGTGGCACATAGGGGGTATAAGGCATTTCTGGAGGCAGAGTGGCATATAGGGGGTTAAAGACATATCAGGGAGGCAGAGTAGCATATATAGGGGGTATAAGGCATATCAGGGAGGCATAGCTTTTATTAAATATGGAAAAATAGTTTACATGAATTAATATTTAGTGGTAAAACTTTTTTCCTATAGGGTCGTCTTATATTCAGGCTTTTCCTTTTTTCCTAAATTAATATTCAGATTTTGGGGGAGTCGTCTTATAATCAAGCAAATGCTGTAATTTGCTGTAGCATCAATATGCTTCTCTGCAGCCTTCTGTCTGTTGAAATTGCTGTTGTGAACTTAATATGGCAGCAGCCGTTCCAGAGTTAGTGAAGGCCCGAAGCTGGAATCCGAACATTGTTAATCATGGCTTAAATGTCTCTGCAGGCTCCATGCTAAATGGCAGTGCCAGGGAACCCTCCTTATCATTACCCAGCATGCACCTGATCTCCTCCTCATACCAGTCTGCTTTTGCGTGAAAAAAAATGTGGTAGTAGCGAGGGGCTTTCCAGCCACCGCTGCACAAAACATGAATACATTCCATGCGGTTTTTCCTCCTTACTCTGCGGTATGCGTCTATCAGTGATCTTTAAGGTGCCTTGGCTTGCAATGTCAAACATCTATGCTTCACCTACTTTTTTTTAGTTTGAACACAGACATGTATTGAAATAAAGATCACACGATTACACTTTGCCAGTTTGCTCTGTAGCTGCACATATTTCTGTAGCAGGGCATCCTGGGGCCAGCTTCAGTGTTGATTTTAACAGAAATAGTCACGTTCGTCTATTCCAGCCCTTGCTTGGCACTAAAGAGCGTCTTGTTTTTTTTTTTTAGCATGAATGAGTGTTATACTTGCCAGTATATGCAACACAAAGCAAAAACAGTAGCTTCCTCCACACTGTCTGCACGCACATGCTGGTCTGTCTGTATGTCCTTGTATATTTGTGTGTTTCTGTAAAGTAATAAAAATATGCAAAACCGATGCTGCTCTTATCGGTGAGGACGTTGGTCGAATTAGTGAACGTACACTATGTGATGTTAAATTATGTGGACACATGACCATCACACCTATATTAGCTTGTTGGACATCCCATTTCAAAATCATGGACATTAGAGTCGGCCTCCCTTCCGTGTGACTATAACAGCCTCCGCTCTTCCAGGAAGTGGAAGATTTCGATTGTTTCTGTGGGAATTTGCCCATTCAGCCAAAAGAGAATTTGTGAGGTCGGGCACTGATGTTGGACGGTTTAAGTTGCAGGGCACTTAAGTTCCTCCACATCAATCTCCTCAAACCATTACTCTTTGCAGGAAATAATGGGCCCAAACCCTGAAAAACAGCCCCAGACCATGAGGTTGTAAGGGACATTAAAATAAAATAAACCACACATATATACATGAATAAACACAAACACACCAAGCTTGGATGAAACAGGCCGTGACTTTTATTTAGTTTATTAAACATACAAACTTCAAATATAACGATATAACCTTGTAACCATTGTATCAAATTATAACAAGCCCTTGGCACAAACCCAGAGCCTCCGACTAAAACATATAACCTTGCCAAACCGCCATAAAAGCCAGCCGGCATAACTAAAACATACAGTTCATCCTAACATTATAGGATAACTATACCCCGATAAAAGCCACGACAATAAATACAAAATTAAAATACAGGGTGGCGCTGGGCGGAGCGCATTTTCATTAATTCCTCCATGGAGTCTTCAGCTTACCAGCCTCGCCACTGCTCACCAGACTCAACGGTCAGTGCAGTATCGGCTCAGCGGTTCGCCAGGTAAGTGAAAAAGCTCCCTCAAACGCACTCTATTTATAGGTGCTTTTCCCGCCCATAGCGCAGCGCAAGGCACCCGCGAGGCAGGCACGCGGCAGCGCGAGACATACAAAAAACGCGGCAAAGCGCTAGCGCATGCGCAACACCGCAAAACCTTACATAAGCTTCACATTTTTTATTTTTTTTAAACAACTCCCTGACCTTTTCTTGACCCCACAGCCTATACCTGTCAATGTTAACCCTGACCTTTGTTTGCCCCCACAACCTCATGTCAGCCTGCCCTATGGTTGCAGGCTTTATCATTATTCCCCCATCATCAAACTTGACAATAGATAAATACATTTCAGTAGATAGTGTTCTCCTGGTATCACCCAAACTCATCCTTCAGACTTACAGGTAGTGATGAGTGATTCATCGCTCTAGAGAACACGCTTCCGCTCCTCCAGAGTCCCGTGGCAATGTGCTTTACGCT
>VKOC01000002.1:6403540-6423328 GCA_009364415.1 Spea multiplicata
TAACAGCCTCTCCTTGTAAAAAAGTTAGACATTTTCCTGAACAACGGCCACACCGATGACGCATTTCGGCAAGAAGGCCCCTACACAAGATGTGGAACAAGGTTACCTGTTAATCGTAATAACCCCCAACGACGTTACGGCTGCTTTGACAATCAAACAAAATAATAATCCTTTACTGTTGCAGAGCAGTGTAGTGTATAATGGCATCTAGAAACCAGGAATGTATTTAAGGTACTTCCAATATATCAACATCAAGCATGGATGTAAATATTAAAGATTTCAAAAGAAACAGTAAACAGAATGCATGCATGACTCTTTAAAATGGCTTGGTTCCTTGATTTAGTTATAAGTATGTACATTTGTATGTATGTAGTACTATCTTTTTCCCCCTCTCAGAACACTAGCAACTTTAAAGTGCAACATAAGAATAGGCTTAATCTCACGCAACAGCTAAACACAACAGCTTCTGGCAACCTACAACTTTCTGCACATTCCCCGTACATCGGCACGTCTAACACGGTGCACGGCGTTTTATTCATGCAACCAGATGGGGGGAAATTGGCAGCCCTAGAAACAGGTATGATATTAATCACTTTGGTAAGCCAGTCCTGCTTCTACTAAGTAGAGTGCGGTGATTAAAATGGGCATTTCAAATAGAAAGTTCATTCATAACAACAATATATACCTTAAAGATGACCCACAAGCCAACCGCCCAATCTAGACAAGCCTTCCAAAAGTTACATATTGTCCAAAAACAGCATAGATAACACTGACAATGTAACACCACCCTCAACCACGTGCACTAAAAAATAAAATAAAAAAATGTTGGCTAAAATACAATCCAATTCATTGTACAATGACTGTGAAGCACTTACAAGATAGCTGCCTAATTTATAGCATGCTCTAATGTATGCTTACTGTCTCGTACATTGTACTTAACTAATTAAAAGTTATGATTTCACTGAACTGAAGTAGCAAATACCACAACATGACACAAGTAGAGTGGAGAACATGGGGTTAAATATTCTGCAATATTATTTAAAAAACTTTTTTGGCAGGTTTTTGAGTCAAATAAAGAATATTTTAAGAATGCTCAGTACAGCAGTCCCAAGAGCACCAGCAGTAACATTACTAGTTGAATGTATGAAGGGTTGGTGGATGGCTCCATGGATTCCAAGCCACCCCAGAGCTAACGTTTACCATCAGATTCATCACAACATTCATACCCCTCTTCATACACACTGTTCTCAACTCATTCATTCAAACCATCGGAAGAAATGAAATAGTTTGTGTCCTAGGCAACTACGGACAATCAGTCTAAATATGAATAGAGAATTGCCGCGATGCATCTATGTGGTGGGTTGGCATCTGAAAACCCCTATTTTCGACGACAAAATCAAAACCTAGTAGAAGCTGTGAAGTGCTAGGGAAGACTAGTGTAAATGTAAAGCCATCATGATAGATACTATGTTGCTTGAACACAAGAACATGGAAGATGTCAGAGTTTCCATTTAAAAAGGAGAAGCACTTAATGTTTATATCCATACGTCAAGCACTAAAAACTCATGGATTAGAAATTGAGTTCAGCTGGAAAGAATTTTTATGCCTCGCTACCAAACGGCCAACCGAGTAGACAGAACAGGCAAAGTTACTGTGGTCACACTTCAGGTTAACTATCAAGACCTAAGAAGTGTATTGGGGTAAAGTCTCAACAGAAAACCATTCTGTAAAATATTTTATGTGTTGGATAGAAATAACTATAATTGAATTGAGTATCAAAATAACAAGCTGGGGGGGTGTGGGGTGAATGTTTATAGTAGTTACTAGCGTACTAAAGCAATATTTCTGTTAGGATGCCTGACCAGTAAGGGCTTCAGAGTAGATCCTCCGGGGGGTGGGGGCAGATCCCCCTGACTCAAATAGTGCTTAATTCACATAAGAAAGGTTGCAGATTTTTCTATGAGTTTATCGCATAATCTCAGCTTTAACTACTGCAAAATCAGTGGAAATCCCAAAAAAATAATTTTGCAGGTTAATTTTTTTTTTTAATTTAAAACAATTGAGGGTCCGTGCATTTGACCACCGTCGCGTTATTTTCACTACCAATGTTTTGCACTAAAGCAATAATCTGCGGGTGAAGCGTTTGTTAGCGATATGCAAGGGGATAATTATCAGGCGTTTCTAAGATCCTGCCTCTAGAAGGGATATGGTTGGAAGGAAAAAGCGGTAAAGTGAAATCCCTAGATATCCATTATTTAATTTGGCATTCGTGATTAAAAAGAAAAGTACGATCTGGCAGCTTCCCCTCACAAACTATATTTTGGGCGACATTACCAATTTTCTCCAGTAGCACCAAACCTCTTGGGAAGTTATGACTTTAGGATCCTGCTGCCCGGCACCATATGATAAACTAAGGTTTAGGCACATGGACTCGTCAAGAGATGCAAAAATGCATATAATGCAAGACAAAGTACGTCAAGTACAGAAAAACAGTGTTCACCTGACCCAATGTTGGAAATCTTCCGGCAATGAACTAAAAACTCTTGTCCAGGGATAACATCTGAAATGAGCACTAGATTCCTTTAATCTATAGTACTGCAGTTTCACAGAATGAACCCAGTCCGTCCATTGGAACAATTCTTATGTATCTCTAAACCTTTATACCTTATCGTTATATTCTTATATCACTTGTGAGGTTCCGCAGGAGTAAATGCCCTGCAATTGGCACCAATACCAGCATCTAAATAGATAAAATTAGTAAAATACATAAATGTAATCCTTATTTCAACATATCAGCATCTATCTGGCTCATAGGATTACATGCATGTGACACTTCAATGTCATCTTGTATCACATGCAATCATAGTAACAACACACGGTAACATAAAACGTGATTTGACATACTCGCATGTGGAATGCATAAGCATTTAGCAGTTAATGTTATGTTATGGGGACAAAAGAAGACGAGCGAATGGTTGGCTCTTAGCAGTATCTTTAGTATTGTGGCACAAATCAAAGAAGAGACTACAGACACAAATTCCAATTAGCCTACTTCTTGGTATATACCTGTGAGGCCACGTAGGAACAGTAAATGAACTACCAGAAATTTATGGGGAATATGAGGAATAACGACGCCATCCTGTTTTATACGAACATCAAAGCAGTTAAAGGAAACCTGTTAAAACCAAAAATCACAGCAGCTCTGAAAAGCTTTGCAAATATTCTCAGCAAAGGGCTGCCAAGCTTCAACCAAATGTTAAAATATTAAATATATCAGCGAGAAAAGGGAAACGTTACGTTCAATTTATATATACCATTGTACAGCATACAGTCACCATGGGTGGAAATGGGAAGTGTAAAATTATTACAACTGCATGCTGAGGAAATGTGCATGAATGAAAGATGGGTTATAAATGTATAGACATAAGGGTCCGAATTATGAGTTTTGAGATCAATGAATAAAAAAGCTTGGAATAAAAGACTAATTGGCACAGCCACATCACATGACAGAAAATAATATGAAAACTACCCTTTGGTGTGGAGTGGAAGCTGTGTTTCTCAAGCTATTGTTGAACTACAAACCTCATCATTCATTTCTTAAAATTAGCTCTATCAAGGTCAATTTAGGATGACGCATTAAAAAAAAAAAAAAGCTAACAACTAACCCTTGACATAATATTCTGAAATCTCATTTGCTGGTTTAAGCACCAACTTAATGAATACCTGAATCTGATGTGTGTGGTTTTTTTTGGCCCATTTAAAGCTGAAAGTAACCTTGCATACCTTCAACAGTTCAGCAGATTTAAAATGGATGCTCCCAAAAACATCTGGATAGAAAATGTATTGACTGCACAGGGTATCACACGCACTAGAACATGAACTAGAACATACCCTTAATGCCTGCATTCCAAAACATTCTAATAACCAAGGAATGAACCAAGATTTTGAGGAGCAGGAATTGGTGTAATGTACAATTTTCATAAACTGTAATCTAATTATTTTAAATGCTTTGGAAAAACCCTCTTAAAATCATCTTTGCGGAAAGCCACTCTCATCACATGCTTTAATTCCCAGCACTCGTCCATCTTTTACAGATAGAAATCCAGCAGCCAATACAATCATACGTTAGATAACACAAAACATGTAACCCTGTACAAACTGATTAAAATACATCATGTGTAGGAAGCCTTATTGTTGCAGCTGCTCAGTACCATTGAGAAAGCTGCTGTGAGGACATCTGTAGGCAGTTTGCGTTGAATGGTCAAAAGGAATGGCCAATAAGTTCTTTTTGCAGTTATGTGTAAGACATATGGGAACCATTGGATATCTGTGAAGTAACACTTGTGCTCCTACTCATTCCCTGCTCTGTCCGTCCCCCAGAAGCTGTCCGCCTCAGAGCCTGGGGGCTGTTGCGGACCCCCATCGTACTGCCACGGGGGACACCTTGTACGGACCCTGAAGGATGACCCCATGGTTGGGGCCCACCTTGCATTGGGTGACCCCAGGCTTGAGGTGGGCCTCCCATGGGGTGACCCCACTGAGATCCAGAGCCACCAGTGGGATTATGGGACCAGCCAGAAGCTCCCGGGTAGCTGTGGCTGAACGCCTCGGGGGAGAGATTAGAGAGTATCATATTGCTAAAGCCTAGCCTCATGCTTTCAGAGTCAAACGCTTCAATTTCCCGTGCTTGGCGCTCCAACAGACTTCGTATCCGTTCAGTGCGCTCATTTTGAAGAGCCAACATTTCTTCTTCAATCTATGAATAGGAAAAAAGAGACATTACAAAAAAGGCAAAACACACATTATATACAACATTGCTTACAACAGCACAAACCTTATCATAGTCTCACCTCCCAGAGCAGAGGTTGTTAAAGGCAATGCCCACTATACTTTTATTATGTTCCCATGGCTTTAAGGAACATATGGCATATCTTATGCAAGACGTTGAATGAATAGCAACATCTTCATTTATTCCCAAATTCTAACCCGCCCAAGATACTCTGCTATTTGAGAAGCTGGTTCTTATGAACTAAAAAGCATCTTGGAGGTAGAAGCGCAGCATTTCTTACGTACTGTGACGCATCGTGCAATGTATTCACAAACAGTTATGTGTCATATGTCCTTACACAATACGTGTATCGTTGCATAATAGCACCTTAGCGTCTGAAGTCTGGCTCAGGCGACACTCAGCCGTATCGAACAATGGATGTACTGCAATTAGATGCCTTGGGAAAACCAGAAACTAAAGGGACGCCCATACAAAACTTTGTGCAAGTGCTACTGCCGATATTAATCTGCCACATCCAGAAGGAAGGAAATAACGGAAATGCTACGTACCTTCTGCTCCAGCAGGGCCCTGCGCAGTGAAACCCTCTGCTCCAGTTCCCGCAGCTCCCGCTCGTGCTGGGCCTCCGCCTGCATCTTGATTTTGCTTTGATAGGCATTTAGTAATTCCAGCTCCTGCTGCAGCTGCATTTTCAGAACTTGGCACTCTGCTTCTTGTGCCTCATCCAGACGCAGCTGCCAAACCAGGTAAGGACAGGGTGTCACAAAACAATACAGCTTCCTGCCTTCTCAGATAACATCTAGATGTATGAGATGTGGATTCTTAATTGTTTTATTCCCCCTTCTTTTTCTGTAAATCCCAAATATTTATTTAGTGAAAGAGAGCCCATAATTAGTTCTGCTAAAAAAAAGAAAAAGAAAAGGAAGAGTAGGATCTGAACCTACCCCGACTAATACAAACTGACAAAGTGCAGCCGGAACAAAGTTGATGTAAAACTGAACATTATCAATTGTTTCATTTTATCCACCTTAGGTTTTGTTTTTTTAAAGATTACATTATAGGAGAATACACAATAACATTAAAATTGACAATATACAAGCTTGTGCTGTACACTGGGGATATATGTTTATATTTACATAAAAAAGATGAACTGAATTTTATTACAAGTGATCGCTTACTTCATCCAAATTCAGGCTGACATTATTTGTTATGAACTTGACAAAGACACTTACTGCTTGTGTAGACAGCATTTCATTAATGCTGTGATCATACTGCTCAGCCAATATCGCGAGTTTGCGGGTCTGCTCCTCTTTCAGACGTTTCAGCACGGCCTTGTGTTCGTTCTTTGGTGTGGTCTCCAAGAGGTGATTCCTCAAAGCTTTATACTGGCGTGTTTGGATTTTGCATGTGTCCTGGAACTGCTTCTTTATCTGTAACTCTTTAGACTGAACATAAGCAGCCATGCATTAATTACATGAATCAAAAAGGTTTATGAATGACACAACGGCAAAGCTGGTCACCACGCTGTAGGTAGACCGCTTGGTCATATTCTAGACAAGGGCCATATCCAGCAATGGAACCAGGTGAGGTAGCCTGAACCATGGCCCGTGGAACTTCCCCAATGTTCTAAACACACACACAACTGCCGCTGTATCAGCGGAAGAGAGAAAGAACAACAAATATTTAAATTAAAATTAGAAAGCATACAAAATTAAGAAAATGTCAAACCTCTGTCCTTGGGTGAATTAGTAGAAATTGTTATAGAAAACCAAAAGGGGAACTGTAGATAAAGATGTGCATCAGACAATGGCTGACAATGGGCATTTCTACACAAATGGAAAGAAATAATCCTGTAACCCCTATGGAGAGAAGGATTCATAATTCATTGTGGGAATGGATGGATTTATTCAACCATTTTCTGCCTCAGAGGGCAATCAGCAAAATGCACACAATCTCACAGGGACAGCTGCCTCGCCACCGAGAATAAATCATGACCAATTAGTACAAGGAAAGTTAATAACAGGGCAGAAATCAAACATCTGTCACTGTTCAATGGGAAGCTGCTTATGATCAGGCAGAATCAGGATCTCAGGCAGTCTCCAACAGCAAATTGATTTGCTGGCAAATTGGGTTTCCTGAGAGTAAAATTTAGCTCAGTTTCCAGCAGAAGAATAGATTTCTGTTGGATTTATGGACAGAGTGTTCTTTTGGCAGCACATAAGGGAATAGAAAAATTGCAAACGAATTAAAGAGAAAGTCAGAAATATGGACTGAGCAACACTATTCTAGACTTGCTCACAAATCAGCATGATGTTATCTGTCCTAATAATATTGAAAGTAGAATAATCTTGTTTATGTTGCATACGCCAATTAGCCTGATTTGACAATCTAAGAAAATATAATTTAAGTATATTTTGTTAACTTTACACCCGAGACAAAATAACATAAAAAGTACTAAATAAAGGCCTGCTTTCTCTTTAGGGAATTTCTTATTGTAGACTTTAGCACAATAGCTTTTTCCCCAACAAGTTGGTTACCTTGAGGCTTTTGGGCTGCTGTCGGACCTCCATGACATGCTTGCGCCTAAGTTCCCTCTCGCGTCTCTTATTGTATTCCAGCTGGTTTGTGAGTTCTGTTTGGTGCTGCAGCTTTATGAGTTCACATCGCATCCGCTGAATAGTATTAAGGTGTCGGAACTCCAGCTCTTGCATGGATTCGTGCTGTCGAAGGAGCATTGCATGTTCTAAGTCCTTTTGAGTCTGCCTTTTGTTGAGCTCCTAAAAAAACCCAGACAATATACATTGTGGAAATTAGATCCTCTGTATAAAATGTGTTGGACCGCTAATGAGTAAACTAGAAGCCAAAAACAGGTAACAATATGTAATGTAAGCCCCAATATTTCAGACGGGGGGTCTGGGTGGCTGCGGTCGATAGGTAAAAAGCTCATATAACAATCTGAACCCATCACACACCTCTCTCACTAGATCCTGCTCCAGGTTGTGCCTGCCGAGCAGCATCCGCCTCTTAAATCTGCGGCACTCTAACTCCAGGTATTGCCTTTGACGTCGCAGAAGATTAGCTTCTTCTTCAGCTTGGTAATGCTGGAAATTCTCTTTCTGCTTGGAAAGCCATTCCTGTTTTTCTTTCTTTGGGGTACTCTGGTTTTCATTTAGCTCCTAGTAATACACCAATACGGATCAGTACAACTGCACATAAAGTTTAAACAGGCAAATGGTGGTACTCTTTCAAAAGGCTCATTCTAAGCAAATATACAAGCTGGGGTGTACTGACCTCTCAGCTCTGACTTTCAACAAGAGCACTACATGAACCACTGAGCACAGGTCTCAAGGTAGCAATAACACAGAAAGTGATTTGTTTAAGGATTAGAGTTTGGTACCTTCTTAAGAGATAGAAAAAACCCCACTGCTTTGCTGTACCATTCTACTGTCAAAAGAAAAGCCTTGGGATACAACATAATGAGATGTGTAATTCCATATATTTGTTATATAGTATCTACAGCTTAAAAAATGTACTTTTTCCAACTTCAAGGAAGTGACAAATACTTGAGTTTTTACTTGACTGAGTTGTTCACACTTTCCAAATGACCTCACCTCTTTCAGCTGCTCCTTGCGAAGTTTATATTCTCGTTTTTGTGACTCTAAAAAACTGTTCAGTTCTTTCTTTTGCTGCGCCTGGATATGTTGCTGGAATTTCTTCTCTTCATTTGCCATCAGCTTTAGCTATTAAAAAAAGTAGGATACAGAAATCAAAGAGCAATTTTGTGTGGGGGGCATAACAAATAAGTTAGATTTAGTCACAAAGTAAAAGGGCCCGATATCTGCATTGTGGCATTTTTACATCAGATCAGTAAGCCGAAAGCTGGTGGTGCTAGCTCCAGCTTACAGGGGAGACTCCAGGCTAATAGACCGATTTCCTGTTTTCCCACTGGGGCGAAGATCATAGGCCGTACTATTACGTCCTTTGTCTCCACGAGTCACAAAGAGGTTAGCATAGAAATATTTACATTAAGCTGGTATACAATACCAGCTTGTCGTTATGCGTTAAGAGCACAAGACTCAAAGCCTTACCTCTTTATCCATAGCCGCCTGATGTTTCTTAATAAGTTTTTCCATTTCTGCGGCAAAGTTGTTTCTCTGTGTTTCTAGATCTTTGTCTAAGCGAAGACGATGCTCATCCATCTCTGCCTTAAGCTTGTTCTCCAATGCCATGAGCTGCTTCTGATGTTGCCTCCTCATGCGCTTGTAGCCAGACATCTGTTCTCGCAACTCAGAATCTTGCTCATGCTCCTGAATCTGCCTTGTCACCTAAAAGCAGAGAATCAAACAAGGATGTAAGCTTATTGGGTGGGTAATCCTTTGTACATTAACAAGCAATGCATGTAAAAGACAAGTTTCACTGCTCTATTGTAATGGTGTCACCAGGACATTTTGCTCAGCATGTACATTAATCTAGTGATACACTAGATAATCTAGTTTCCCCCTCTTTTTTCCTTGTTAGGACTGTAAAGTGTTATTAAAGTTTAGAGAAACATCCAGGATTTTCGATCTATGCTAATGGATATAGATTGAAATCACAAATTAAAAAGTTACCAAAGAGGCTGTGCGTATGGTGGCAAAGTGTTCGCGGTTGCGATAGTGAGATTTATGACGAGAGACTTGGGGAGGAGACTGTGGTTCTGATGGCCGCGTTCTAGGTTCTGGCTCTTCTGGGTAACTTTCTTCCTCCTTAACACAAAAAAACAAACAAAAAAAAAAACTTTATAAAACAGTAGTTTAGTCAAGTTAAGTTTTTACTACAGTGAATGGAAGGCCTTGACAATCAATCTATAAAGGGATGCAAAAGTATAGTAATATCTGAAAGTATGAAGATTTGATCACGGTGGATGCTGGAAGGTGAGACTTAGGTCTAATACATGAAGACTTCACCGACAGGGTAGAAGATTTATGGAGAGTGGTAGACGCCGATGGTGAGGGAATCTCTCAATGGCATAAGCACACAATACATGACAATACATGTGTCGCAATAAGGGACACAAACAAAATAAGGTTTGGTATTTTTAAACCAGGTAGAGACTAGATTGGCCTAGTGGCTCCTCAAACTATGGGATATGACCGGGCACTTGCCGGTTTTCAACAAGTGAAAAAGCACTCGTCATGGAAAAAAGTCTTAACAACAGCGTTTTGTCCCATCAAATTTCCACTTTCTTTGTCAAATGCAGGCAAGTGTGTACCAATATAGCATTTAATGAAAAGCGACATTACTATGATTATGTTACTATCACTGAACTGGATAGACGATGCCTGAAAACCACAAAGAAAAACTAGCAATGGCCTCATACCCTCCATACACGTGGCGGGTATACTCACCGGCTTTAAATGAATGACAGAGCTGTTTGACATCACGGTATGATCTCCTTCCATCATGTCCAGCTCACTCTTATCATCGGAGGCATCAGGAAGACTGTTCACACTACTGCTTTGACTACTGGCGCTGATAGACATACTGGGAATAGACTGGTTGCTACCAATGCTATTGACAGTCCCTGATCGGCCAATGCCATGTTCTTGATCCTGGAACAAATTACCCGCACATTAGAACTTTGTGAAAACAAAAAGGCAATCTGGCAACTGAACACCGAGCCCTGGTTTTACACCCTAAACAATACAAATTCATTTAAAGACATTTTCCGTTTTTTGTAGGTCCCCCATTTGCCTCATAACTTTATAGCTTTTAAAAATGCCAGTTTTCTCATTTCCTCATCACGATCAAAGTTCTGGAGTGACACGGGATTTTACATTTTCATATTCAATCAGTTACCCAAAAGGCTACACATGATCTGTATACTGTGCTGGCAGAAACATCAGATTATAACAGTGTCACACATATGACCAATGGCTACGTGACCCACATTGAAATACGAGGTGGCACTTCCGCCGCAGTCACTTTTCTAATTGGGCTGACTGTAGAAATCAGGCATGTTTAGGGTCACCATCAGGTATCGTTGTTTTGAATAACGAGACCCCTCAAAGATCAACCACTGAGTTTTTCTTATAGTGAGGCAGATGATTGTACCCGCTAAACTTTTGGCAGCACATTGCTGGACAGTTTATCATTTCAATTCCCTGATACCACTAGCCCTGTATTATGTATAGTATAATGTGTTAAGCTATATCTTATAGCTCTCTAGATGTGTTGGCCTAATATTCTGTAAGCACCCAAATTATGAGTTCTATCAACTTCAAGATAAACAAACATTGACTAGTATGGTAGGCTGACAAGACGTAACTATAGAACGGAATGAAACTAAGTGTGTCCGGTACCTCTTCCTCCTCCTGCGTCTCCACAGCGGGCCCATTGTGAGCCTCTTGGAAAAGCAGCTTCTTCATCTTGCGATACTGGAGGTTGTCCAGCTCCCTAACAGCATCTTTCGTCCTCTGGATCAGGTCAATTAACACGGTTTCAGGCCTCTCCCGGAGGACAAACATGTGCTATAGAAATAACAAGACTATTAGGCAGGACAAATCACAGTAACACAAAATGAACGCGGACAGACCGCATACAATCACTGTAGTACAGTTAATCACAGTAACGTATGTTCCACAGACAGCATACTCGTCACGCAGAAAAGTTTGGATAATGAGAAAGAAAAACTTTGTGCGCGTGAAATAAATTAATATTAAATTGCATAAAAAAGTGGGAAAAAACATTTATATCAATATATGTTGAGAACAACCCTGCAATAAAATCAAATATGTTTCCATTGCACTTTGCAAATCCTAGTCTAAGACATGCAGGCAAGGACAAAGGTAGGTCACCGATTCCTAACCCACTATTACATTAGCAGCTTTATTAGTGTATACTTTATATACATTGCTTGGAGCATGGCACTGATTGGCAACTATATGAGATTGAGCTTTCCACTAATTTACAGCTATCTTGATTTTGTTAAATCCCATCAATGTAGGGTTGGAAAGACCTTAAACTGTCCAAGATCAGCAGCACGCCTCTTATTCAATCTGCTTGTCTTGAGTAAAAAGATAAAGGCAGCAAAAGCCCTTCACAAAAATCAAATACACGTCTGTATGAGTTCATCTACAAAGAGTCCTGCTCTAAATTCATAAGAGTTGGTGGGAGTTTTAGGTGAAGGCATATTTACAATTTTATATCTTAACACTAGGAGGCAGTATTGCTTAAGGAGAAATCATGGATTTTGTAACAAGCAAAAATAAACGTAGGCAGCTGAGAAAAAAAGTTACTAAAAAACAAAAACAAAAAAGGTTATTTATATTTTCCTTTTTAGTAACACTGACCTTAAGCAGTTCATCTGATGTTGGTCTGTCTTGAGGGATTTTCTGAAGACATGAATCTACAAAGTTCCGGAAGTAGTCAGACCTAGAAAAATAAACATCCCCAAAACACGTTATGGAAAATGCGATGTTTCTTAAACATCATTGAGAATTTTCCCTATCACTGTTTCTACTACCGGAAAATACCATATAGAGATAATAGAAGAGGCCATTTACACACACACACAGAATATATATATTATATATACACACACACACACACACACACAGGTATACATCTTTCACTAGGCAGCATCACTACTGGAAACTACCTTATAATATCCCTGAGAGTTTTATCCCTAGAGGATAAGGAATTTTCTACCGTCTTTATGCAGTCGCAATTTAGAATTTTCCTAAACTTAATTTTTGTTATACTTCTACATCTTTTATTTTGTCCTCTTACTAATCCATATCAAACTGGGACAGTGGAAGACATCAAGGGAAGGAGGTGCGTTTCTGGCGAGCTATGTTACCATAGAAGACGGTATTTCATTTGAATAAAAAATGTGTAATCTGGTTTGGACATATCAGAAAGGTTGCTCCAAATATCTAAATGCTTTGCACAGTCAGGAAACATATAGTTAACATGCTGTTAAAGGCTGTATTCGTATTGTGGACTGCGTGTTATAACGAGTCATCTTTCCAGGAAAGGGACCGGCTGCCTGGCAGCAGAGCGCATTAGTGATGGGAAGTTCGGATCATTAAAGTGAATCGGATCATTTCGATTCGTTCACTGAAATGATCCGATTCATGATCCGGATCTTCGGATCACTCAGTGTGTCTGCACGGAGTTACTGTTTTCCAGTAACTCCGTGCAGGCACACTAACGATTGGCCCCGCCCCCTTCAATATGAATCCTCCCCCCTGCCTCCAGTGATGTCAATGAAGGCAGAGAGTCGTTCAAAGATTCGGATCTTACAGGGATCCGAATCTTACAGTGATCCGGATCACTGTAAGATCCGGATCATTGTAAGATCCGGATCATTGTAAGATCCGGATCATTGTAAGATCCGGATCATTGTAAGATCCGGATCTTTGAACGACTCTCTGCCTTCATTGGCATTCTAATCATTCAGAGAATGTCACCATACTGTTATAAATAAATAATACATTAATAATCACTGCCCCCAGGATTTACATTCCCCTTTACCTGCAACTGCACCTTAAGCTAACTTTATTAAATTAAATTAACCCTTACCATTAAATTAACCCTAAACACCCCATCAACCATGTCTGCCCCTAAAATTAACCCTTAACACCCCATCAACCATGACTGCCCCTAAAATTAACCCTTAACATCCCATAAGCATAACTTGCCCCAAAATTTAAACCCTAAACACCCCGATTAAGCATAAACGCCCCCAAATTAACCCTAAACACCCCACTCTAAGCATAACTGCCCCCCAAATTAACCCTAAACACCTCATAAGCATAACTGCCCCTAAATTAACATAAAGCACCCCAATTAAGCATAACTAGCCCCTAAATTAACCCTAAAAAACAACCTCATTAATGCCATAACTGCCCCTAAATTATCCCTAAACACCCCATTAAGCATAACTACCCCTAAATTTTCCCTAAACACCCCATTAAGCATAACTGCCCCTAAATTAACACTAAAGACCCTATCAACCATACCAATTTATTAGGTAATTTATCTGGAGTACATGCAATTAATTTAGGGGCAGTTAGGGTTAATGGAGTATTTAGGGTTAATTTCAGGGGCCGTTATGGTTAATGGGGTCTTTAGGGTTAATTTCAGGGGCAGTTATGGTTGATGGGGTATAAGGGTTAATTTTATGCTGATGACTGAGGGTTAATTTAATTAATTTAATAAAGTTAACTGTAGGTGCAGTTATAGGTAAAGGGGGGCAAACTCAGGGAATCTAAATCCTGGGGGCAGTGTGAACATTATTAATTTATTTATTTATAAAAGTATGGTATCAGTAATATTCTCTGAATGATTCGAATCTCTGTAAGATTCGGATCCTTGTAAGATCCGGATCCCTGTAAGATTCGAATCATTTGAATCATTGAATCATTCGACTCTTCGGATCATTCGACTCTTCGGATCATTCGACTCTTCGGATCATTCGAATCATTGAACGAGTCTCTGACTCTATGAGTCATCGTTCCTGTGTGAATTAATGAGCTGTAACCTGACCCCAGAGTCTGTGTCTGAGTGCTCTGCAGATGACTCACAGCTCTAGGATCAGGTTACAGCTGAATGATTCACAGACTGAACCGCTACAAATGAATCGTTCAGTCTAGTGAATCGATTCATCCGGATCACTAAAAAGAACCGGATCAAATGAACGATTCGTTCATGATCCGGACATCACTAGCAGGGACCATATTCACCAAGAAATCAATTGGTAACACACTGTGAAGGACTGAAATCCTGCAGCGCCCGCAAGGTCCTGCTCAAGAAACCACATGTACATGCCCGTCTGAAGTTTGCCAATGAACATCTGAATGATACAGAGGAGAAGTGGGCAAAAGTGTTGTGGTCAGATGAGGCCAAAATCGAGCTATTTGGCATCAACGTGCCATGTTTGGAGGAGGAGGAAAGCTGCTTATGACCCCAAGAAAACCATCCCCACCATCAAACATGGAGGTGGAAACATTATGCTTTGGGGTTGTTTAAGGGGACAGGACAACTTCACTGCATCAAAGGGACGAGGGATGGGGCCATTTATCGTCAAATCTTGGGTAAGAACCTCCTTCCCTCGTCCAGAGCATTGAAAATGGGGCTTGGATAGGTTTTTTTAGCATAACAATGATCCAAAACACACGGCCAAGGCAACAAAGGAGTGGCTCAAGAAGAAGCACATTAAGGTCCTGAAACGGCCTAGCCAGTCTCCAGACCTTAATCCAACCTTAATGACTGCAAAGAGGAATGGGACAAAATTCCTCCTGAGATGTGTGCAAACCTGGTGGCCAACTACAAGAAAGTCTTGAGATTGAAAACAAGGGTTTTGCTACCAAGTACTCAGTCTTGTTTTGCAAAGGTTGTTCTGTCTCTCACTGTTCAAATAAACCTACCATCAAAATTATAAACTGATCACGTCTTTGTCAGTGGGCAAAATCGGCAGGGGATCAAATATTTTTTTCCCTTCACTGTATGTGCTCAATAGCAGAAGGAACGATACCAAGAATAGGAGAACCGAGGAGCATGGACATATGGTAATCATAGCAGGCAAACTGCGAGGACATTTTAATGGAGCTGTGGATATGATTGTTATAAGCAAATTCGGCTAAGGGGAGGAACTGTGCACGGTTGTCCTGCAGGTAAGTAGAAAAACAATGTAAATATTGCTCCAAGGTTTGATTAGCGCATTCCATAGAGAGACATCGTTGGACGTGGAGTTCTTGACAAAAGGCCTTCCAAAAATTAGAGGTAAATTGGTTATGTGAGAATGTTGAAGGGAGAGGAATGGTCACGTAGAGCGTTCCAAATGGATTGGGTTGAGGCCAAAAAATTGCTAGGTTGAAGAGTAGTGCCAGTGTCAGTGGAATAATAGGTTTATCTGCCATACGAGAAAGGCGTCAGCCTTGCCATTGCAGGAACCTGGACGATATGTAATGTGCAGCTGGAACTGTCCATGTGGCTTGCCTTGGTTGAAGATGTTTTGGCTGAACGTAACCAAATTTTTGTGATCAGTGAAAACGGTAATAGGGTAAATTGCCCCCTCAAGAAGATGTCGCCATTCTTTCATCATCAGTTACATTTGGATGAAGTTAAAGTTTTTGAGAAGAAAGAATAATTGTTTATCGCTCTTCTGTGACAAAATAGCTCCCGCTGCGTAATCAGATGCATCAACCTCTAAGGTGTACAGTTTAGTAGGTTCCTGAAGTATCAGAAAGGGAGCCATGGTAAAATTGTTTTCTTTAAAGCTTTAAATCCTGTTTGAGCTGCATCAGTCCAACAGAAGGTAGTATTTTTGGAAGTAAGGGCTGTAATCAGCTGTATAGTTCTAGAAAAGTCTCTAATAAATTTACAGTAAAAATTAGCAAATCCCACAAAGCATTACACCCCTTTCCTGTCAGTGGGCGGAGGCAATTGCAGAATAGACACCGACACAAAAAACACACACCAGGATTGGCCCTGCTTAATAGACACCCAAATACACACCAGGAAAGGCTCTGCCACACCGACACACCCAAACGCCCACCAGGACAGGCTTTACCACACCGACACATCTACACACATACCAAGAAAGGCTCTGCCACATCGACACCCAGACACACACCAGGACAGGCTCTATGACACCGACACCAAAACACACCCCAGGACAGGCTCTGCCACACTGACACCCAAATACACACACCAGGACAGGCTCTGCCACAGAAACACCCGAATACATACCAGGAAAGGTTCTGCCACACCGACATACCCAAACACACCAGGACAGGCTCTGCCATATCGACACCCACACACACACACCAGGACAGGCTCTGCCACACCGACATACCCAAGGAACTCTTGACAGTCTTTTAAGATGTGGGAGGGAGAGCCGCTTTAATTTCATTAGGGGCCGTCGGATGCGGCCGGACTGTGGCCTGACTGCTGCACGACGGCTGCTTTCAATGTCGCCCGCAGCCACTCAGCGGCTGTTTTAAACTTTGCGGCAGCATGGTGGCCTAGGGAAGTGATCAAATACCCCAACCTTCCCCTGCTGCCCGATCACTCCATTAACAGCGATTGTGCAGTTACCAACTTCAATGCCGTGATTGTGTATGACACGGCCGCTGCATTGCAGGGGTTAATATTTATCCCCACAAACTTGTGGGGACTAAATATCAGTCAATGCTGTGTTCCTATGGAGTACCAGCATTGAAAGAGATAAACATTTAAAATATAATAATAAATAATAATAATCATAAAAATGTGCTTCCAGGCCAATTGCTGAGTTAAGGATCTGCGGTTAAAACTGCTGTAGAATCAATCAAGAGTGGGCTGATGAAAGATCATCTAAGGTAATAATGAAAAACACAAAAATGTATAAAACAATACATAACTATCACCTGTCAAACATTTTAAGTCACTGACTATTGATCGGTCTCTCAGATCAATGTCAATGGCCTAAACTTGTCACTTACAAGTGATCTGCACATATAAAAAATATTAAAATTAAGTTTGAGAACTGAAATGTGCATGTTCCATGTGTTCATTTAGAGGCCGTTATGGTTAATGGGGTGTTTAGGGTAAATTTAGGGGCAGTTATGGTTGATGTGGTCTTTAGGGTTAATTTTAGGGGCAGTTATGGTTAGGGTTGGGCCAATTTTAGATTAGGGGGGGGTGCCCGAGTTTAGTCTTGCCTAAGGCAGCACAAAACCAAAATACACCACTGCCAGGACCGTTACAGTTAGCACTGCCATCTTGAGAGTGTCTGCAGTATCACTCACTCATGGCGCTTGTGGTTGCTTTTCGGAGCAATCACAAGGAGATTGGGGTAGGAGGATTGTGTAGCTGAATGCCTCCATATCGAGGCATGTCAATATTGCTGATTATGCTAAGGAAGCGATTGCTGATCGCTTCCTAACCTCTGTTTTAGCTGGCCGCCGCCATCTTTTTCGGAGGAGGGCTTTCCTCCCAGTGTCCATAGCCAGCCTTGGATGCTGCAAAGCCTCTGATTGTGGTGAAAATGCTGCAATCTCAGCAATTTAAAAGCAGCCCATACACGTACGGACTTTGTCATGAATGCATTGCATCATGAGAAGGGGTTAAAGTTTGCATCTACCTGCTGTAGTATTTTTCATATAATGTGGCCATTTTTTTTTAGTACACTGTTGTGAAACATTGTCACATGAGCTACTGTACATATTGGCACTCCAACAATATCTCGGATGGCCCTAAATAGAGCATGTTAAATTAACCCCTTCGTGACAAAGACTGATTTTAATTTTGTACCCTTTGTTACAATGGCCGTTTCTTCTTTCCCGTTTACTGAACCTACACAAGTTATATATTTTTTTTTCAGGACAAGAAGATGACATTGTTTTGAGTGTATCATATTATTTACTATTAAAAAAGTATAAAATATGGTGAAAAATTTAGAACAAAATGAAAAAAGTTGAAAAATATTTTACTCGTTTATAAAAGGTAATGAAAAGACCTGCTAAATATGTTATGGCCGTTTTGCTATTTCAAAGCCAGTTTTTCCAAATCATGTGCTATTTCGGGTATCTTTGAAGCCGACCAATGCAGTTTACCCCATCAAATCATATATTTTTGAAAACTAGACACCCCAGGGTATTTCAAATGCTGGTATTCTATATAAATTCTCCGTTTATTGCAAGGTGTGTAAAGAAAAAACAGCACATTACAACACATTGTAGTAAGACAGCGTACAATAAGGCATTGGGAAACAACATATTCAAAAAAAAATAATATTATGATTAGGACGGTACCCCAAAGTCCATCCACGGAAAACAGCAGGTCTGCAGATGCATGCATAATCAGCTGGGACAGCTGTGCCGGAATACAATGAGTTAGGTATGCGACGTACAAGTACATAACGGAATGCATTAGAACAGGTACTGAACAGGGCAGTAATCCAGGACCCGTATTAGGCCGAAGGATGCCCAGAGTGCCTGGAATGTACATTCGCATGGATAACAGACATCTCAACCGAGACGTAGGAGACGGAGAATCAGTTCGTATAGCAAAGAGCATAACATCACCCGTGAACATAAAAACAAAAAGAAACATAAACGCAAAACATAAAACATAAAACGATGCGTGAGTCGGTGTCACAAGCTGACAAAAATAGCACCTAAACCGTAAGACCTGAACAGGAGCAGCGACACTGGTCCCAGCACCTGGCACTCCGAAGGGACCCAGCAGGTAGCGATGGAAGTAAAACTAACCTACAGGGTGTACTATCTGAGGAAACCGAGGGGAGGCGATAAATTCCCTCCACCAAAACCACCTTCTATTAAATTGAAATTCCTTCCCACGAGAGGTCCACACGAATTCCTCAATTTGCGAAACAAATTGCACCTTGTTAAGCCAGATTTGTATAGGAGGTGTGACCTTTTGTTTCCAGAAAAGAGGTATCACCGCCTATGATAGAATATGATAAGTGACCGAGTGCTTGTAAGCAGTTATGGAGAGGGTGGTGTGATGTAAAAGGGCCGCAGCCGGAGCCATAGTATAAGCTGAGTCGTTAACTTCCCGTAATACGCGCTCCACAACCCTCCAGTACGGGACCACTAATGGCACTCCCACCATATATGCAAAAAGGTGCCCGGACCACCCTCGCACCTCCAGCAGAGGTCAGGGACCTCTGGTAGGAACTGGTGAAGATCATGTGGGACTCGGTACCACCGAATAAGCAATTTATAGGAGGTTTCCTGTATTCTACTGGCTAAAGTACCCTTATGCGTAAATTGAATAATTTTATCCCAGTCTGCAGATGAGGAAATGTGGGGAAACTCACGTTCCCATAGGGCCAAAAAATAGGGCTTAGAAGTCGTGTCTAATGCTAACAACATGGAGTAGAGAGCAGACAGCAGGTGGGGCGGCTCAGAGGAAATGCTGGTATTCTAACTCTTTCTACCACTAATTCTACCACCAGTCTTTGTCAAACTTTGTGGTAGTCATTTTTTTTCCCACACACATTTTACTTC
>VKOC01000002.1:6423428-6479802 GCA_009364415.1 Spea multiplicata
GGAGGCAGCGTGGAGTGGCATATGTTGTAGCAGCGTGGAGTGGCATATGTGGGAGGCAGCGTGGAATGGCATATGTGGGGGGGCAGCATTGCATGTCTGGGAGGCAGCGTGGCAAGCCTGGGCTCAAATGTGCATAAATTGGGGGGCTGGTTGGGAAATAAAGACAAGAAATGCATTTTATCAAAGTTTTTTTATTCTGCTGTTTGTATTTAACATCATTTGTTTATTAAATTATTTTAAATAAATGAAAAATTTACATTCATATTTTTTTATCCGATTAATCGATTAATCGAAAAAATAATCGGCCAACTAATCGATTATTAAAAATAATCGTTAGTTGCAGAAATAATCGTTAGTTGCAGCCCTAATATCTTCTAAGGTAAGGTTATGTGGAACAGTCACTATGAAATCCAGAGGAGTCTTCTGATTGCATTTCTTATTTATTACCATATTATGACTTCATAAACATGAAGTAAGAGGTATAACTGGTGAATGACTACCTACACTCATAAACATAAGTAACTTTTCTTAAGATAATTTAAAAAAAATGTCAGGTTTTTCCCATAGTTTATAGATCAGACGTGTGAGTTGCAACCTTTGCACTTGCGTTTGATATCTTGTGTGACCCCCCTGGACGAGGGACAGCTTTTAAGAATCAATAATTCTTTTCTGGAAGGATAAAGCCTTAGTCTTGGGTGGGGGTGGGGCAGTTAAAGGAATTATGGCAAGAAAGGGAATTCTCGGTTGGCAGAATCTTCCAGCTTCAGGAGGCTTTACTTTCTGTGGCAGCGAAAATCATCCTTCAGAATTTTGGGTTTTCTATCTGCGTTCTCCAAACCGCCCGGGATGGTGTATCAGAAGATACGCTCTCGCTCCCTTTAACTGCCTCTTGGTGACCGGGGAACGCCAAACACAAGTCTGTTTTGGGAGGGTCAGTCCTAGCAGAAACCGTCTGGCATTCTCTTTATTTAACTTGAAGGACAGGTTAAAAAATATCATTTGCATTAGAGACGTTAAACAGGTTTCGTTGATCTGGAAACCTTTTGTTTTAGGAATCGTCTCACCCTCGGCATACTCCTTATCAATCGCGCACGGTAAGGTAACGGGCCGGCTCAACCAAGAAGTCGTGTTAAAGGACTCTGTAAGTGCCTGAACGTGCGTTTATTGAACCAGTAGAAAAATATTTACCTTTTAAGAGAAGCTGCAGCGTAACACCCCCATTTGTGGTCCTATTTTAACGCTACAATTAGAAGCTGAAAAGTGCTCCATAAAGAAGAAAAAAATATATATATATTGTATTTAGACATTTTCCTGTCAAATCATTTTGTTTTGATGAATGTCACAGGCAGAGTATGTCTGAAAGTGCCTTACAAATATATATATATATATAAACAGCGGTGGAATTGTTGGGAGTATACCATGACCGCACTTCAAACTTGGCCAGAAATATAGAAAAATATATATGTTTAGCTTGGTTCACTTAATTTGTGTCCCTGGGCGCTATGCGGGTGCTTTGTTACCTGGTGTTTGACGACTGGTGTAATGGGTAACCTCACAACGATGGGTTTTGCTGCATGCCTCTCATTCCTCCAGCACCACCCAGCACCATCCCTGATCTGTTGACAAACTTCGTCACCCGGACTCCAAACATCCAAGCGGCTGTCAGATTTAGACAAGTAGATGGCGTTCAGTGAATCCCATTGTGTAATGATTAGGCATTGTTCATCTTCACGCCCGGGTTCCTCAGCACATTCTCTGTGTGAAGCAGCGACTCCCTGTATCGCTGCTTTGGTTACTGATAATAAACAAAGCTTGAAAAGGGGTTTTTAGGTTTAAATTATTGTTGGGGGGCGAAACAGTGCATTCTTTCTAAAGTATACCGCGTTAAGACCTGTTAAGCAAAGAAGTGGCATTTGTCTTGCAAACATTGGTCATCTGCTGTCCCAGTGGCAGGCAAGCAGTACTGCTGTATCTCTGCGCATGTGCGTGTGCACAGGCACAGGCATTGGCAGTAGGCATTCATTTACCCCAATATCTCCTCGCCTACAACCAGCCGTTGACATGTGCCAGTAAATGGAAGGTGAGGAGACAAGTAGCTCTACATGCTTGGGGATTTGGTGTCCCTATGCTGAACTTCCGTAATTATTAATTATTCTTAATATAATTAATAATAACCTTTTATATAGCACCAACAATTTCCACGTCGCTTCCTACAGCACATACATTCCAAAACTAGAACTGACGGCCTAAGTAATAGGTTCCAGTAATTTAAAGTTACCGTCGTAACAGCAGAAGCCCTAAATTGATTTTATCATCACGTGGCTTTCTCGCTGTGTATTAAATCCCAGTTGATCTAATCAGTGGGATATACCGGTATATTGAACATTTTTTTTAACTAGTTTGCTTTAATGTCGTTTTGTTCCCCAGACATTACCAGGAGCATAAAATATTACATAGGAGGGCTGTGTATGCAGTTCTAGTAACGAGGGGGATTCACATTAAACATCCCTGCACACGTCATTCTATATAGATGACCCGTATAGATGGCTGTTAAAGTTCATTTGCCTTATGGTTTTTTTCTGTGCATTTTATAAAATATAATCTAATGCAATGTGAGTGATACGCTTGACTTGCTGAATATTTATTCCTCTATCCTAAATCTGAAATGTATTGACAAATATAAAAACTCGCTTCTCTACTTCTTAATATGTGAAGGGAACGTCCCAAAGTGCTGTATAATGGAGCTTCTTCTCTTCAGCAGCCCCGTCTGCGGTTTGATTTAGGAAAGAAACCCCCGCAAAGCAATTATTGGCTTTCTCATTATTCATAATGATTTATACGCCGGCTTTTGTCATCAACCCAAGAGAGTGAACCCCCTTCGCTCTGCTTGATTTGTAGAGGCGGTGGCTTAACCCCTTTCACCCCATAGTATTTGGACACTTTTGTCCAAATTCTTTAAAGTTCTTTTGAGTTTTTCCCTTCCAAATCTTGCACGAGTATCTTATGAAGCATGAGGAGGAGTCTTTGAAACAGAATACACTTGGGCATTTTATTGCCGCCAGATGTTGGGAAAATAAAAGAAACGAAGCATCAGAAACCTTAGCAGGGTGTGTTCACATATTTGCACGTTTCATTCATGTTGCTGTAAAAGTATACGTTTCACCGGAAGCGCCGAGTGATACATGCAGATTCACAAGTGAAGTATTATTATTATTATTTTTTAATTTGTTTTTTTTCTTGTAAAAAAAAAAATGAGTTGCTCCTCGTTTTGTTTTTCGTCACACAGACTGTTAATAATAATAATTTTTTGGATCTTTACTGAAACAATGCAATGGTTAGCCAGGCTTTGAAAACTTTTTCTGCCTTCAATAAGCCATTTTACATTTCCCTCTAGCTGCAGAATTTCAGATGAACAGATGTTGAGTGTGATGCTTTGTGGGATCTTTGTAGTCCTATCCCAACAATGTTCTTTTTGTAAGACTGACGTTTCTTAAGAGATGGAACAGCATGACATAATCGCTGCTCACGAGAAGAACATTCCTTCAGTGACCCTCGGCTAGCTCTCCCGGCTACTTTTCAATTGTTGTTGCGTTTTGGGCTTCTACTGTTAATTGTTTATTCCTTTTTACCTTTTTTATTTTTTTTTTTTGTACTCCAGATTTCCAGACATCTGTAAAATATATGTCTAAATAGTTCTTCTCTCTTTAATGCAAATTCTTCAATTTATTTTACAGTCATTTAGAAAGAAGGCTGCGTTATTGTAAATGTCTAGTGCCCCATTAAAAATATTAATCACACTTTCCCAAGTTATTATTTTTTATTTATGTTGTAGAGCATACTTTAGAGAGCGTGGTGTATGTTTGCTCACTTTTAGATCATACATGTTTCCAAAACTGGCCAGGCTAACATGCCTTCTCTCGCTTTCTTTTCCAGTAATCCATGCTGCCGAGGTGCCATTCACACAGATGAACCAAGAGCTGATAGGACAGTGCGAGCCCAGATAGTTAGACGGCACGATGCCGTCGACGAGTCGAGCCGGGAGTCTGAAGGACCCAGACGTAGCGGAGCTCTTTTTTAGAGATGATCCTGAGAAGCTTTTTACGGATCTTCGAGAAATTGGCCATGGAAGCTTTGGAGCCGTTTATTTTGTAAGTGGCAGTGAATGTCTGTATAATCCTTGTTTTTGCAAGATGACATTTCTTGTATGTATTGGGTAAAATATAACATTTAGCTTTTTATAAACCTTTTCACCCTGTTGGTGGTTTAATGCTAAGACCTACGTTTATGGTCCCAAACATAGTATTTTGCTTGCAAAGGTTCTTATATCCCTTACCAACATTCTCATTATACTAACTAACCCTAGCCCCACCTATAGCTACAGCCCTCTGAATGAAACGGGGTCCCTCTTTGGTCATTTCATGGTATAACAGGTGTTTTGAGGTATAACCTAAATTATTAAACAGAGTTTAGCATATAGAGCAGTGCTCATGAAACCTTTTTCCCATGACCCTGCGCAGTAACATCACATACTCAAATGACTCTGTGTGCTTAAGGGGCTGGGGAGGAGTAACTTTTGACCCATGGGTTAAGCCAAGTGGCCTGCAGAGATAGTGGTTACACATGCTGGAGCTCAAACGATTATCCCAGGTTTAAAGAACCCTGATGTAGAGTTTTTTTCCTGTTTTCTTGCTGATTCTGATGAAAACTAAATGTTTTGATCTTTAAGGTCGGGATTCTGTATACACATTAAAAAAACACATATTTAACATTAAAAAGGAAAATATCTCAACCAGTTCCTGCTTTGTTATCTTCATATAATCTTTTGTGGTTCATACGATGCTCTTAAATAAAACTGGACCATCCTAGGATTGTAGAACAAAAATTCACTGTTGTTTTAAAATGAATAAACATGATTTATAGCAGGCAGTAGGATTGTAAAGAGGGTTGAGCAAACATTGATCTATAAAACAAAGTAGTGTTTTTTGTTTATTTTATGAGTGGCATTTTAGGGAAATACATCACATTGCTAAATGTTTAGTGATATGTGTTATGTTTCTAATAATTGTAATTGTATTCTTTTCCTTTTTGTGATTCCAGCAGAAGGTTAACCGCACTTTTTAAACTACTGTTTGTCTTTTTCAGGCACATGATGTGCGTACCAATGAAGTGGTGGCCATCAAGAAAATGTCCTACAGTGGGAAGCAGTCAAATGAGGTATGTAACGTCTCATGCTATGTATCAAATGCTACAACCGGTGCCTATTTATTCTTCTGGACCATTTGTGTTTGATTCTGTGGTACCTCTTTCTCTGTTATTAGAACAGAATTTGATGGCGAATAAGAACCATTCGGCCCCTCTAGCCTGCCCACATTTTTTATTTTAAGACTTTATGTATTGAAACAGAGAATTTATGTGTGTGTGTATGTATAATATATATAATATTTGAGTGTGTGTACTCTGTACTGAATTTTGTACTTATGGAGTGTATACATACACACAAATATAACAATAATGTGTCATACAAAAAGTGCACACCATTCACATATAGTAGTATTTAAAATGGATTGTATTTTGGGGTTAACTACTGTGTTTTCATTTCATTTAACCTTTATGGGAACATTAAGCACAAATTGAATTTATTTGTAAAAGATGAGCACCATGTCAGCGAGGTGTTTGCTGGTAAAGGCTCTATGCACCAGGCAAGCCGTTTTTAATGTTTTTTGCTTTTACATAAAAAAACCTCTTTGGCAGGTGATATCATAACTTTACAGACACAGGGTTCAGTACAATAAGTTTTCCAAAGAGAATTTGGCAGTTTGGCACCAGTTACTCTGCATTAATGACAATCTGAATTGGCACTCTGGCCACTCTGAAATCTCAGTTTAGCAGTTGCATAGGCCCTATCAAATATATTTCAAAGCATTTCTCTGTAAGATCTAGACAATCAGATTCTACAAGCTAGATTATCCTATAAGCATCCTATAATGATTCAGCTCATAACCGGGTAGGTCACCCTCCATGCAAACCCTTCTCCTGGGCCACCAGATCTAATGTGGGTCTGATAAGGCTGTACATCAGAGGTTGGTTTGAGGTTCTAGTCATTGTGGTCAGTTGTCATCTGCTTTTACATTTCAAAGTGTTTATTACCCTTCATCAAGGGAGATCTACAGCTGTTGTCGACATAATTTTAGCCAAGTTTTTGCAATGAGATTCATGGGAAATACAATACAGCTGAAGGTGTAACTTGTGGACCACCGGGCTCTGTGTACTCTGTTCTTGTTGGGTCGTGGGATGAAGAAAGGTTCCTCCAAATGGGCATAAGATGTATGGGTTCTCAAGTGACTGCACAGGGGTAAACGGGAGCTGGCATGTAGTTGTGAAAATGAATGGATGTTGGATTTTTGTGTATGTATGTGTATATCTAATTTTGTAATTAGAAACAATCAGAAACATTTGAACCCTGGACAGCTTGTATCTTCGAAACTCTCATCGTAACTTCTAGAAAGCGGTCTGAAATATTTTAGACTAATGGCTACTTGGCTCCCTGGGATTTCTTCGGCCTTAAAAGTCTGTGTGTATATTTTATATGATTAGAATTACGAGTGACTGTTTCCCTAGAGCGGGCAGAAGGTTCCCAGTGCAATTTTCGAAGGCCTTAGTCCTGTGAGACTTGTAAATGAGAAGTAATCATTCTATGAACGTTACATTTCTATTTATAAGTTATCTTTCCCTAGAGTTTCAGACTTTAACTATAGATCAGTATTTCCAGCATTTAAACACTAGTGTTTCCATTTACATTATTATTATAAATTGCTGTTTGAGACACATGTTGTTTTATGGTGTGGCAAAGATCACTGTATGTGTTCCATACTGTGATCTTTTTTTTTTTTTTTTTTTTAATCCCAGCACAAAAATAGGTTAAATCAGGTAATGTTGTATGCTGTATAACTTATTCTGCAATATGTTTTCCTAGCAGTTTACATCGCAATTGCACTAAAAATGTTCCTCTAAACTATTATGTTTAACCCCTGCAGTCCTGCGGTGCTGGTACTCATTCATTGTAAAATAGCTGATTTGATTAAAAAAATCCTAGTCATCGTAGGCATAATCATTCTTGCCTGTCTGTGTACCCTCTGACATCGTTTGGTGAAGCAATGTATGAATGTGTTCTGCTGCTGGTATTGGCTTTTAGATCAGTTCACTTAAGACATAAGTAAACTTATATTCTATTCAGTTATTTGGATGTATTATTTATTTTGTTCCCTGGCAAGAGTCTTGGGGAGAAACTGTTTGTTCTTTTAATAGAAATGGAAAACAGCATTAATATCATCTTTTGTGTTTAATCCTGGACCTTTCCTCCCTTTTTTTCTGCTTTAACTGGCCAGGTAGTAGTCTCTCTGCATTTAAGTTTGTATAAGAAATACAGTTGTTAATTTTTAGTTACAAATATGATGCAAAGTTGCAAATCTGGCGTGATCACCGTGAAAATAATTTGAATGTTCCTTCTGACTGATCTGTATTTGGGCTGTTGTTATTCTTTATACATGTTGCTATCAGCAATCCAAAGGGCCAAGAACAGGATTTGTGACCCGGGCAGATTTCAATCCGATGTGTGTAACTTAGAACCTTTTGGGTCCTGCCAGGTTCAGTGTCTACAGCGTTATGAGATGCTACCAAAATTTCTGCTATTTGCCGTGTGCCCTCAAACCCATGTCAACCATTCTAAAATAAAACATCTTGTATACGAGGTCATACCCCAGAGCACCTTAGTTAACCCAAGGTTTGTGTGGCTTCAGTTGGAATCTAAATGAATAAAAATGGAATAATACCATTACATAAGTTAGGACGAAACAGCTGTCCATGAGTGGTTTGGCTACTTCACCTCTTACCCGAGTTTTGTCTAAAGGCTGTCTTGTACAGCGGGCAATTACTTTCAAGGCATCCATGTATAAAGTGGATATAGAGGCAAAAGGTGATCATTGTTGACCTTTTTTGCATGTGCCTACCCCAGAATCCCTTGTGGTTGTGGCTGCACCATGAGATTTCTGAGCGAAAAACAAGCCTTCTGGCTTGTCTGGTGTCTGTAGATGAGATATGTTTAATAATTCTTCTACTACCACCTTGGCTTTCTGAGTTAATTAATCTGATCTACATCTAAGTCACAAGTAGAGACACATGTGCTTAACCTAATTGATACACTCATTAAACATCTACCTTAGTTTTATCAGTCCACCAAACATTTTCCAAGTAGTCTCGAGGTGCTCCTTGGCAAACTTCAGACGAACAGCAATGTTAAATTGGATAGCTTCCTCCGTAATGTCCTGCATTGGACTCCATGCCTGTTTAGTGTATGTTATTCTCTAGAACGGAGATTTTAACCAGTTCCAATGATTCCTTCAAGCCTTTAGCTGTTACCCTAGGGTTCTTTTCCGCCTTATTGATCATTCTGTGTTATGCCCACATCATCATCTTGGCTGGGCACCCACTTCTAGGGAGAGTAGCCACGGTACTAAACCATCTCAATTTATAAACAATTTGTCTAACTGTGGACTGACGAATATCAGCAGATGCTTCTTGAGAATAAAAAAAACTCCAAATATTTGTGTTTTTTAATATCCAACCTTGTTTCATTAAGTGGACTCCAGATTTGCTCACTACTGACGCCAATTAGCTTTTGCTGAAGTGATTAGCATAGGGTTCACATACATTTTCTAACTCGCCCTGTGAATGTGTGATTGATGTATTCAAGACAGTACAACAAATTGTAGTTTAAACAGATTGTCCATTATTGTAACTATATATGAAGATCATATCGTATTTTAAGACACATTTATACGTGAATGCTAGTAATTTCAGAAGGTTCACTCCACCTTTTGAATCATGACATAATATATGTATGTATCTGTGTATGCGTTGCAGAAATGGCAAGACATCATCAAAGAAGTGAAGTTTCTTCAAAGGATACAACATCCTAACAGTATAGAGTACAAGGGCTGCTATCTGAGAGAGCACACAGCATGGGTAAGAGGCTTTTCTCTCCAGATCCAGGGTTGTATACATTTTTGCTCGCAGTTGTAAATGATATGGTATCTGACAAAATGATTGTAGTTTTAAGACTTTCTCCTCACCTCGTTTTCCTCTCTCCAGCTTGTGATGGAATATTGTCTAGGATCTGCATCTGACTTACTGGAAGGTAATTATTTTTTATTATTATTTAAGACTTCATTTATGTTTTGCAAGAAATAAAAAATATTTCTGACATAACTTTTTTTATGGACGTAACCGTGTTTTTATGTTGGTTTTTTTTCTCACAGTACACAAAAAACCGCTGCAAGAAATTGAAATAGCCGCGATCACTCATGGGGCTCTGCAGGGTCTAGCTTATTTGCATTCGCATAACTTGATCCATAGGTACGTATATTGGTGTGTGTGTTGTGTGTATGCGGTTCCAAGTGTAAATTAATATCCCTTTTTATATTACTGCTTCAAATGGCACATTTTAGACCCCCCCTTGTTAGGATTGACCTTAATCTTTACACATAAGCACTCGGAATGGCATCTTGCTGGCTGCCTGTTAACTGTATAGAGTAGCAGACTTGGAAATTATGCTTGTCCTTTAAGCAACAATAAATGTAGAAGTCATCCGTTTATCTTGAGCTTACGTGATTGGAACGTCGAGCTATTTCCGTGACTAACGTCAAGCGACATAAAGGGTGAACCTTTATAACTAATGGTGTTACGAGGCTTGTCTCCCTTCATGGAATCAGTCAAAACAAAGGAATACAGTAATAAATGCTGATACCTGAACCTGCTCTTCCTATCATTTAAGTAAAAAAATACTTAAATCCACATTTGGATATTTCGTTTAGGGCCCAAAAACAGTTGATTTTTTTCTTGCTATGTATGCATGGTGAACATCATCCAAAATACACATTTTGTCCCTTACCGTTTCTAGCCAATACAGGTAATACGTTTATCTTTTAACTTCCGTGTTCCTAGAACAATTTCCCTGTCCAAGTAGATGTTTAAGTATACATTCATTCCGTAAACCGTGTTTTAATCACACGCCGTAATATAGGTTTGTGACAAGTTTATAGTCGTGCAGATTGTATATACACAAATATAATGGCCAGGTAAAATAGTGAAATATTCATTCATTTTTTGAGCTAATAAATTGAAATGCCTGCGCTGTGGACATTATAGGCTGTGATTTTCTAGGGTGCTGCCGGTCTCCATTACTCCGATGAAAAAAATTTAGATCTGAATGGTCTACTTTTTACTATTTGTAACAACATAATTTCCTCCTCAGAGATATCAAGGCAGGCAATATCCTTCTCACAGAACCAGGCCAGGTAAAACTTGCTGACTTTGGATCTGCTTCAATAGCTTCTCCTGCCAATTCCTTTGTGGGGACACCATATTGGTAAGAGAATTTATGCCGTTTTATTATATTTCTCTTTACATTTCTGTCTTTTTTTCTCAATGTGACTCTGTGCACTTGGTATACTGTCCAGAGCCTGTATATTTCAACAGTTATCGCTAGTCTGCTTTGTGTGCTTGTCTGCTACAGTCTGATAAGAGTGCTGAGCATCGTTCTACCATAATATCTGCTCCTAGAATATGACCTTGCATATAAACCAGTGGCCTCCCAGCAACGACGAAAGACCAGAGAAAGAAGCGAGGACTGATCGAATTCTGTAAATGCAGACGTGTCGCTGCTCTTCTTATGAATCAGTATTAGAATGCACAGTGTGTCCTTTGGATTATTTTGCCATGTCTGCGTGTGTACCAACAGGTTACAAACTTCTTTGTTTTAGGATGGCCCCAGAAGTAATCTTAGCCATGGACGAAGGGCAGTACGATGGAAAAGTGGATGTATGGTCTCTGGGGATCACTTGTATTGAGCTTGGTAAGTCCCGACAATCTAGATAAATATTCAATAAAAGGGCAATGCAGACTGAATAAGGTACACATTGATTGCAGAGCATTCTAAATGCCACCGCACTGAACGTGTACAGGGATTAGAGGACTGATATCCCGGGGCACATGCAGTTGGGTTTTATGGTTTTAAGTCCAGGATTTCAATGAGGATTCCAGCCCCTTTTTCATGTTAAATGCATTTTGAAATTGATTTTGGATGGACTTCAGTGTACTTTACCGCATGCAAATCAGTGCAGACATTCTTTAGTTATCAGAGTTTGAAAATGAGCAGTCTGTCTCGTTTAAAGGGCCGGTTTAGTGTCCCAGACACTCCGACTATTAAAGAATGCATATTAGAGAAAATAAAAGTACAACTTTTGGGAACTGGACTGTTGCTTTATTCATTATTTCCTCCTCTGGTTCTGTAAGTGGAATTGTTATATTTTATATACCACTTGCTGTGTCCTGTTTACCCTTTGTACAGCATAGTAATATAATGGTACTATATAAAACTATACATAATAATTATGCAGGTCTTCCACACGCTTCAACCGAGTGCAGTTGGTGAGCGAAAATGTTTCATCTCTCCTCCAGCTCACAGTTTTTAGTAAATATAGCTTTTTGGCCTCTGACATGGTGCATAAACAGAAACAGTTGTGATTCGGAGAACTCCAAATGCTTGCCGGTAGTGATTGCTTACACGATTCTGTTTTGCATGGACAATAGCCTGTGTCCCTCCATAAGCACAGATGATGAACCAACCTATAAACACACAATGTACAGTTCCAATAAACAGACATTCCCATAAACCGTTTTTATCCGCTCTCCTGGGTTATTCATGTGGTCATCTATGTTTCCTTACTCTGTTGGAATTGTTTCACTGAATTCCACCGTGAAGTTTGTTTTATTATTTTTTTGGACAAAAAAAAGAACAAATATCTTTTGGGTGACATTATCCAAAGATAATATTGTCCTCATTTGATTAATGGCTCGCTGGCTGGGTTTCGGAGGTACTGGAATGTAGTGAGTTCATAATGGGAACAAAAACCCTTGTTTGCTGAAGTTTCTGTGTACTTTTTTTTAATACAAGGAACATGTTTTCTTCAGAATAAGCCTAGACTATTTTCCCATTCCCTATGATGGCTTTATGTCGCTCCTTTTACTTTTTTGCAATTTAGATTTTGTGTTCAATATAATCAATAACTGAAAAGTACACTGTGCAAACATGGATGAGATATAATAGATATTCAATACTTTCATCCAAGTGCCCTGTACATACTAACAACATCAATACCCACCCCATTGTTTAGTTATTTGGTGATGGTTGTGAGGTTGGTAAAGGAAGGATGAATGAGAATTTATATGGATATCATAGCTAGCCACTCCCTATTGAGCATTCATGAACTCAAACTAAGCTGCGGAAGTACCTGTGAATGTTTCTTAGTATTATAGGTAAGGCCGTTAAACGGTTGATTTGTGTTCATTTTTAAGAAGCAATCTTTGTTTTTATATTTTTATGCAGCTGAAAGGAAGCCTCCTTTATTTAATATGAATGCAATGAGTGCCTTATACCACATAGCGCAGAATGACTCCCCTACTCTTCAGTCTAACGAATGGTGAGTATGCCACATTATTAAACGTATTTTTTTATGAATTTTTTTTTGAATGGCCCTTGATGCTGTTTATTCTGAAATTTTGAGACACGAGCACGTTGTGTGATGATTGAGGCTGTAAATGAGTGTGAATTTAAAGTAAAAGGTTTAATGTGGTAAACGTCATTCATTGACCTGGAGCTCCTGCTTGTGGGATAGCATTCATAAGCTCAGATTATATTTATGTATATATTTTTTTTCCTTTTTCATATTATCTTATAAAGGGATCCTCAGTCCCTTATTTTGAATATTTTTTTAATGTATGATGGCGTTAAGTATGAATCAACTACAGTGTATTTCACAACTAACAAACTTGTCTCTAACAAATTGGAGATAATTGGTGTCCGCACAGAAGGGCAATCTATAGTTTCATTAAAAAAATGGTTTTTGTGTATATTTTCTTTAAATTGTTGTTAATCGCACATCTCCCAGTGTTCAGAAACTGAACACGTGTTATCTTCCGTACACCATCTCGGAGATGAAATGTGCAATGTTTTATTTTCTTTGGTTCGGACTCGAGTTGCCACCCAGAGCCCTCTGAGGTTCATGCGCTCTGCTGCCAGGCAGCCGGTCCCTTTCCTGGAAAGATGACTCGTTATAACACGCAGTCCACAATACGAATACAGCCTTTAACAGCATGTTAACTATATGTTTCCTGACTGTGCAAAGCATTTAGATATTTGGAGCAACCTTTCTGATATGTCCAAACCAGATTACACATTTTTTATTCAAATTAAATACCGTCTTCTATGGTAACATAGCTCGCCAGAAACGCACCTCCTTCCCTTGATGTCTTCCACTGTCCCAGTTTGATATGGATTAGTAAGAGGACAAAATAAAAGATGTAGAAGGATAACAAAAATTAAGTTTAGGAAAATTCTAAATTGCGACTGCATAAAGACGGTAGAAAATTCCTTATCCTCTAGGGATAAAACTCTCAGGGATATTATAAGGTAGTTTCCAGTAGTGATGCTGCCTAGTGAAAGATGTATACCTGTGTGTGTGTGTGTGTGTGTGTATATATAATATATATATTCTGTGTGTGTGTGTAAATGGCCTCTTCTATTATCTCTATATGGTATTTTCCGGTAGTAGAAACAGTGATAGGGAAAATTCTCAATGATGTTTAAGAAACATCGCATTTTCCATAACGTGTTTTGGGGATGTTTATTTTTCTAGGTCTGACTACTTCCGGAACTTTGTAGATTCATGTCTTCAGAAAATCCCTCAAGACAGACCAACATCAGATGAACTGCTTAAGGTCAGTGTTACTAAAAAGGAAAATATAAATAACCTTTTTTGTTTTTGTTTTTTAGTAACTTTTTTTCTCAGCTGCCTACGTTTATTTTTGCTTGTTACAAAATCCATGATTTCTCCTTAAGCAATACTGCCTCCTAGTGTTAAGATATAAAATTGTAAATATGCCTTCACCTAAAACTCCCACCAACTCTTATGAATTTAGAGCAGGACTCTTTGTAGATGAACTCATACAGACGTGTATTTGATTTTTGTGTAATAGTGGGTTAGGAATCGGTGACCTACCTTTGTCCTTGCCTGCATGTCTTAGACTAGGATTTGCAAAGTGCAATGGAAACATATTTGATTTTACTGCAGGGTTGTTCTCAACATATATTGATATAAATGTTTTTTCCCACTTTTTTATGCAATTTAATATTAATTTATTTCACGCGCACAAAGTTTTTCTTTCTCATTATCCAAACTTTTCTGCGTGACGAGTATGCTGTCTGTGGAACATACGTTACTGTGATTAACTGTACTACAGTGATTGTATGCGGTCTGTCCGCGTTCATTTTGTGTTACTGTGATTTGTCCTGCCTAATAGTCTTGTTATTTCTATAGCACATGTTTGTCCTCCGGGAGAGGCCTGAAACCGTGTTAATTGACCTGATCCAGAGGACGAAAGATGCTGTTAGGGAGCTGGACAACCTCCAGTATCGCAAGATGAAGAAGCTGCTTTTCCAAGAGGCTCACAATGGGCCCGCTGTGGAGACGCAGGAGGAGGAAGAGGTACCGGACACACTTAGTTTCATTCCGTTCTATAGTTACGTCTTGTCAGCCTACCATACTAGTCAATGTTTGTTTATCTTGAAGTTGATAGAACTCATAATTTGGGTGCTTACAGAATATTAGGCCAACACATCTAGAGAGCTATAAGATATAGCTTAACACATTATACTATACATAATACAGGGCTAGTGGTATCAGGGAATTGAAATGATAAACTGTCCAGCAATGTGCTGCCAAAAGTTTAGCGGGTACAATCATCTGCCTCACTATAAGAAAAACTCAGTGGTTGATCTTTGAGGGGTCTCGTTATTCAAAACAACGATACCTGATGGTGACCCTAAACATGCCTGATTTCTACAGTCAGCCCAATTAGAAAAGTGACTGCGGCGGAAGTGCCACCTCGTATTTCAATGTGGGTCACGTAGCCATTGGTCATATGTGTGACACTGTTATAATCTGATGTTTCTGCCAGCACAGTATACAGATCATGTGTAGCCTTTTGGGTAACTGATTGAATATGAAAATGTAAAATCCCGTGTCACTCCAGAACTTTGATCGTGATGAGGAAATGAGAAAACTGGCATTTTTAAAAGCTATAAAGTTATGAGGCAAATGGGGGACCTACAAAAAACGGAAAATGTCTTTAAATGAATTTGTATTGTTTAGGGTGTAAAACCAGGGCTCGGTGTTCAGTTGCCAGATTGCCTTTTTGTTTTCACAAAGTTCTAATGTGCGGGTAATTTGTTCCAGGATCAAGAACATGGCATTGGCCGATCAGGGACTGTCAATAGCATTGGTAGCAACCAGTCTATTCCCAGTATGTCTATCAGCGCCAGTAGTCAAAGCAGTAGTGTGAACAGTCTTCCTGATGCCTCCGATGATAAGAGTGAGCTGGACATGATGGAAGGAGATCATACCGTGATGTCAAACAGCTCTGTCATTCATTTAAAGCCGGTGAGTATACCCGCCACGTGTATGGAGGGTATGAGGCCATTGCTAGTTTTTCTTTGTGGTTTTCAGGCATCGTCTATCCAGTTCAGTGATAGTAACATAATCATAGTAATGTCACTTTTCATTAAATGCTATATTGGTACACACTTGCCTGCATTTGACAAAGAAAGTGGAAATTTGATGGGACAAAACGCTGTTGTTAAGACTTTTTTCCATGACCGAGTGCTTTTTCACTTGTGGAAAACCGGCAAGTGCTCGGTCATATCCCATAGTTTGAGGAGCCACTAGGCCAATCTAGTCTCTACCTGGTTTAAAAATACCAAACCTTATTTTGTTTGTCACTTATTGCGACACATGTATTGTCATGTATTGTGTGCTTATGCCATTGAGAGATTCCCTCACCATAAATCTTCTACCCTGTCGGTGAAGTCTTCATGTATTAGACCTAAGTCTCACCTTCCAGCATCCACCGTGATCAAATCTTCATACTTTCAGATATTACTATACTTTTGCATCCCTTTATAGATTGATTGTCAAGGCCTTGCATTCACTGAAGTAAAAACATAACTTGACTAAACTACTGTTTTATAAAGTTTTTTTTTGTTTGTTTTTTGTGTTAAGGAGGAAGAAAGTTACCCAGAAGAGCCAGAACCTAGAACGCGGCCATCAGAACCACAGTCTCCTCCCCAAGTCTCTCGTCATAAATCTCACTATCGCAACCGCGAACACTTTGCCACCATACGCACAGCCTCTTTGGTAACTTTTTAATTTGTGATTTCAATCTATATCCATTAGCATAGATCGAAAATCCTGGATGTTTCTCTAAACTTTAATAACACTTTACAGTCCTAACAAGGAAAAAAGAGGGGGAAACTAGATTATCTAGTGTATCACTAGATTAATGTACATGCTGAGCAAAATGTCCTGGTGACACCATTACAATAGAGCAGTGAAACTTGTCTTTTACATGCATTGCTTGTTAATGTACAAAGGATTACCCACCCAATAAGCTTACATCCTTGTTTGATTCTCTGCTTTTAGGTGACAAGGCAGATTCAGGAGCATGAGCAAGATTCTGAGTTGCGAGAACAGATGTCTGGCTACAAGCGCATGAGGAGGCAACATCAGAAGCAGCTCATGGCATTGGAGAACAAGCTTAAGGCAGAGATGGATGAGCATCGTCTTCGCTTAGACAAAGATCTAGAAACACAGAGAAACAACTTTGCCGCAGAAATGGAAAAACTTATTAAGAAACATCAGGCGGCTATGGATAAAGAGGTAAGGCTTTGAGTCTTGTGCTCTTAACGCATAACGACAAGCTGGTATTGTATACCAGCTTAATGTAAATATTTCTATGCTAACCTCTTTGTGACTCGTGGAGACAAAGGACGTAATAGTACGGCCTATGATCTTCGCCCCAGTGGGAAAACAGGAAATCGGTCTATTAGCCTGGAGTCTCCCCTGTAAGCTGGAGCTAGCACCACCAGCTTTCGGCTTACTGATCTGATGTAAAAATGCCACAATGCAGATATCGGGCCCTTTTACTTTGTGACTAAATCTAACTTATTTGTTATGCCCCCCACACAAAATTGCTCTTTGATTTCTGTATCCTACTTTTTTTAATAGCTAAAGCTGATGGCAAATGAAGAGAAGAAATTCCAGCAACATATCCAGGCGCAGCAAAAGAAAGAACTGAACAGTTTTTTAGAGTCACAAAAACGAGAATATAAACTTCGCAAGGAGCAGCTGAAAGAGGTGAGGTCATTTGGAAAGTGTGAACAACTCAGTCAAGTAAAAACTCAAGTATTTGTCACTTCCTTGAAGTTGGAAAAAGTACATTTTTTAAGCTGTAGATACTATATAACAAATATATGGAATTACACATCTCATTATGTTGTATCCCAAGGCTTTTCTTTTGACAGTAGAATGGTACAGCAAAGCAGTGGGGTTTTTTCTATCTCTTAAGAAGGTACCAAACTCTAATCCTTAAACAAATCACTTTCTGTGTTATTGCTACCTTGAGACCTGTGCTCAGTGGTTCATGTAGTGCTCTTGTTGAAAGTCAGAGCTGAGAGGTCAGTACACCCCAGCTTGTATATTTGCTTAGAATGAGCCTTTTGAAAGAGTACCACCATTTGCCTGTTTAAACTTTATGTGCAGTTGTACTGATCCGTATTGGTGTATTACTAGGAGCTAAATGAAAACCAGAGTACCCCAAAGAAAGAAAAACAGGAATGGCTTTCCAAGCAGAAAGAGAATTTCCAGCATTACCAAGCTGAAGAAGAAGCTAATCTTCTGCGACGTCAAAGGCAATACCTGGAGTTAGAGTGCCGCAGATTTAAGAGGCGGATGCTGCTCGGCAGGCACAACCTGGAGCAGGATCTAGTGAGAGAGGTGTGTGATGGGTTCAGATTGTTATATGAGCTTTTTACCTATCGACCGCAGCCACCCAGACCCCCCGTCTGAAATATTGGGGCTTACATTACATATTGTTACCTGTTTTTGGCTTCTAGTTTACTCATTAGCGGTCCAACACATTTTATACAGAGGATCTAATTTCCACAATGTATATTGTCTGGGTTTTTTTAGGAGCTCAACAAAAGGCAGACTCAAAAGGACTTAGAACATGCAATGCTCCTTCGACAGCACGAATCCATGCAAGAGCTGGAGTTCCGACACCTTAATACTATTCAGCGGATGCGATGTGAACTCATAAAGCTGCAGCACCAAACAGAACTCACAAACCAGCTGGAATACAATAAGAGACGCGAGAGGGAACTTAGGCGCAAGCATGTCATGGAGGTCCGACAGCAGCCCAAAAGCCTCAAGGTAACCAACTTGTTGGGGAAAAAGCTATTGTGCTAAAGTCTACAATAAGAAATTCCCTAAAGAGAAAGCAGGCCTTTATTTAGTACTTTTTATGTTATTTTGTCTCGGGTGTAAAGTTAACAAAATATACTTAAATTATATTTTCTTAGATTGTCAAATCAGGCTAATTGGCGTATGCAACATAAACAAGATTATTCTACTTTCAATATTATTAGGACAGATAACATCATGCTGATTTGTGAGCAAGTCTAGAATAGTGTTGCTCAGTCCATATTTCTGACTTTCTCTTTAATTCGTTTGCAATTTTTCTATTCCCTTATGTGCTGCCAAAAGAACACTCTGTCCATAAATCCAACAGAAATCTATTCTTCTGCTGGAAACTGAGCTAAATTTTACTCTCAGGAAACCCAATTTGCCAGCAAATCAATTTGCTGTTGGAGACTGCCTGAGATCCTGATTCTGCCTGATCATAAGCAGCTTCCCATTGAACAGTGACAGATGTTTGATTTCTGCCCTGTTATTAACTTTCCTTGTACTAATTGGTCATGATTTATTCTCGGTGGCGAGGCAGCTGTCCCTGTGAGATTGTGTGCATTTTGCTGATTGCCCTCTGAGGCAGAAAATGGTTGAATAAATCCATCCATTCCCACAATGAATTATGAATCCTTCTCTCCATAGGGGTTACAGGATTATTTCTTTCCATTTGTGTAGAAATGCCCATTGTCAGCCATTGTCTGATGCACATCTTTATCTACAGTTCCCCTTTTGGTTTTCTATAACAATTTCTACTAATTCACCCAAGGACAGAGGTTTGACATTTTCTTAATTTTGTATGCTTTCTAATTTTAATTTAAATATTTGTTGTTCTTTCTCTCTTCCGCTGATACAGCGGCAGTTGTGTGTGTGTTTAGAACATTGGGGAAGTTCCACGGGCCATGGTTCAGGCTACCTCACCTGGTTCCATTGCTGGATATGGCCCTTGTCTAGAATATGACCAAGCGGTCTACCTACAGCGTGGTGACCAGCTTTGCCGTTGTGTCATTCATAAACCTTTTTGATTCATGTAATTAATGCATGGCTGCTTATGTTCAGTCTAAAGAGTTACAGATAAAGAAGCAGTTCCAGGACACATGCAAAATCCAAACACGCCAGTATAAAGCTTTGAGGAATCACCTCTTGGAGACCACACCAAAGAACGAACACAAGGCCGTGCTGAAACGTCTGAAAGAGGAGCAGACCCGCAAACTCGCGATATTGGCTGAGCAGTATGATCACAGCATTAATGAAATGCTGTCTACACAAGCAGTAAGTGTCTTTGTCAAGTTCATTACAAATAATGTCAGCCTGAATTTGGATGAAGTAAGCGATCACTTGTAATAAAATTCAGTTCATCTTTTTTATGTAAATATAAACATATATCCCCAGTGTACAGCACAAGCTTGTATATTGTCAATTTTAATGTTATTGTGTATTCTCCTATAATGTAATCTTTAAAAAAACAAAACCTAAGGTGGATAAAATGAAACAATTGATAATGTTCAGTTTTACATCAACTTTGTTCCGGCTGCACTTTGTCAGTTTGTATTAGTCGGGGTAGGTTCAGATCCTACTCTTCCTTTTCTTTTTCTTTTTTTTAGCAGAACTAATTATGGGCTCTCTTTCACTAAATAAATATTTGGGATTTACAGAAAAAGAAGGGGGAATAAAACAATTAAGAATCCACATCTCATACATCTAGATGTTATCTGAGAAGGCAGGGAGCTGTATTGTTTTGTGACACCCTGTCCTTACCTGGTTTGGCAGCTGCGTCTGGATGAGGCACAAGAAGCAGAGTGCCAAGTTCTGAAAATGCAGCTGCAGCAGGAGCTGGAATTACTAAATGCCTATCAAAGCAAAATCAAGATGCAGGCGGAGGCCCAGCACGAGCGGGAGCTGCGGGAACTGGAGCAGAGGGTTTCACTGCGCAGGGCCCTGCTGGAGCAGAAGGTACGTAGCATTTCCGTTATTTCCTTCCTTCTGGATGTGGCAGATTAATATCGGCAGTAGCACTTGCACAAAGTTTTGTATGGGCGTCCCTTTAGTTTCTGGTTTTCCCAAGGCATCTAATTGCAGTACATCCATTGTTCGATACGGCTGAGTGTCGCCTGAGCCAGACTTCAGACGCTAAGGTGCTATTATGCAACGATACACGTTTTGTGTAAGGATATATGACACATAACTGTGAATACATTGCACGATGCGTCACAGTACGTAAGAAATGCTGCGCTTCTACCTCCAAGATGCTTTTTAGTTCATAAGAACCAGCTTCTCAAATAGCAGAGTATCTTGGGCGGGTTAGAACTTGGGAATAAATGAAGATGTTGCTATTCATTCAACGTCTTGCATAAGATATGCCATATGTTCCTTAAAGCCATGGGAACATAATAAAAGTATAGTGGGCATTGCCTTTAACAACCTCTGCTCTGGGAGGTGAGACTATGATAAGGTTTGTGCTGTTGTAAGCAATGTTGTATATAATGTGTGTTTTGCCTTTTTTGTAATGTCTCTTTTTTCCTATTCATAGATTGAAGAAGAAATGTTGGCTCTTCAAAATGAGCGCACTGAACGGATACGAAGTCTGTTGGAGCGCCAAGCACGGGAAATTGAAGCGTTTGACTCTGAAAGCATGAGGCTAGGCTTTAGCAATATGATACTCTCTAATCTCTCCCCCGAGGCGTTCAGCCACAGCTACCCGGGAGCTTCTGGCTGGTCCCATAATCCCACTGGTGGCTCTGGATCTCAGTGGGGTCACCCCATGGGAGGCCCACCTCAAGCCTGGGGTCACCCAATGCAAGGTGGGCCCCAACCATGGGGTCATCCTTCAGGGTCCGTACAAGGTGTCCCCCGTGGCAGTACGATGGGGGTCCGCAACAGCCCCCAGGCTCTGAGGCGGACAGCTTCTGGGGGACGGACAGAGCAGGGAATGAGTAGGAGCACAAGTGTTACTTCACAGATATCCAATGGTTCCCATATGTCTTACACATAACTGCAAAAAGAACTTATTGGCCATTCCTTTTGACCATTCAACGCAAACTGCCTACAGATGTCCTCACAGCAGCTTTCTCAATGGTACTGAGCAGCTGCAACAATAAGGCTTCCTACACATGATGTATTTTAATCAGTTTGTACAGGGTTACATGTTTTGTGTTATCTAACGTATGATTGTATTGGCTGCTGGATTTCTATCTGTAAAAGATGGACGAGTGCTGGGAATTAAAGCATGTGATGAGAGTGGCTTTCCGCAAAGATGATTTTAAGAGGGTTTTTCCAAAGCATTTAAAATAATTAGATTACAGTTTATGAAAATTGTACATTACACCAATTCCTGCTCCTCAAAATCTTGGTTCATTCCTTGGTTATTAGAATGTTTTGGAATGCAGGCATTAAGGGTATGTTCTAGTTCATGTTCTAGTGCGTGTGATACCCTGTGCAGTCAATACATTTTCTATCCAGATGTTTTTGGGAGCATCCATTTTAAATCTGCTGAACTGTTGAAGGTATGCAAGATTACTTTCAGCTTTAAATGGGCCAAAAAAAACCACACACATCAGATTCAGGTATTCATTAAGTTGGTGCTTAAACCAGCAAATGAGATTTCAGAATATTATGTCAAGGGTTAGTTGTTAGCTTTTTTTTTTTTTTAATGCGTCATCCTAAATTGACCTTGATAGAGCTAATTTTAAGAAATGAATGATGAGGTTTGTAGTTCAACAATAGCTTGAGAAACACAGCTTCCACTCCACACCAAAGGGTAGTTTTCATATTATTTTCTGTCATGTGATGTGGCTGTGCCAATTAGTCTTTTATTCCAAGCTTTTTTATTCATTGATCTCAAAACTCATAATTCGGACCCTTATGTCTATACATTTATAACCCATCTTTCATTCATGCACATTTCCTCAGCATGCAGTTGTAATAATTTTACACTTCCCATTTCCACCCATGGTGACTGTATGCTGTACAATGGTATATATAAATTGAACGTAACGTTTCCCTTTTCTCGCTGATATATTTAATATTTTAACATTTGGTTGAAGCTTGGCAGCCCTTTGCTGAGAATATTTGCAAAGCTTTTCAGAGCTGCTGTGATTTTTGGTTTTAACAGGTTTCCTTTAACTGCTTTGATGTTCGTATAAAACAGGATGGCGTCGTTATTCCTCATATTCCCCATAAATTTCTGGTAGTTCATTTACTGTTCCTACGTGGCCTCACAGGTATATACCAAGAAGTAGGCTAATTGGAATTTGTGTCTGTAGTCTCTTCTTTGATTTGTGCCACAATACTAAAGATACTGCTAAGAGCCAACCATTCGCTCGTCTTCTTTTGTCCCCATAACATAACATTAACTGCTAAATGCTTATGCATTCCACATGCGAGTATGTCAAATCACGTTTTATGTTACCGTGTGTTGTTACTATGATTGCATGTGATACAAGATGACATTGAAGTGTCACATGCATGTAATCCTATGAGCCAGATAGATGCTGATATGTTGAAATAAGGATTACATTTATGTATTTTACTAATTTTATCTATTTAGATGCTGGTATTGGTGCCAATTGCAGGGCATTTACTCCTGCGGAACCTCACAAGTGATATAAGAATATAACGATAAGGTATAAAGGTTTAGAGATACATAAGAATTGTTCCAATGGACGGACTGGGTTCATTCTGTGAAACTGCAGTACTATAGATTAAAGGAATCTAGTGCTCATTTCAGATGTTATCCCTGGACAAGAGTTTTTAGTTCATTGCCGGAAGATTTCCAACATTGGGTCAGGTGAACACTGTTTTTCTGTACTTGACGTACTTTGTCTTGCATTATATGCATTTTTGCATCTCTTGACGAGTCCATGTGCCTAAACCTTAGTTTATCATATGGTGCCGGGCAGCAGGATCCTAAAGTCATAACTTCCCAAGAGGTTTGGTGCTACTGGAGAAAATTGGTAATGTCGCCCAAAATATAGTTTGTGAGGGGAAGCTGCCAGATCGTACTTTTCTTTTTAATCACGAATGCCAAATTAAATAATGGATATCTAGGGATTTCACTTTACCGCTTTTTCCTTCCAACCATATCCCTTCTAGAGGCAGGATCTTAGAAACGCCTGATAATTATCCCCTTGCATATCGCTAACAAACGCTTCACCCGCAGATTATTGCTTTAGTGCAAAACATTGGTAGTGAAAATAACGCGACGGTGGTCAAATGCACGGACCCTCAATTGTTTTAAATTAAAAAAAAAAATTAACCTGCAAAATTATTTTTTTGGGATTTCCACTGATTTTGCAGTAGTTAAAGCTGAGATTATGCGATAAACTCATAGAAAAATCTGCAACCTTTCTTATGTGAATTAAGCACTATTTGAGTCAGGGGGATCTGCCCCCACCCCCCGGAGGATCTACTCTGAAGCCCTTACTGGTCAGGCATCCTAACAGAAATATTGCTTTAGTACGCTAGTAACTACTATAAACATTCACCCCACACCCCCCCAGCTTGTTATTTTGATACTCAATTCAATTATAGTTATTTCTATCCAACACATAAAATATTTTACAGAATGGTTTTCTGTTGAGACTTTACCCCAATACACTTCTTAGGTCTTGATAGTTAACCTGAAGTGTGACCACAGTAACTTTGCCTGTTCTGTCTACTCGGTTGGCCGTTTGGTAGCGAGGCATAAAAATTCTTTCCAGCTGAACTCAATTTCTAATCCATGAGTTTTTAGTGCTTGACGTATGGATATAAACATTAAGTGCTTCTCCTTTTTAAATGGAAACTCTGACATCTTCCATGTTCTTGTGTTCAAGCAACATAGTATCTATCATGATGGCTTTACATTTACACTAGTCTTCCCTAGCACTTCACAGCTTCTACTAGGTTTTGATTTTGTCGTCGAAAATAGGGGTTTTCAGATGCCAACCCACCACAGAGATGCATCGCGGCAATTCTCTATTCATATTTAGACTGATTGTCCGTAGTTGCCTAGGACACAAACTATTTCATTTCTTCCGATGGTTTGAATGAATGAGTTGAGAACAGTGTGTATGAAGAGGGGTATGAATGTTGTGATGAATCTGATGGTAAACGTTAGCTCTGGGGTGGCTTGGAATCCATGGAGCCATCCACCAACCCTTCATACATTCAACTAGTAATGTTACTGCTGGTGCTCTTGGGACTGCTGTACTGAGCATTCTTAAAATATTCTTTATTTGACTCAAAAACCTGCCAAAAAAGTTTTTTAAATAATATTGCAGAATATTTAACCCCATGTTCTCCACTCTACTTGTGTCATGTTGTGGTATTTGCTACTTCAGTTCAGTGAAATCATAACTTTTAATTAGTTAAGTACAATGTACGAGACAGTAAGCATACATTAGAGCATGCTATAAATTAGGCAGCTATCTTGTAAGTGCTTCACAGTCATTGTACAATGAATTGGATTGTATTTTAGCCAACATTTTTTTATTTTATTTTTTAGTGCACGTGGTTGAGGGTGGTGTTACATTGTCAGTGTTATCTATGCTGTTTTTGGACAATATGTAACTTTTGGAAGGCTTGTCTAGATTGGGCGGTTGGCTTGTGGGTCATCTTTAAGGTATATATTGTTGTTATGAATGAACTTTCTATTTGAAATGCCCATTTTAATCACCGCACTCTACTTAGTAGAAGCAGGACTGGCTTACCAAAGTGATTAATATCATACCTGTTTCTAGGGCTGCCAATTTCCCCCCATCTGGTTGCATGAATAAAACGCCGTGCACCGTGTTAGACGTGCCGATGTACGGGGAATGTGCAGAAAGTTGTAGGTTGCCAGAAGCTGTTGTGTTTAGCTGTTGCGTGAGATTAAGCCTATTCTTATGTTGCACTTTAAAGTTGCTAGTGTTCTGAGAGGGGGAAAAAGATAGTACTACATACATACAAATGTACATACTTATAACTAAATCAAGGAACCAAGCCATTTTAAAGAGTCATACATGCATTCTGTTTACTGTTTCTTTTGAAATCTTTAATATTTACATCCATGCTTGATGTTGATATATTGGAAGTACCTTAAATACATTCCTGGTTTCTAGATGCCATTATACACTACACTGCTCTGCAACAGTAAAGGATTATTATTTTGTTTGATTGTCAAAGCAGCCGTAACGTCGTTGGGGGTTATTACGATTAACAGGTAACCTTGTTCCACATCTTGTGTAGGGGCCTTCTTGCCGAAATGCGTCATCGGTGTGGCCGTTGTTCAGGAAAATGTCTAACTTTTTTACAAGGAGAGGCTGTTACAACACAGGCAGTAACATCAGTGTCTTGATGGAAGAAATCTCTTGTACATTGATCATTTGATGGGCTCTGAACTGAAATTCAGCAGACTAAATGTAGAGGTCGCCGGGAGCGTAGAAAGTGTTTGGTAGGAGGATACAATGTGTGCTTCTCTGGAGTAATGTCCAGGATTTGAAGTCCTGTCTTTGCCACTTACCCTCAGAATGTGCGTGATTGCAGTTTGGGGTTACTAGAAGAGCTGTGAATTATATGGGAGTGTCATGCAATGTAATACAGGCCGTATAGCTCTAGCTATATGTTTACATGTATAGTGACACATACATTAGCCAAAATAAAAGGAAACGTCTAGTCCATTTTCCATGAGCTCCAATACATTTTACTGCATTCATAGTTTTGGGGACTTCTGTCATTAACATCCCCACCTGGCTTCATCTACTGAAACCAGGAAGCATCATCATGTTAATTCTCATTGAAGTCATTGAGGCAGCAGCCAATCGCGTATGTGCTGGCAAAACATCATTGGTCACACGGCATGCATGTGATTGGCTACTTCTGTTTCCATTGATTCCAGTGGGAAATCGGCTTCCGTGGAGTAGAATGGGAGTTCTACTGAGCTTGCTTGCTTAAGAAGCATACCACGGTATGCTGCCTGCTTTCAGCAGAGGCTGCTGGGCGATGATTTGAACTAAAGAACGCCAGCATCTGTTTGCATGCAGTAGAATGTATAATTGACTTAAATGTGCATTTAACTTGAAAATCGGGCTGGATTACTCATTTTAATTAGGGATAGTGCAGTAATATCACAAGTGGAATGTCTACCCCTGGTCAATAAGGACATTAGAAACTGAGTTGGTCAACAGGGCATGTGACAGTTTTGTTGTTTTTAGTACCGCAATATATTTTGCCCATCACTAGTTCTCAGCAGGGGATATTTTACCTGTTGAATAAGAGGACGGTGAGAGGGCAGCAAAAACACTGGTGTAAATAAAAATAATTAAAAAAAAATAGTGCATATTACACAGATATATTGACTTAATAAATTGTAAATGCTAGAGCCTTTTTTATTAACACTTAAGTTGCTAAACATGAAAGAAATCTATTTATAAGCGTACCCTTTGCCCATTTCAGCCAATTAAGAGGGACTTATATTATAGGACTAATATAAACGTCTAATTTGTAGGCTCATATTTGAGACGCTGGGGTGGGCAGTGGGGTAGAATTGTGTATATTGTACATTTTAAAATTGTTACTTGTATTGTGAAGAAGAAAAGGTCAGAAAACAGTAAAGAAACAAGATGCTGTTGTCTTACAAAACTATTAACTCAAATTCTAACATTGTTGCTACCAAATAATTGTCTCCCTTACACTTTTTTTTTCCTTAACATTTTCCCTAATTGGCAAATATACAAATTCTATAGGGAGGGGCCAAGAATGCATTGCGGGTCAGTTTATTGCTCAAAAATAAGGAATAATAATCACTTATGCTTTGAAAATAACCTTTTTTTTTTTTAAGTAATCCCGTAAAGATTATTCATTCTTATGACCATAAACTGCATTTTCTTTCTTTCTTGCAATGCGTTCCAGGTGCTTCTGGCAGCTCTACTTAAAAGAAAACATGCAATTTATCATTTTTTATTTTTTTTATACAATTGTTGCATTTGAGGCTTATTTCCAACCCCAGCATGTTTGAGAATTTTTATTTGCACATTTATTTGTAGAACTTATACGTATAAATATATATTTTTTCTTCATTTAGAACCTCTACACCTTTTCATTCTATTTACCCTGTACACTCCCACTATCTATCATGTCAAGGCATAAAAAAAAAATTCTGCATAGTTCATAAAAACATTTTTTTTTCTTCCCTTTAGTGAAGAAAATGCTTATGAACTGAATTTTATAGGGAGGATTTAAATGCACACCCGCAGGCACCACAGTTAGTGGTAGTTGTCTATATATATATATTTTTATTTTTTTTGCACTCTTCATTCTTAGCCAAAATCCTATTTCACGTTTGCATTCATGTGACCGTTTGCACTTGTCTGACGCTTCTTCGCCTGTCTCAAGTATTGACAGTTTAAAGAACTGTAGTGTGATGGATTTAAACCATTTTAATGCTCAGGGCCGTTGTGTTTAATATAAAATAGTGTGCGTATGTCTGTTTTATCATTTCTCCAAATTTTTATTTATAGTCATTCATGTTATGTATGCTGCTAGCCCCTTTCCATGTTTTATGTGCTTGTTAATGTGTTTACCCACTTGCCCTGAAACCTCTTTGACACTACAGTAATGACCACTGTTGCTGAATTATCCATTAGGTATTTGTCAATTTCGTTTTAGTTGCCCGCATGAAATCCATATACTAAACGAATAAAGCAACACAATTCTTCATCGGCGGAGGCTTCCCCTTTGCATGTGTTTATATGGGCTATGAAAAGAGTTGGTGCTTCCATTTGTACCTGTGGAAGCAGCTCCAGTGGGCTTACTTGGGTCGGATATGGGGGCCACTCTGATTCTTTTGCAGTCTAATGAAAATAGGTTGAATGATAGAGAGATACTGTAAATGTTGTACATGCAGTTTTGAGGAGAAGAAAGTTACTGGGATAAGGGTTTTTTCCCTTAAATAATATTTCTAGAAGTAAAAATGCTATTAAATCAGGGCCTGCATATGATTAGTTCTGTCATTTCCAGGTTAACGTGTCAGTTTCTCAGTCGATAATCAACCACACTGCCGTGCCTTATAACCTCTGCATAGCAAAAAAAAATAATATTTCTTAAGGCCATGATTGTAACCATGTGAAGACACTCGAGTGTCACTACTTAAAGAACCCCAACAGGTTCCGTGTTTATATCTGCCAGGATAGTCATACAAACCCTGCGTCAGGCTTGGGGCAAAGCTCAGACTTGGCGACAGCATTGAAACCTTTACATAATGAGATGGATCTGGCACTCTTTTTGTTCTTTTTTTATTTTTTTTATATATATATATATATATATATATATATATATATATATATATATATATATATATATATATATATAAAACTGTTACAACTTTGCCATCAGCAGACATTTTTCTTGATCAGCCATGCATGCTTTTTAACGACGCAAGCGTATATAATTGTCATTTAGCCAGCACGAACAAAAAGACGTTTTTGCGCGTTTTAATACACAAAGTTCATTTTAGGTCTTTATGTTCCGGCAGAGTGAGGTCGCGAGTTGCTTAATTCTGTGGTATGTAAAGGCTTAAAGTGACTTGGCTATGTAACATAAAGTGTGCTTTGTTTTGCTCTGACGCTTCTGCCGTTCATCATTGTATGACTAGTGAATGCAAAATGAAGGACTTCCTTTTAATGAAATTGATCAGCACAATTCCAGTATGCATTTCCATCCCATTCGGCTGCGGGTGTGCATTTATCTGCGGTGGAGTGCGCTCGCCCCCACCGCTTGCTGAGGTCTTGTACAGTGAGGTCTCTTGTACAGTGTAATGTCAGTATTCTGGTATTCCTCTGGTTTCACAATATATTATATAACCTGTATTAATTGTATAGACTGTGCATTTAAAGCTGTTACCAAGTTGTCCGAAAAGGAGAGAAAAATAAATCCTATGTAATATTTTGTTTGTAATTATCCTTTGTATCATAGCAAAGGAAATGTTAAAAAAAAATCAAACAAAAAAAATCAACTGTAATAAAGTAATTTTAGTACACATGGAGCGTGTTTCTTTGTTTTTTTGTAATATAATTTCTTGAATTATTTTAAGTTTTTACATATCGACCAAACTAAGACACAACTTGCCCCTACTATCACACCAACAAATAAGAGAGAAAAGGGAGATACATGGAGATAAATACACCTAGTAGTAAGTTAAGTTAAAATGTAACTTTTAATATGAAGGCTTTATATAGCGCCATCAAATTCCGTAGCGTTGTATAATGGGTGGATGGAACAAGCAGCATATAACATAACAATCTGAGAAACGGCTGAGGAGGGCCCTGCTCAAAGAGCTTACAATCTAGAGGTAAAGGGTTAAAACTGCTAATGTATTTTACCCAAAGCACACAAGCTCTCCTAATAAGTCGATACAGGAGGTGAGGGTAGTTACTTTGCCAATTAATCAAGAATAGGGGGAATTATATCTTCCATGCTAAACAGAAATGCTGAAAAATGCTACTTTTTTATTGTAATGATGCTTAGGCTTGGAGGTGGCACATTCGTAACAGGTTGGGGTTTTGGTTTTTTTTTTTACCTTTGGGGCTTTTTGACCAGATTTTCCACCAGATTGAGATTTTTTGGCATGTATTGACAAACCTAGTTAATATCGCCAAATCATTTTATAAATAAAGAAGCTTCGTCACCTCACTATCTAGTGTATGACCTTTTCCAGCTAAATATCTCTTCGGGGTCTGTGTACCGAGGCCTTTCACGTCGTTGCAGTGTTGCTCTTCGCAGCCTACTAATCATGTTTGAACTTTGACGTCTGGACTGTCCCCTTGTTTTCTCTTCTACGCAAAAAAAATCTGTAATGGATCTGAAGTAGTGTAAAGTAACTTCGTGACTCCATGATTCTAATGACCCAGTAAGGAAACCACAATGTCCTCCATGATGTGTCAACAAAAGGAAAAAATAAGGATTAGTCCGGAAGAGCTCAATGGGAAGAGTGGCCTCTGGAAGTCCTCGAATGGGGTCATCGGTGCTACAAATACTCAAAACTGGTACAGCAACTTCATCCACGTCACGAAGGGGGTCGTTACGCTCCCAGTAGCTCTCCCAGCTTGTCCTCTCGCTACTGGTCTGGCAAAATAAAAGCTTCTGGAATTCTTGCAGGGAAGAACTTTGAAAAAGTTTATCAGTTGGAAGAACCTCTGCTAAAGCGGTGGAGTATCTGCGGTGAACAAGACAAGGGGGAACTATATTAGTTACTTTACTACACCGTTCAAACTATTTACTCGTCCCACCACATATAAACATGCACGAAGTTTTTTTTTTGTTTTTGTTTTTGTTTTTTTTTAAATATAAGCCTTTTGACCACTGAAAAGCTTAAAAATACAGATGGTTCCCCTTTTTAGCTTTCTCAGAATATATGATTTAAAATATTTTATTTGAGAACTAATAGCCGCAACTTATTCTTAATCGTGATTTTTAATCAACAGTAATAGAGTTACGGATACCAAGCCTGGACCGATAAAAAAAAAAAAAAATGGGAAACTTTAACTACCGTGGACTCAGCATAAACATCGGTGTCTAAAGTCTCCATTTCTGCCCTTTGTTCTTTTCCTTGTTAGGCTAAAGTTTACACTAGCAATACCATTAGGAGGGATAGTCCTCATGTACAGTTTTGGGCGCGTTTAATTGTTAAAGTGCACTTCTGTGTGTATTTTATCAGTACTAACGAGTCCCTTTAAATGCATGGCTAATTTGGACAGTTGCATCATGCAAGTGGGTCGGAAAGTAAAATGCTTTAGGAGATAGCGGAAGATGGAAGGTGGGTTATTATTAGCTTGCATCCAAGCTAGCAGGGGAAGACTGGGAACTTTGTGTCCTGTAGGCAGACCAGTTTTCTATGGAAGTCAGTAAAGGTATCTCTCTGGACTTACCTGCTAAGAATAACTTTCTGATAAAGTAGCAGAGCCCATTCATAGAAACAGGGCAGACCGGTCTCAAACCATTCCTGGCAGCGGAACACTGGTGATATACTGCAAGCGGCTGTGATATAGCTGGATGACCCACACTCTCCTAGATAGGAGAGCAGGAGTCCAGAACCCAGACCCTCGCTAACCGCAAAGAGCAAGGATGATGGATGCTTGAAACGAATGTAGGCGACAGCCTCTTTAAGGTCAGCAGGGTCTCCAAAAGCTTGAAATTTTGGACTGGTCAGTGGACAGTCGTTTTGGCCTCTCTGGTTAAAAATGACTGGGTAATAACCTTGTTCTAGGGCTTGCAGAGAAAGTTTCTGTAGGTTTCTGGTCATCTTCCCAAATGAATTAGGAATTAGCAAGAGAAGAGGTGGGTTGACCGCTGTGTTTGTACTTCTAGGTTTGGCAGCTGATCTTGGGCCCACCACCCAGTCCAAAGCAACTATACCTCCATCAGTCATCTGCAAATGGTCCCTGGCCAACTCTGGTATTCTGTCAGCTGGTAGCAAATGTTGAATAACTGTCTGGAGATGTGGCCAGTTCTTCCACCAACAGTGATTGGAGTCCAGATAAGACAACCGCTGGATATCTCTTCGAAGCCAGTTGGCAAGAGCTGACGGCTTACAAATCAACTGATAACCCCCAGGCAGGGACTCCCAAGTGCCTCTAAAAACATCTCCATGAGCCTCCTCCTCTTCATCTTCTACAATACTGTCATCCGCTTTCCTTTTGGTCCAAAATAATGTTGCTAAAAGAATAAGTAGGATAATCACACACAACAAAGCTATAGAACTCAGATAAAGCACTGAACCCATATTCCTCCCATTTCACAGCACTGATCTGATATTCTTTCCTGTTTTGTCTTTGAACCCTTTCGTCAATGCCAATCTTTTTTTTTTCCTCAGTTACTTAGCAAATTATTTATTTAAGGGTTCAGCCACCTTCTAGTTGGCTTCAGGGTTTTTGAAAAGGTTGAGCTGTTCCCGCAGCGCATTGTTTAAACACTGATTCATGTTTGTGTTTAAATGAAGCCTGCCGTTCCCTCCTCCGGTGCCAATGCTCCGCTGGGCTATGACCCGTTAGAAGTTCTTATATTTCCATTAATGACTTTTATTGAAAGAAAGCACATCTATTTTCTCTAGTGGAACGCGGTTACAAACTCAGGATACTCGAGGACAGCCAAGTGCTGTGAATATGTGCATGAAGATTGTGGGGTCAGATTACCATCTGTTATGGCTTCAGAACTAGAACAGGCAGAAGGAATATATTCGTAGTAAGAGAGGACCTTAGAATGATGGGGATAAATGCATTATCTATTCCCTTAGTCTCTGATAATGGTGCAATTGGTTTAACGTTTCCATTTAACCCAAATCTCTATACACTAGCGGTCAACTATTAGTCGCTACGCTACACATTGTTACACACACTATCAGACCGGTATAGATTGATTTGGTTATTCTCTCCTTTCTCTTTTTTCTTTTTCTGTGTAGCCAACCTTTCGCCTCTTTTTCTTGCTGATATTGTCTTGTAACCATTTGTATGTTTACGGATGTTTGTTTCAAGGTACGATAATGTTTCGAATGGTTATGAGATCCAGAAGACTTTTTTTCTTGTAAAGCGTATTAAATATATATATATAATATTATTTATTAATTTATATCACACGGCGCTGTACGATAGGTAAACAGGACATAACAGGTAGTGAATGGCATCAGTGGGGTATTCTGACCCACGCACCCCCATCCTCTCTTTTGAGTAACTGGGAATTATGTAATTTCCCAGGCTTCTATTTCTTCCGGGTGTAAAACACGGATACAGCATGCTGGGGCGGCTCGGCCGGAAAGGTATAGACTTCAATAGCGGGGGTGATCTGCCTCCAGGTACCTGGCAGAGGGGCTACCCCCCCAGTACCTGACAATGCATAACAATTTGGGAGGGCCCGGCACAAAAGAGCTTAAAATCTAGAAATATTATATCTCCCCCCTCCCTGCTCAGAGACCTCTGGGTTTTTGAATGTAAGTAAATGCCGCATCTATCTGCCCTGTTTTTAAATTTTTTTACAAAAAAACCTAAAACCTGGAGACTCAGAGCGCACGGCCCTGTTAACACGGGTTTGTCTCGGGTACCAAAGGTTAACGTTACACAATGTTCTCCGGTATTGAGAAAGTCACAATACAAACACTCTGAAGGTCATGTTTGAACGCTCAACTATAACATGAATAGACGTGAGCGCGGCTACATAACCTGGACAACAACTCCCATCATGCCGAGAACCATAAGAACAGTTCATGGATGACATTTTGTTCAACCTCCTTCTTTAAGATACAGTCACAGGAGCAGAGATACTCTGTACAGAAGGTAGCGCGTGTGTGTGTGTGTGTGTGCATTGCATGCATGCGTGTGTTTATCGGGGGACGTGACTTTATGAATTAACGTTGTTGTGACATTAAAGTGGCCTTATTTATGTAAGTAGATGCGTGGATAGGCCTTGTGCTTTTGAGATCTATTCACTAAAGTAGAAGTTTGCTGGAGAGCTCAACGTTTTAACTCAATTCAAAGAGTTTTAAAGAGAATACTGAAAGAAAAATAATTCTTTACTGAAATTGTTAAATATGAGCCATTCTGTGATTTGATTTTAGCATTAAGGTTGGGCGCGACCGTTAACGCGTATTTTAGAAATGCCATGTCTTGGCTTTGTCAGTTTGTAAAACTCCATTATACGTTTTTAGCATTAAATAATAAAAATGTGGCGCAGCTTTTGCAGAATCGCAGCCAACAAAACTTTCAAGCTGCTGCTAAAGGATTTTACGAGTGTGGTGAATGTTTACCAATGCAAATTTTAATATTATTTATGCATGTTCCCTGGCATAATATTTTTCCGCAGGATAAATATTTCCATATCGTTCCAATGTATCTAATGATCAGTGGCCCCCGCCCCGCCGTTCGCACGTGCGTTTGGGAACTATTGGGTTAACAGTATAGCAAACATTCTCCACGGGCTGGATTTCGTTCAACGTGTGCGGGCGGGACCGGCTTTATCCAATCACCGCAGGGCTGGCGAGTTGTTTGTTCGCTGATTGGTGGGGATTTTCCTGGAACGCAGGCGTCACGGATGGAGCAGGCCGTATTCCACGGTGTGGGAATTCTGTGTAACCGAGATGTGGCATCTGTGTGCCCGCTGCCTGCTGCTCCTGTGCACCCGCTGCCTGCTGCTCCTGTGCACGGCGCTGGCCGCCAGAGCTGTGTGCGATAATGGACGGGTGAGTGCCGGGTCCAGCTGCAGGCTTGTTCTCGTGTAAGACTCACACCGCAGCTTGTGCAGAGTATTAGACGTAGTCAGCAGATGGCTTTGGCTACCGTGAACCAATAGCACCAACCGGCTAGAACCGGGAACCTATAACAGCAACCCGGGGTTATTACCGGGAACCTATAAAGTAAAGTGCATTCCCGCCAATAGGCGCCTGTCTGATAACCCTGACGGCAACGGGAAAGTCTGTCTAAGAATTGTAGTCTTGTAATTATGGAGATTCTTCGCACAAACCGTGAACATCAGCAGCTGAACCGGGTGCGTACAGCCATGGCGTCTGTATACTGTCAGTAACCAACAGTATACCTGAAAGGAAAAGTGGCGCAGAATACCGAGAAGTGACGGTAATCGCATCATACAGTAAAAATAAACGGTTCCAGGGGCAGAAAGAGCGTCCGTGCCGCAGGGATAACACCCGGGGACGGGGCGATCAGGACCGGGGGGGGGTATTAATCCTCCGAGCGACCTGTTCCCTCGCTGGTGCTGTGCCGCTTGGGGGTCTGTTAGTTGGGTAACGGTCTGTTTAATGAACCAAAACACAAACTTTAAATATTATTTATTTGAACCATTTAGTCATAAAGGTTATGAATGGCGTGTATCGCTGCGCTGGCGGCTGCTGCACGTACACGCGTGTTTGCATGCTTCCCGTTAAAGTTGCCGCTGTGGTCACCTGCATGTATTTGCCGTTATGTTTCCTGCGTCACGGATCAGGCTGCGGCATTTACATACGTGTTTCTATCCCGGATCCCAGCTCCTAACGTGTTTGTCTCTTACAGTTTAACATTGATGTGGACGTCCCGGATAAATCTGCCTACTTGTGTGCCGAGGACTACTGGCCGCCCCCCGAGGTAACAGACCACCAAAGCGTTATTATGGTAAATGGGTGTTTATCTTCCAGACCCCTGTGTGTTACAGAATACCGTTAAAGTCGCACTGTTACGTTTACCGGCCCCAGTTTGTCTTTCATTCTCCTTTGTTAGTGTATTTATCTTGTGTTACTTTTCCTCTTGTATCCAACTTTGTTGGCTTTTTATTCTAGAATTCCATTGAAATAGCAACTCGGAGAAATCAGCCCAGAGCTTTCCAGCCGAGCTACCCGGTCCTCTGGCTGAGGGTGTTCGGTGCTGTGGTGTTGAATATAAGGGATAGTACGGCTGCTGTGTGTGATCCTTACGGCTTTCTCTCTGTTTCTCAGGTGCTTCCTAGTATATCCAGGAGCTACAAGGAAGAGGTGAGAAGGGGTTTTCAGAAATGGCCTTTGTTCCTCTTGGGTTGACACCGGTTCTGTCATTTCGTGGTTCACTTTCTCCAAGGATATTGATACTGAAATGGAATTAGTATGTTTTTCTTTTCCCACTATTCTCAAAAATGAAACACATGATTGTATTTTCCTTTTTTTATAGTTGTATTTTGGCATGGTATAATTTATTCTTGTAAATACTTGCTAATAAGTTGTTATTATTACCCCCTCTCTATCCATGATAAGTACCGTACATGTTTATAGAGAAGGTATACACGTTATATTAGTCTTTCTCATATATGTAATTCCAAGTTTGTCATTGATGGTGATAATCAGCTATTAATGTGTGTGATATATATATATATATATAATGATCTTATCTTACAGAACTCCTACCACGCCTGTATGGACACCAAGATAGAGTACACGTCCCGCATCCCGAATAGGTGGGTGACAGCTGATAAGGCTGGAATTTATATTAAGGAGCATATGGCAGCAAGGCGAATGACGTTTACTGCCTGGTATGTGCTGCTATTTACTGATTAGATGATTACCCACTGTGTGACACACAAAGGGTTAAATAATAATTCCTATGTGTTTCTATATGTATATATTTTGTCTTAAAGTGTAAATGTAGGTCATAATTGATAAGTTGGCCGTTTAATCGGATAAAACATGAAAATTTTTCATTTATTTAAAATAACTGGATGTTAAAAACAAACGGCAGAATAAAAAAACTTTGATAAAATGCATTTCTTGTTTTTATTTCCCAACCAGCCCCCCACAGTTATGCACATTTGAGCCCAGGCTTGCCACGCTGCCTCCCAGATATGCCACTCCGCCCTCCTAACATATGCCATATACACCCCTGATATGCCACATTGCCTCCCATACATATGCCTTATATACCTTATACCCCAGATATGCATTATACCCCCCCCAGATATCCCATAGTTCCCTCATAGATTCACAGACTCGTTTGCAGCACACTGTCACAATACTTTTATAAATAAATACAGAGTTAATCTTCACTGCCCCCCAGGATTCCCCTTAGTTTGCCCCCCCTTACCTCTAACTACACCTTAAGTTAACCTTATTAAATTAATTAAATTGACCCTCAGACCTCAGCTTTAAATTAACCCTATAGACCCCCGTCAACCACAACTGCCCCTAAATTAACCCTAAAACCCATCACCATAACTGTCCCTAAATTAACCCTAAAGACCCCATCAACCATAACTGTCCCTAAATTAACCCCCACCTCACCTAACTTTCAGCAGCCCAAATATACTCAGTTAGATGAGTGTCTTAGCCATCTGGACGCTATAGGAAATGGGCGGGGCCAATTATCAGTGTGACTGCAGGGAGGACTGGGAGAAAGGAAGGGGCGGGGCCAATCGACTGCAGGGAGGGCCTGGTAAGTAGGAGCTGCTGCTGTGAGTCTCACTGAAACGGATTATAAAACGAGGGGTACTTTAGGGAGCGTTTGCTCTGAAAAAATCCTCATTTTATAATCAATAAAAATCGATTCAACTCATCTATAATGAAATTTGTTGGCAACGATTTTCATTATCGATTTTATCGATTAGTTGTTGCAGCCCTATGTAAATGACAGGGTCCAAATATTATAAAGTCTATGCAAGCAGTAAAAGTACAGAGCGTATACCTTAGAGCAGTTATTTGCAACGTGGCGCCTTCTCACATTCTCTGTGCTATGTAATCATTTCTAGACCTTAACAGTTACTATGAGAACCTTTTATAACGAGTGCTCAGTAACAGCATGGCCTGTATGTATATCACGGGTCTGTCTTAAATTCATGAATGCATGATTTTACATAAAATGTGACAGCCGAACCGTTCCACTATCCTGCTTGTTCCCCTGATCTAAACGTAAAACTCCAAAGGCAGAATGTAGCGTGGGGTGGTAGTCTTTGGTACTGTTCTGTTGGTGACAACAGAGGAGAGGGACTTACGAGTAATTATTTCTGAGGACTTAAAGACAAACAGTAAAGGAAGGCATCCTTATGTTCTGTTATTGGGGTTCATATGGATATGTGTGTTCTTATGTTAAAGCGGGATGCACCGACCAAAATGGGCCAAGTATGGAGAGTACATCTACTGCCCACCCCAACGTTGGGTGCACAACCTCAAGGTAGGTCCCTCTGAGAGGGTAGCATGCTTTTTGGTAATTTCCATTTGACTTGGTATTTGTAAAGTGTAGTATTTAATTACCGGTAACATTTTAATTGTAACACTAAATCAATTTGGACCAGCAACAGGTCACAGGTATATGTTCCTTTTGCAACAACTATTACCCTAAATCATTTCATGTTGATGAGTCCCATTTTAATATAAATATCCTGTAGCAGAAATGCAGTGGTTTGTGCAGATTCATACATTTTAAATTAATTTGCGCACCTTCTTATTACATGGATAGATCAGTCTGCTTCTACACTGCGTTTCTATAGCATGCGGCTGATATCTTGGACCTTAGATTTTCAGGCTGGGTAATGCTTGAGAAACGTTTGTTTTTCCTCATCCATTGTATAATATATATACCGTATTTAACATTTTCGCTAAGGTACTTCCTAAAAAATATTGTACTATTTTTGTCGTTTTTTTTAAAATCACTTACTGTCCTTTATGTTGACTGTAACTGTCTGCACACCTTGCAATTTCACCTCTTCATTTTCTAGAAAGGCGGGGTGTCTTTCCTATATCACCCCTGTGTCAACCCACAAATGAAGGAAGAATTAGCCAAAGTGGCCCGATCCTCCATGTACAAGCATATCATCACCCCTCTAAAGAGCCTCTCAAGAGATCGGGTACTTTTGTTTTGCTTGCCATACGTTTAAATTATTTTGTCTGCCAGGAAGTAATAAATATAACTAAGATCTGCTAAATCAGGTTAAATAAGGTGTACAGTGAATGTTTTGCTGCAGTGTTGGTAGCAAAAACCAAAAAGATAAATTTTCAACAGATGGAATGTTGAGGTTCTTAATTTGCTTTCCTGGTGTCTACTTATTTCAGCCCATTGCCTTGGCTGCATGGTGTGCGACATTGGAAATGTCTCGCTTACGCCTGAACGAGGTTAGGGACTGGCTGCAGGCCAATGTCTACCAGCAACGTGATCGTGGAAAGGATGGCTTTTATCAGCACCTGCTCATCCAGCCGTCATTGATGATGTTTGATAAAGGCGCACGCTCTGGGAATCACACAGAGGTAAGATCCAAACCCGATACACATCATAGCTCTTTTGCAAAGAAACATTTTCCCCATCTACACAATGAAAGGGGCTATTCTTGTAAGTGCACATCTTTGTACATAGCGGTTAATTGCTTGGGTTCATGAAGTGCCTCAAAAAAGCCAATATACCTTTAAAGATCATTGATATTTTTATCCATGGAAAATATGTCCTTTATGTTTTTTGGAATGTTTCTCAATAAATTATGTTCGACCATTTTAAAAAATTTGAGCCTTTCACCTTATCTCTTATATGACTAGGTGTTGAGCAATACCTTTTTAAACCTTGGCAAATGGTTCAACAAAGCTCACCCGAAGAAGAGGAGAGCAGTTTCCTTACGTGGGTCTCTGTTACCCGTCACCCCTGTGGCTGAAGTTACCGCAAAGCAGTCACAGAATGTATTTGAATCTGGCAAAATAAAGCTGGGAATTTCAAACCTGGAATCAGACACTGGTACAATAGTTTCTTCTACTGCAAAAACTGAGCATGTAGAACCTGCCTCTTTAGTAGCTTCTATGCCTGAACAAGAAGGTCATCTTGGAGGTACAGGAGGGAGCATTCAGAGCACAGGGTTTAATAAGGCTGCTGATAGCAGCGTTCCTGAGCCTTCAGGAATTAAAGATATACTGGTCTTGGGAAATAATTCACAACATAGTAACATGGAGTCACCTCTGGTAGAAAACCGTGTCGATACCTTTGTCAAGTCTGAGGACAACGAGGAAAGACCGTTACCATCTACCCCAAATCAAGAATATAATGCTTCTAAATACCTGGACAATAATGTAAACATGGTCCAGAAGGACAATGTTGGAAAACCAGATGTTGGAAACTCTGAAAAATGGACTGACCAACCTCCGAAAACCTTGTCAACTACACCTCCAAAGTCATTGGAAAACAACATGGGAGAGAAAAAAGAGTGCATATGTCAACATGAGCCAACACCACCTCCACCTGCAGCCCAAAAGAGATCTGGGACTGGACTGCATAAGTCTTCTGATGCCTACTTGCTCACACCTCGTTCAGAGGATGCAGCCTGGGCTGCTGCATCTTTGATCTTCCTATTTGTATTATTGACCATTTGTGTCCTTTACACACAAATTTATAAGAAGTTCCGGAAGAGCCAGAGCCTGTACTGGGCTTCAGAAAGGCACTCTGAAGAAACCGAAACAGTGGCGTGTGAGTAAATCTTTTAAATTAAAAAATAAATAAAAATAAATTGGTGGCTTGGGGTTGCTTCAGCATTGTCCAGCCGTGAGCACCCACCACTTGTGCCAACAAACCAGTGGCTGTAGTAATGCTGGAGGAGAGCATTAAAGTGCAGCTTGCAGGCCCCCTCTAAGCCCTTAGCTCTTTATTGTATGTAAACGTACATCTGTCAATCTCTGATAATTGTACAGTGAGCAGTCATTTTCACTTTCTAGCAGTTCACTCAAACTTGGTTTTATGTTTTTATTGCTTATGAAGACCAATCATTTTGAATAAAGCCAGTTAGGTTGTTTGTTGGGTATACATATTCTTTAAACATATTTATAACTGTTTTTTGTGTTTTGTTTAATAGCTGTTATTAAGAGAAGATTAATACAAGGCCACAGTAAGAGGAAGAAATGGATCAGCCGGAAAAAAAGTCCTGTGATGCTGTATGAAAGCTTAAGCGAGAGCTCTGACTAGGACGCAGGAGGTTGCACTTTAATTTATGGCTGAAGTGATGTGTGTGGCATCCAGTGAACATTTGGAAGGTTTACATGCAGATAAAGATTATAACTGTGGGTGAAGTAATTCTACCATTCCACTGCAATATCCATTTCATCATGAGTCCGTCATCGTGTGAAGCGATACCGCCGCGTAAAGCCTGATGATCGATCTGTGAAACCAGCTGAGAAACTCCACGGGAACTGAAAACAGAAGTGGATAGATTTCCAATCGTTTCTCGGAGACTTAATTTCCCAGATTTATCTTGAATAATCTTTAATGTTCAGATCCAACCTGATGATTTTTTTCTTTTAAACATATATTTTACACTTAAAATTTACAAAGGTACAGTTAAAAAAAATAATCTGCGTGTCAGAGAGCTTCAGTGTTGATTTTATTTTTCCACAGACTTTGTTCCAGAAAGCTCTCTATTAAGTGAATTTCAACGTGCCATTTATCCCCACATTGGGACTTTACCTTTCGCTATTTAAGAGTATTTATTTTTTTAATGTTTGTGGAAATGTTTTAAGCTATTTGTACATGAGTATAGTTTTCTTAAGTGCCTTAATAATAAAATATTTTTTTTTATAATGGATGTTGTAATTTTGTAACAGCTGTTTTATCATTTGTGGCATCAAACGATAAATGCATTTGTGTGTCCTGTCCCTTTCCATGTGTGCAGATCAAACCTTTTAATTTTGTATGTAGAATTCTGCTTTGCATCCAGTGCAGTAAATGTATTTTTATAGATGAGTTGCACAGTCAGCGGCACGTATGAGTATTTGACTTATGGATGACCATTATTCCTCCTCCGCCACCAAATGTTTCACTTTACATTATCCGTTCTGGTAGGTGGCATCTGGCAAGCATCGATTCGTCCATCAGACGTCCAGACAGCGAAGTATCCTTCATCGCTTCCGCTGCTGCAGAGTCCGGGGGCACACCGCGCTTTACACAACTCCGACGCTTGGCATCCTCACACACTATGTGCTCAAGCAAACAGCGGCCGCTCTGTGAGTGTGCATAGGCTGCCGCTCAGTGGCTGAGCTTTCACTCCTAGATGCTTCCACCTCGCAATAGTAGTCACTGAGCTCCTCCGTACGGCCCACTCTGCTGCCGATGTTTGTCTGGAGCTGGCTCCCTAGGTGCTTCATTTTATACACCTGTTTTTTTTAGCAATAGGTGCAGCTAAAGAGCCAAAACTCAGTAATTAGGAGTGGTGTCCACATACTTTTGGTTAGACTATGCTTGTGGTTGGGTAATCATGTGTTGTAGCTAACCGCAGTCCAGCTGGCTTGATAAGAGCCTTTGCTATGAAGCATGGTCTATTCAGTATCCCGGGTGAAAGGTGTCAAGGTGTGTTTATGACGGCAGGATAAGACAAACACAGAGAATTCTGCTAATTGAACAAATGTTTACCATAAATGAAGCTGGAAATGTGTTCAGGTACTAGGATAATCCTGTTCTGCAGACAGACAGCAGCATAGACCGCATCGGAAGGGAATCATTCACAAGCATCTTCATTTCTCAAGGTCACCTATACCTTTTCTGCCTACTTTGTCCATCTTAAATGGAAGAGTTGTGTCTTATTAAACATTAAGGGCCAACTTCTATGAGCTGCAGGAAGACCTTGGCTGGCCCTGTAACATGTAGAGTTAAATCAGCAAGATTTATCCAGTCTCATTGAATTATACATTACCCAGGGTCAGCTCAGCCCTTCATAACAGATAGTAAATTAAAGTTACATTTATTGCAGAATAGGTGTGGTTCAAACACTGGGCTACTTGATGTCCAGGTCTCGGGCATAGTTGTGAAATAAAACGTATTTTATTAAAGACACGGAGGCTCCTATTATGCATTCTCTTTCTTTATTACTCCCTCAGCAGCAAAGAATTGAGGGAAAAAACTTGACTGAAAGAGTTGAAACAAATGAAATAGTAACAACCATAACACTGCCCAGCGATAGCCCAACCAATCAGCAGTCCTCATCATCCTCAGGGAGAGTGCAATCCTAACGAACTTCCTCTTTCTTTGCTGCTCCCTCAGGAACAGTTAAGTATTTTTTGCTCTCCTTATATATGTATATTTCTTATATATATTCCTTATATTTATATGTCTGATATTTATGCCGGTGTCTCTATATATTGTTGCATATATTACCCTTTACTGTTTTTCTATTTGTGCCGTTTTCATGTACCGTTTTTTGTCTGTTTGACCCTGATAATTTGCCCCACCCTTGGACTGCTGAGTGGGATCCTCCATCTCATATTGCGCAATATCTGGCACTTTGTGTGCGCAAGCCTCTCTCTAAGAGAGTAGGCGCAAGCTTAGGGCCGAATGCCCTCACCCCATAGTGCCTGATGGGGTCTTTAAAACTCCAGACGTTGATCCCCAGATTACCCAGTTTCTAGCTAAACGGGTTGGAAACCCAGGAAAGGGTTGGAATTCTCCCTGCGCCATTGCCAAGACAAACTGTTAGACATATTGGGTCCGATTACAAAACTCTTTGAGTTGTTGGAGTCAGGTAAAGCTTGGCCTGAAACTTTTGATTTTGATGTGGCCTTAGGTTGGCTTCAGCGCATTATCTGTCTTATTGGCAATGCTAATTCTGCGCTCTGCTCTGAACGACGCAAGTCGATCTTACTTACGATTGAGCCCAAGCTTATTAATATGGCTTCTCAAGAACCCGGCCAAGCAGCTAAAGGCCTTTTGTTTGGTGATTCATTCGTCAAGAATGTCGGTTCATTTGTCAAAACATTCACGGCTTTGGATAAGGCTCAAACCTCCATGAAAAAGGTTTTTGCTCCTAAGATTTTTACAGGGGCTGGACGAAGCAGGGGCTGTTCGTCCGGCCGTGAAGCCACGAGGTTTCACCTCTTCCAGACGGCCTTATGGTGAGTACCATTCTTCATTCTCCCCTTCCAAAAGGTGGGCGGTCGCCTTGCTTCTTTTTATCAGGCTTGGGTTCATATTAACTGCTTTGCCTCAACAGACTTGTCTTCCTCCCACTGCAAAGTTTCACATGTCGCAGGTCCTTCTGATCTCAAAGGAGGTTCAGTCACTATCAGAGAAAGGGGCTATTCATTAGATCCCCATGGACTCCCCAGGCTTTGTCAGCTCCCTCTTCTTAGTCCCGAAGAAAGGAGGGGGTGTTCGAACCGTCATCAATCTGCATCCTCTCAATGCTTTTGTGGTGTATCACCACTTCAAAATGGAAGGGATACATTGCCTCAGAGATCTATTGTTACCAGAGGATGGTGAAACTGGATCTTCAGGACACTTACTTCACTATTCCCATTGCAGCGGATCATCAGGATCTTCTTCAGTTTGTGTGGGCAGATCAGAAATGGAGGTTTACGTGCCTCCCCTTTGGCCTCTCATCGGCACCGTGGTGCTTCACGAAGGTTATGAAGCCAGTAGTGTCTTTTCTTCGGTCCCGAGGTATACGTCTGATCATTTATCTGGACAATATTCTCATAATGGCTCAGTCCCCTCGTCTTCTGAAACTCACCTCAACTGGACTTTACATCTCCTTCAGTCTCTGGGTTTCCTCATCAACTGGGACAAGTCTTGCCTCGTTCCTTCCCAATCCATAGAGTTTCTGGGATTCCGGATAGACTCCATTCAACAGTCTCTCTACCTTCCGCGGCCAAAGATAGTGGCCATAAAGAAAGAGATCAGGAGATTGCTTTGACTGGCTGTTGTTACTGTGAGACAGTTAGCACGATTGATAGGTCTCTTGTCCTCTTCCATTCAAGCCATATTTCCGGGCCCCTGCACTACAGAGCGCTTCAAAGACTAAGAAGTTCTTCACTGCTTTCTACTCATTCTTATGAGACCTGCATCTCTCTCTCGACGAATCCAGAGCCGAGATGAATTGGTGGTTGTCCCACATGGAGGCATGGAACGGCCGAGCCATCTTCGGTACCATTCCAGACATCATCATAGAATCGGACGCAAGCTTACATGGTTGGTGAGCACGATACGGGACCGTATCAATAGGCGGCAGATGGTCCACAGAGGAATCTTACCTGCATATCAACTGCCTGGAATTCTTGGCAGGATCTTTTGCCATCCGCAGTCTTGCTCCCTCCGGAGCGTCGTGCTCCATTCTACTCAAAATGGACAACGTAGCAGCGGTGAGATCAATCACCTGGGAGGCACGAAATCCAAGATGCTAGCTTGTCTCGCGAGGGATTTTGGAAGTTCTGTCTACTTCACGGAATCTCAGTGACGGCCGTTCACATTCCCGGTCTTTCCAACTGCGCGGCGTATTGTAACTCATTTTCTATCCCTATCCCTAACTATTTTCTCAGGGATTCAGGGGATTGGCGTCTTTGTCCATCTGTCTTCCTCAAGCTCCAACTGCTCTAGAGTCCTATGGAGATGGATCTTTTCGCTTCACGTCTCAACACCCACCTGCTGAAGTTTTTCAGTTGGAGACCAGATCTGGAAGCAGTAGCCACCGACGCATTCCTCCAACAGTGGCCTCGGTCTCTACTATATGCATTTCCAGGACAATCCTTCATATGCTGCGGTTCACAACATCCTTGGTCCTCGTAACGCCTCTGTGGAAATCCCAACCGTGGTTTCCCAGGCTGCATCAGTGGACTTCCCCAGGACCATTCCTCCTTTTCGGGATCTGTTACTCGATCCAGACCTTCACCCCCACGATTTGATCATCCAGGGCCAGCTTCAACTAATAGCTTGGCGTGTTTCAGGGGACCCTGGTCTGTTGAGGGAGTTTTACTACAGAATCTCCTTCTCTTGGCCGATGCTTGGGCCCCAGGTACTAGAAGAGGCTATTCCTCTGCGTGGAAATGTTGATCTAGCTGGTGCTTGGGCAGATCATTGGATCCCATTTCTGCCCCTTTGAACATGGTTTTGTCTTTTCTTACTGAATTGTTTCAGGATTATAAAGCATATCATACGGTAAATTTGTCAGCATCCTCTAGTCTGTAGGTTGCTTAAGGGTATTCGTTTTTCCAGGCCTCCTTTACCCCGTTGCTCGTCTACTTGGGATGTTAATGTGGTCTTGCGTTTCTTAGAACAATGGTCCTCTAATCAGGTTTGTCGCTTAAAGAATTATCTTCCAAACTTCTTCTCCTCCTCTGTATTCTGTCTTGTAAACGTGTTTCAGATGTCAGAGCTTTGGATTTCCATGCGAAGGTCTTCCGCCCTGATGGCGTTTCCTTTGCTATTTCTAGGAGAACTAAATCCAATACTAAATCTGTCTTTTATCCGTCCTTTCCTCTTAGACCTCTCTGATGTCCTGTTCTTTGTCTTCAGGAGTATGAATATCGCATCCATATGTTTCGAGACCCCTTGTCTCTTCCTTTATTCACTTCTTTCAAACTTCTGCATCATCCGGTGTCTACTTCTACCCTTTCTCGATGGCTTAAATGGATTTTGCTTCGGGCAGGTATCGATATGTCCATATTTTCTCCTCATTCTGTTCGGGGTGCTTCGGCGTCCAAGGCTTCATCGGTTGGTTGCCGCATGAAAGATATCATTAAGGCCGCTGACTGGTCTTCAGATACCACATTTAAAGAATTTTATCTCCATCCTATTCAACATTTCTCCGAACGCCTGGTAGATCAGCTTTAAAATTGCATAATAGGAGCCTCCGTGTCTTTAATAAAATTCCAAGATTTTACTATTACATGACGTAAAGTCATGATTTTATTAATGACACGGAGGCGAGTATTATTCCCACCCATTCTTTCCCTCCCCGGGCGAGAGAAATGATTGTGGTCTGGTCTCAGGTAAGATCTTTTTATGTTTATTCGACTTCTGTATTTATACCAGCCTATGTTTAGCTGCCTAGTCGATTTCCCATTTTGTATACCCGATTTGGTACCTATTTGATCACTACTATCACCTCTTTTCTCATTTTCTCTAGCTTGATCTGCTGTGGATGTTTCGTTGGAGTTCTACATGAGGCCTTGCTTCGGTTTCCTGTTTGGTTTCTTCTGGTTCGGTTTCATTGGATCCGCAAAGAAAGAGGAAGTTCGTTAGGATTGCACTCTCCCTGAGGATGATGAGGACTGCTGATTGGTTGGGCTATAGCTGGGCAGTGTTATGGTTGTTACTATTTCATTTGTTTCAACTCTTTCAATCAAGTTTTTTCCCTCAATTCTTTGCTGCTGAGGGAGTAATAAAGAAAGAGAATGCATAATACTCGCCTCCGTGTCATTAATAAAATCATGACTTTACGTCATGTAATAGTAAAATCTTGGAATTTAAAATAATTGTCTGTTATACAAAATACACCCAGAAACTGAAGCAGGATTTCTGCACTTTCTAACTAGCTTCATGTAGGTTTCCGTGTCTCTTCTGTGAACCCGCTGAATTCCATATAAGTTTTTTTATTTTAATAACTAGCTGAAGGCAACCGAATAAAAACATACATATTAACCTCTGTAAGGGAACATTACAGTAACCATGGGAATGGTCCCAAAATAACATGTTTCTATCTATAAAGAGACTAGTACCACTAAACCACTAATTATAAGAATGGATGAATGTTATCCAAGTACAATGTGCCACGTATGGGCAGAAGGGGGGAAAAATAAAAAGGAATAGAGCAGTTTCTTTAAAATAAAATTTAAAAAACCACATGACAACACAATGTTACTGGTTTAATTTGATACAAATGTACATTATGCATGTTTTGTACATAAAACACCCATCACCAAGAGTTCATAGCAGTACAGAGTATGGCATGTGTTACCGAAAAGCAGAAACACAACAAAAAAAGAGGGGGGGGGGGAAAAAAAAAAAACAGTAAAAGAAAAGATGTTTAAAAATGAAAGCATTGTACTGAGAATCTCACTAGTGGTGGCGATGTACATTTTCAAAGGAAAAAGAATTGAACAGTTAATTTTTAGTTTGGTTTTTTAACATTTTTATATAGATTACATAATCGTAATATTTTATTTCAACGCCAAATTTTTATTGCTGCCTGTAATAGTCTTTTTCCTTATTTTCCAGTTGAAACCTCAGTCACTATTAGCTGCTGGTTTGTAGCCTGGCACTGGTGAGAGGTGGATTTATGAACAGCAATATATTTTTTTTTACACTAGCTGTTGGTATGATATATTAAAGAGCTAAATCTTCGCATTGCTATAATTCGCAGCTCCGACGAAGCCACAAGAGTAGAAATTGACCGTGAATATCAAAACAAAGGCAATGCAAATGACAGCAGGGGAAGAACCATGCCAAGGTGCCATTTACCGCAGTGCGAGGCTATGGTGTTAGCGGGGAGGACATTGGAGAGCGATCCGGCTAGTGTCCTGCAGGCTATGGAGCGTCTGTCTTGTGCTACTCTGTAGGGTAACAAGCTTAAAGTGGTTACACACCAAATACTTAAAACAATCTTCTAAGTTCACCCCCATACCACCCCGATAACAAAAAGAGATGTTTAGAATATATTATATATATGTATATATATACACGCACAATGATTCCAGTGTAAGTTTCAGATTAGCCTCACTAGTTCACAATAACCCCATAACGCTTTACAGTGTAGTGCAGAGGGGCACGCTGGCTGCTCAAGGGTTAATACTTCCGGGACGCCAGGCTTTGTGTGCTTGTGTTAGATGAATGACACGGTCTGATAACACAAGTGCCATCCGCTTGATAGGTGCCTGGGGTGTCCGTGTCTTTCTTTATACGAGCCGCTGGACTACTAACCAGCTTTGCTCCATGAGCTTGGTGACCACCAATGTTAAGACAGACGGAGAGACTTCACAACGCTCCACTGCATAGTTTACTTGTTACCAGGGAGGCATTTAAAGGTGCAGTCCCAGGTCAGACAGACATTCTCCAGCGATGCTTTCTGGGGTTTCTATAAAACGTGAACGTTCTTTGGTCCTAACTGTGAAATGGTGAGTTGGTGCGCACTCTTTTAATGCCAGACTGTCTCAGAATAGTAAGAACATAAAGGGTTCTTGGTGCCTACAGACTTCATGTGCTTTTTGAGCCTGGGTACACACACAGTGAGGTTGAAAATACATTCTTGCCTAAATACAAGTAAACAAGAGTCCGGTGTATAAACATTACTTTAGGATGTAAAGAATATTGTATCGTAAACCAACCAGCTGCACTGCAATGCTTGGCTGAACAGCGCAAAGCCTGTACCATAAAGTTAAATAACTGATAGGAAGGGCTGTTTTGCGGCTTGGGACTGCACCTTTAAGCCTTCCGCAGTCAAAGGGGACCAGCTCTTGATGGATGACAGGAGTGTATAAAACCATATCCCAGTTGTATCCACGTCAGTGACCACTGCCCAGTGAAAATGCACAGGGGTATCCCGATGGCTGTGCACTTCCAGAAGAGTACAGATTAGGAACACATCACAGGCCTTAGGGACTTGATATGAGGACGTGGAAGGGCCACCTGGCTACTGTAGGGGGTCACTGCTTCTTTTCCCGGGTAGTGATGGTGACCAGCTGCTTGGCTGCTTTGGCGATGTCGTAAGCGCACTGGATGACTTGTTGAGTGAGTAGCTGGTAGTCTACTGGGGCACCAGGCTCTGGCGGAACCGTTTTCCTACACTCGCTCTGCAGTCTGTAAGCGCTGGCATTAAGTAACCTCAGGGAAGAACGCACCGTTTCCAGAGCAGGCTTCTAAAACAGAAAAAAAATGCTGAATATGGCAATTTTTCCCAATCAATTTATGTAACAGTGAATTTTCCTCTCTAAACATCCTTGAGCCTCATATATATATATATATATATATATATATATATATATATATATATTAGTTACAGTATGTTCATATTGCTAAACTCCAGCTGAAGCTCACGATAACTCACTGGTTACTTGGATAGTAGCTCTACAAAGTTAAAGTGAACTTGTCACTCTTCCCAAACCCGGCATTTTAAATTCTACATATGAACTATGTGTACAGATACATATATATATATTATATATATATATATATATATATATATATATATATGTGTGTGTGTAGAACCAGAGCTTGACAGCAGATAAGAATCATTTAGACCATATAGTCTGCCCATCTTTTCTTATGTAGAGACTTAAATCCTAATCAGTCCTCCCTGGTCTAGCTCTGGAAGGCTGTAAAACTTTGTTACATTACATATAAACCTCTAGTTTGATTGGATATATTCTAGCATAGGCCAACTAGGCAGGGTCATCAGCCCCTCTGCCACATGAAGCGCAACTGCACAGTAGGGCACTCAGACTCCCGCATGGGGATATGAGAGCGTTCCCTTGTAACGGCCCCGAGTACACTACGGAAGGAGTCTGGCACAGTCCTAATAACCCTCCTGGCACTGCATGCCCTGCAGAGGTGGAGCGTCTCCGCACAGGGATCCGTGGCTGTGTTCAAAAAGTCAACACCCCCGGCCAAAAAACGTGTTCATAATTTTGGGTTAGCGTTGATCAGAAAAGCATTTCACCCTTGCGCATCAACATGTTTTAAAACAAATATTTTAATTGCATCTGGTGACGTCAGTAAACTCAAGTACAATAACTAGAGAATTGGCCCATATCTGTAACTTTAGTAAAAAAAATAAAAATAAAATAATAATAAAAAAAAAAAAACTTACTTTGGGGAAGAGCGATGCCATTTCTGTACTGCTGAGTGGATTTTCTCTGAGCAGGGAACAAAACTGCAGAAAAAAGAGAATTAGAATGTGCTAGGTCATACTGGCTCATTTTACAAGCCAAGGGACAGAAGCCACTATTATTTATTGTTTTTATATAACAAGTAGTATATAAAATAACAATTAGACTTCCAGAAACAGGTAAGGAGGGCCCTGCTCAGATAGTTTACAAGTTAGAGTACACAGTCCCATGTCCTCTGACATCACCAGGCATTCGATAAAAGCCATGGAATAGTAAGCTATGGATTCTACTAATGGATCATATGACACTTATATTTCCATAAAACCTTAGCGTCTACAGGTCTGTAGATAGAGCAAGGTTCGGTGAACCTCGGTGACTCTCCCATCAGCAGTTATGAAATAATGAGATTACCTGTCATGCTTGAACTCCTGCGCAGCTCTCAACAGCTCCTGGATATTTTTGGTCACTTGCTCCGTCCTAAGGATGACATCCTCTGTACTCGGCAGCGTGGGGTCCAACTCCAATTCCACATCTTCAGACTCTGGATGGAGGTCCTCATCCCGAGATAAGTCCAGGAACCTTCTCCCATCCACTCTGTAGTGGAAAAAAAAGCTGCCTTTACTGGTTATTTCAAGCTCCCAAATCAGCCAGATTTCTTGGAAAACAACCCAAACAACCATGAAAGCAAAATACAGCGGCAGGCTATACAAATACATCCACCCTGGGGCCGCAAATGAAGGATCGTGGGTATGTACAACACATTCATCAGCTCCGAGGTATAACCTAGTACTCAGCAAGCGTGCAGCTCTCGTACAAAGCAAGTCATTCTTTAAATAGGCATAAAAAGACACACAGACCTGGATACGATTATATATTATCATTACGTACCCACTGCCTGTGTCAGTGCTCTGGGTGTTGTCGTAGTCGCTGTCGGTGCCGCTACCGTGTCGATCGGCTTTAACTGGCTGCAGAAAACACAAACTATTAGCCATCTCGTTCCTGCTCATACAATCCATTATCCTGTCCTTAACGCCCTAACCAGTATACAACAGTATACAGCTTCATGCAAACAGCCACGATATGGCCTGTAAGGAACATTTACATTTTAGGCTTCTAAGAAATTGTAATCCCACATTGCAAAGGGTTAAAAGAGCATGAGGCTATTTTGCGATTAGAGCCATAACTTTACCATAAATTTGTTAAAGAAAAAATCCTCGTTATTAACATCATTATTATTTATTGTTTTATATAGCGCCATCAAATCCCATAGCGCTGTACAATGGGTAGACAGGACATAACATCATGAGTTAAATCCCATTTTTCTACATAAAAAGTGAATACATAAGGAAGGGGGGATACGTCACCATGTTCCGAGCAGTCTCCAGGGGTCCAGAGAACAGAGGGGAGGACAAAGGGGGAAAGGGCACAGAAGAGGCTGAGATGCCTTTCCGGATCTAGAACAGGAAGGGGACTGTCAGGGAGCATGCAAACAAACATTAGGAGAACACGGATACTGTATAATCTATAACAGGAGAAACATAGGAACTACATGAGACATTTACCTCCACCAGGACGCAACGGGCAGACAAGACAGACACCTGATTGGCTACTACTAAGATCGCTACATATTGCCTGGAAATTAAAGGGTGCAAAACGACTCATGGAATTGATACGGGCAACAAATTGGCCACTTCCACTCACCATATGGCAGTAAATGTACCTAATGTCACTAAGAACATGTTCAGTATTATAGTTTCATCATCTAAATTAGATAAATATAGTCTGCGGGACGTGCTAGATTTGAGAACAGATGTTATAAATGGGAATGTTTAATGGAACAAAAAGAAAACGGTTGATCTTGTACCCTATAAGCTAGGCACGTATTATGACATTCGTTTCAATGCACACCCAGTGTTTCGTGTTAAACAGGAATGCCTGCAAGTGCTAGTTATAGTACATGTAATAAGTACCCAGAAACTGGGGCTAATAGCCTTCAAAACCCCTCAATATCAGCAAATATGATTGTTCGCCCTTTTGTATTTTATACCTAGACAGCTTAACGGAAATTTGGAAAGTTGATGAAATCAGTAAGTGAGTTACAGCGATAACAACCAAACAATGGCTACTAAGGTGTCAGATCTGCCAGTTCTTTCATCTAAAAGGTCTGATTACTTAAAGTGTTTTGTTTTTGGTTTTCGGCAACAGCTCATCGCGACAAGTGGGCAATACATGGCTAAATAATTGTCTCTGAGAAGGAACTCCATAGTACAAGGAAAACAAAAAAGTTTAATGTCACACTTAGTTTTTCCACCTTGGGGAGGTACTGAATCTTACAGACACTGAGATAGGGAAATGGTTGGAAGTAAGATTCACGTACCCCAGAATGGAAAGGTTGAAGTCTGTTGCCCAGGTCATCTGTGGATTGCCCGAACGGTTTGAGGGCCGATCCAGGCTCGTACATGGAGAACGCCTGGCGGTCCCGCCGGTGAGCTGCTGACACCTGGTGCTCAGTCCTCTCTGGGTTTGCCGGCGGAGGTGGCGAAGGGCCGGTCTGATGTCTAATCTGTGAGTTCTCTGATTGCAACTTATGAATCTACAGTAATGGTAATAAAACAATGATGTATCACTTTGTCTTAGTCTGTCAGTTACTGTTTTGAATGAATGTTCCATAAGAAGATATAAAGAAAAGATAATATACTGCAACATGAAACCAGGGACGCTCACGAACATAATCGGGCAACAATTTATACTAATTCCTAAAAACGCATATATATAAAATGCTTAACATACATACACATATATGCCTACACAGAACCTGGTCTATGAATAGCATTAAAAACCCCAAAACATTTAAAATAATCCATGTGAAATCACTGGTTAGACTAATAATGTTTCCTTTTTAGCACCAAAATGATTAAATCCAAACATCAAGGTCGTTTTCCAGTCTTAAGACATGCATTCTCACAACTGTCCCAAAGAGATTCATTGCTGAGGAGTATGTGGAGGTGAGGAGTATGAAATAAATTCCCACCCCCGATTAACCGTTACAGCATTAGGAATGAATAAAGCCTGGTACCTCTCTCTGCAGTCGGCGCAGCTCCTCACTTAGGTTGCTATTCACTTTCATCAGTTGCTGCACTTTGGCATCAGATGTGGCGAGCGCTTTCTTGACTTCCAGGTACTCCTGAAGAGTGATGGGGCCATCAGAGAGGTCAGACGAGTCCATGCTCTGCACAAGGAGTAGAGACAGACCGGAGCTAAGCATGTTTAGACACTAAAGAGAGCCTGAGAATTATTTTCTAAATACCAATGCAAGCCAAGCGGTAGCATGACAACAACTCCCATGAGCAAATTTTATGGGAAATGCAATCCCAAGAGCAGCTGATTAGGCACTCACTAGTCACTACAGACACTCAGACTCCCACCACGCAAGTAACAGTTAAATAATAGAAAAAAAAACATTAACACGGGATGGTGAGGCTGGAGCACACTGCCGCCCGTCTCACCCTGGCTCGGTTGTTTCTGGAATTCCTGAGCAGCTCCTGGTCCGTGTCTTCATCAGAGGCTACGCTGTCATAGTCGTGCTGATCATCGCAGTCATCCGCGTTCCGTAGCGAGTAGTCTAGATTGTCTAAAAAGAACCAAGAATTTTCATTTCTGCGTGGGTCAGCTCCTAGACTGTCTTTTTAAAGCATAGGTTTAGTTCACGTGAATAGGAGAATAAAATGTGTTAACCTGAGCAAGCAACACACTTTGTATCAGCTACCTGCCAAGAAAGAATAGTAGCTGCAGGACACCGAGAAAGACAATTAAAAAAGCATGTGCTTTATGAGAAATGCACATTGGAATTTAATGCTTTTTATTTTTGTTTAAAATTTTCATGAATCAATTGATTAACATGAGTATCTTCATACAATGGGTCACATCACAGATGTGCGTGCCGTGATACACCTTCATTTACCTGTGGTGATAATAGTGGTCTTGCCCTGCTGTCGCCTCTTGGCTTCACTGAGAATATCAATGATCAAAGTGGCAAATTCCCTGGCGTTGAAGCGTGCCAGCTTCTGGCGCCCCTTCAAGACAGATACCAGTTTGGAAAAGAACTACTGATTATTGCACAGAGCACAACGACTGGGGAGAAATCACATTTTACGGTAGTTATGCATAAGTTGCTGCAATCTTTCGGGCTGTAGAACACAAACACTCTCATACCCAGCAAACATTCTGAATGCCAAAGAGAGGAGGAAAGAGGGACAGGGGAATTTGTATAACAGGGTCAGGGTAGGCAATATGCCCAATATATTTAACATTGAGGTTTATTTGTCAAACTTGTAATTATTAAGTTTATCAATTAAGCTATATGTTTCCGCATGAGAAGTTTTGTGATCAGAGCAGCAGCAGCTAAGCAGTCAACAGGGAAAGATGGCATTCAGGGACCTTCTTCAGTTCATGATGATATATTGAGTTTTTATATCACTAGACTGACAGAGGTCACAGACCACATCCGTTCCTTTCTATAGTTTTGACTGAGTCTTCTTTATATCAAATTTTAAGCATGTCAGGAAAAAACAGGGCTTCTACCTGTTGGTCAAGACTATCTTTATAAGCACTAATTTTGTGCTTACCTTTATCTCCCTAACTTCAAGGAGAAGGCAGGGTCACTCAACATCGCCGGGCAAGTTGCATCAAAGACAGACAGACTTTCTTGGTTAAGAGAGTTGTGTGTATGTGTCTGCCTGGCTATGCGTGTAAGCGTGTGCCTGGGTATGTACATAGTATATAGTATGTATATAGTGAGAAAGAGGAGAGATCGTAAGAAAATTGAGTGATAAAGAGAAAGATATGGGGGAGAAATAATGAGGGGATAAATAAAGGGGGGGGAGGGTAGATAATGAGAATGAAAAGATATGAAAAGAGAAAATGAGAATTTGAGATGGGGAAACCAAGAAAGGGTAGAGGTAATGAAAGGGAGGAGAGATGAGAACAAAGAGGAGAGATACAGATAGACGGAAGGAGAGACAATAAGAAGGGATCTGAGAGAGAAGGAGAGGAGAGAGAGAGAAAAGCGAGAGATATAGAGATGGGACGAGTGCTGGGGCCAGTCCTGTGTGTGCAATATTGGTACAAAGGGCTGGCTTTTGGATTGAGCAACCTGTGGTCTATGTCCGCAATGTAGGTGCCCCCCATGCAGTGCAGTGGGTCATGTACGATGCGCTCACATGACTCGGACTCCAAGGGGGTGGTATACAAGGGGCAGCATAATAAGTTTTTGTCTAGGGTGACAAGAATCCCTGCCCCAGCCCTGCACGTAATAAATACGTTGCCTTAAGTCCTGGTTTTGAATAACCAGTTCTAGTTAAGAGATTCTGGTCATCAACTCACCTGGTTCCTAGTGGCAGAGTACTCAGGATTGACGGGCAGGAAGGGTACAGCACTGCGCTCAGTGACCAAAGTACTGTGGTTCTGTGTAGTCAGCCAAACTATAAGAGAGAGAGAAGGCATGGATAAGGAAAAGTACATTACACCCCAGCCAGGCTCAAAATGAGGCATCAATGTAATAAGACCTTCTTTTTCCCACTCCCTGCTGTTCACTCCACAAAAGTATCTCTTTAAAACACGTTCAGTCGGGTGCAAAAATAAAAAAAGTATAGTGCTGCAACAACTAATCGATAAAATCGATAATAATCGATAATGAAATTCGTTGGCAACGAATTTCATTATCGATTAGTTGAATCGATTATTATCGATTATAAAATGAGTCTGACTCACCGTTCACAGCAGCAGTTCCTACTTACTCCCCCTCCCTGTAATCACCGTGACAACTGGCCCCGCCCCTTCCTTCTCCAGGCCAGAACCACATGGCTGTGACTCTCATCTAACTGTAAGTATATGTATATATATATATATATATAATGTGTATGTGTGTGTATATATATATATATATAATGTGTGTGTATATATA
>VKOC01000002.1:6479902-6552153 GCA_009364415.1 Spea multiplicata
CTTTACAAAAGTAGTTTTATACAGTATTTAGCTTAATTCAATGGCCGATTCCAAAGAAAACTAGATGCCTGTTTATTTTATTAATAACATTAAAACTATGCCACTAACAAACCATTTTCTTTAAGACCAAATACAAGGACTAATAATTTCTAGACAATCGATTGGGCATGAATTGCTTAACAGTTTACAGTTTAATTATTAATAAAGAGCCGTTTAATTACATTCCAGAATTGCAAGCCTGGAAAAAGCTACAACTGGAGCCACAGCAAAAAGCTATATCACTATTAATTTCAGAGTACTACAATTAGAGAACGGATCCTCGCCAGACCTTTAGGTAAAACAGCATTCCCATAACGACGCTAATTTCCTAAAGGAACAGTTGCCCCCCCCACACACACACACACCTTATAGCAACATCAACCACAAGTAAACCGAAAGACTAATTAAATCATGTTTCTAACGATGAGCTGATAAGCTGCTAAACGTCTTTTCACCACCTGCTTAATAATTGTGGTAAATGCTGTTCTCTGCCAGCACTTCAATTCCACGCTAACTGCCCCAAATGGGCTCTGTGAGGTTTAAATATGTCCTGTCTACTATTCATCATCTTATTACGAGGATTTCACTACAATATACATTGATAAAAATAAGGATATTTAAGGAATAAAACCGGCTCATTGACGGCACATCGGAAACAGGACAGTAAATGTAAATATAGAGAAGAGAGGAGGAGGAGGAGGAAAAGTTGGAGGAGAAGAGAGACATACAAATAACCCAATTCCTTAAAGAAATATACACCCAATTACTAAAATGCAAACGATATAAATTGAAGAGTGAAAACATAACTTCTATTGAATACGTCATACTACCTACCAACACTACTATAAGTATTTCTTTAGCAGGAACATAAATGCATTAAAAAGATTGAATGCATACAAAATTTCTACTGATAAAAACCATCCAAAACTATTTAACTGAAGCTTAGGAACGTTTTGTTTTCAGACGAAAAGAAAAATTAAAAAATGTCCAAAAAACAGTAAGCAAAATATATATTATATAGAAATAAACAGTTTTATATAAAAACCTTTTGACATGTTATAGCACTTATAACAAACAAAAATAAATAAATACATTTTAATCCCGGACATAGCAAACTGTTTATTAAACCCTGGCACAGATCCATCAATACTCTAAGTGTACATTATTGAAAAGATATGCCGGCACTGTTACATTTCTTTCTTCTTCAGGAAACAGCTATTAATTACCCAAAATTCTACAATGACATGTTAGACTCCCAATATAGACCAGTTTTAACAAAAGTCTGCACTGTTCAAAGGAAAGAAACTCCCTAAAAAATGCAAGAAAAGAAAAAAAAATGTTTATACCATTTATTGAGCCAACACAGAAAATCAGATTACGTTATATAAAGCTTGCAAGGTCTCTTCTGCAGTTTCCATCAAGAGACCTCCGACATCCCATAAACATTTACATTTTTTTAATTTTTTTTAATTGGTCAATCACCTTCAAGTAAAAGATTCTTTTTATAATAGGATTAGAGCTATATTTCATTTTATATTTTTTTTAAATTTTTTTTTTTTTTTTAACAAAGACTCCATCAAAGTTTCATTTCTCAAAACACCTCTTTCTTGAACTTTATTATGTAAAGAGAAGTTGAAGAGTTGAAACTGAAAACTCTACTGCCAACTCCCCTTCCTTAGTGCACGCCGCGGATCTGGAGCCAACAAATTTCACCTTGCCATAGGCACAGTCCTGAAGAGTGACTGCTGGAGCAATGGTGGTCTGTAACTGGGATGGGCTGAAGATGACCGACAGGCTCGGGCAGATCCTCTATAGCAAACGCATGCATTTTGTTCAACTGTCACTCTCCAAGCGAGTGCCAATTACACAGAGTGTGATCTCTTTCTGCCCGACACAAAGGAACCGCATAATGAACCCAATGGCAGTGTATTAAACAACTAATAGAAAAAAAGAACGGCTTCCTAGTTAATAGTTCTGTGCACAGCTGTTAAAAGCACCTGAAGTGTACTTCAATTTTAGTTTTTAGATCTTCTAGACATGTACAGAATGTGCTTAGTTATCTTTATTCAGCATCTTTCTAGAGGCTACTCTGGTGTGTGTAATATTCTACCAGAAGAGACTTTCTGTGGTCCTTGTAAAATCCAGAAACTACAACCTAGCTCAACAATTATATTTCAACTAAGATGTCTTAAACACCCCTACGCTGGAATTTAGTATGAAGTCTATACCCTCTTTGGGGTATAAATATCATCAAAAGCCCTATGCTCTGGTTAAATCCATCATCTGAAACATGGTACACTTCTAGACTGTAAGCTGGTGGGCAAGGACCTCCTCAACTCTCATTGCTGTAAATCCGCATATTAGAGTGATGCACCACCTATAATGTTCTTATGACTCCCATAACTGAATCTGCTGGGGCTATACATAAAACAGAATAATGTTACATATCACTCAACATGAATTCCCTGGGGGTGAGGCACTGTTAAACTAGACGTGATAAAGTAGAAGCTACCAGTGAAGCACAGAGAATGACCATGAGCAGTAGGTGTTTTGAGTGAACCTCTCCTGTCTGGGGCAGTGAAGCACCAAGTATGTTGAGATAAGAGTGCAAAGAGCAGGTTCCAACAAGACGCAGGACACATGACGTAATACAAACCGCCAATGAATGTGTAGAAGGGAGCAACAGCGACACATATTAAAAGGATATGACAAATCTAGCAATGACAGCCAAACACATACTGTTGCATTGGGTAAATCTAGAACATGGCATCAGTCATGGAGACAGCGCATTTTATTTAACCATTTCTGTACCAAGTGCTATTAGCCACTTCCTATACTGTCAGAAGTAAAGAATGAGAGCCTTGGTATTCCCAGGGAGTGTAAACTTTACATCATCGCACACATACATGATGAGCAAATATTGAGTAGAGGCGTTCCTACTTACTCATCAGCATGATAGGATCACCATTCCAGTGCAGGGCTAAGTTAGGTGACTCGGGGGAAGGGTCAGCTACCGATCCATAGATTCCACTGCTCTGGTAAAGTGAGCGCCTTCCAGTGGAGTGGAGCAAAGACTAATGATTTATCAGACAGGACCACCAGCCAGGCTTTGTTCCCATAAGCACCACACCCACAGTCCCTTACAGCTTCTGGCTCTTCCTATTAGTAGAAAAGGGGTAGCTAGACTTTCTATTTGCATTTCTAACACTCCCATATAAACCCTTTCAGCACCGACGACTGCATCCATAGGCTTTCCTTGCATGCTGTCAAGCAACCTACAGTGCATGTGGGCAATGTTATTATTTTCATCCAGAACATAACACCATCTCAATTATTCATGAAAGGAGACAGACAGCTCGCCTCTGACAAAGCATCCTGCACAAAGGCCTGTGAGCCGACACAAACCTGTCAGTTCTAGAACGCTGGGGCTGCGGGTTTCCTGACCGCAGCGGTTGGGGGAAAGCATGGCTAAAAAACATGCTCTATTCAATGACGTTTGAACTCGGGTTCAATTCATCTGGACGGCTTACTCAGTTATCACACATTCTGAATCCTTATTCAGATGCAAAAGGTGTCTATCCCTATGTTAATCTGTATGAACGCAGCTGCTAGGCCCCTGAAGGCAAACACTCTTCTTACAGACTGCTGACAAAGCAAAGAAATTAAAAATACACCCCCAACAGGCTTTGGATTTTGGGCCTTTTTTAAATAAATAAACGAGAGGCTCCCTCTTTTAACCCCTTAGACAATGGGCGGTCCCTAAACCCATTGAAAACAATGCATTTTGAGGCCATACATGTACGGGCTTTGTCATTAAGGGGTTAAAGAAATTCCGTTTACACAAAAAAGTACAATGTTGCTGAGATATTTGGATACATGATCACTGGATTCTACAGAAATCAGACCAGCTCCTAAAGACATCCGTCTGTCACATTTCACCAACATCAGATAAATCCTGCCGGTATTACCAAAAAAAAAACGGTTACATGGCTAGGGAAAGGACCCAACGTGAAAGTTGGTCATAGGCCAAACCTGTGGGTTTCAAGATGTCCACCCAACACTGCCAAGCACCAAATCAGAGGTGAGCACATCAAACCCAGGTCATGGCGCTTTCCTCTCTGTATTATAACAGCGGTATAGAAAAGCTTCAACAGCCATATGTATGACCTCATAATAGAATAAAAATTTTCCCACAAAAAGTTTGTGTATAATGGTCTTCCATCTTGTTCACCATCTACCTCCTAATACATTGTAAACTGGTAAAAGCAGGGCCTCTTCTCCATCGTCTTAACGTTTAATGTAGTTTCTTTAAGTCCAAATTGTTATGTGATGCTCTACTCGTTATGTTCAGATTACCCACTGTACTGCAGGCTGCGGGGTGCAATGGGGCTCCAAAAAATCAATAATAATAATAAAGAAATCAAAGTACTCAAACTCAACGCTAGACTTGTATCCGAAGCCTGGATGTTTCCCGATATGTCCAATATCCATCCAATATCCTTCACCTTCGAATTAAGCAGCGCTTCACCGAGAACACCTACTTTGCATACTCCGTCATCTTCTCCCGACGGCAATATGGCAGCAGCTCCAGGTATATGCACATTAGCCCCTTGAGGATGGGCTCTGGAATGAACCCACCAGTTTCTAGCCATGGCACACGTACACTAAGGCTTCTATATGCGTCAAATAATTTATTTAAAGTTAAGGTACAGGAGGGAATTTTTCCCCAGAGGGGAAAGGTTAGAACAAGAGGCCATAGTCTTTAACCAGAGGTTTTAGATGTAATTTAAGGAAGTTTTATTTTACAGAGGTGGTGGTAGATAAAAGGAAGAGCCTCCCATCAGAAGTGGTAGACGTAAATACAGTGAGGCAATTTAAACATGGGATAGGCATTATTCTATCCTGAATCTAAGACCAACAATTGTTTAAAGTCAGAGTCTCTACATCATGAAAATGTGCACACTAGATGGACGGAATAGTTATCTGCTGTCAAATTCCATGGTTCTATATGCAGTTTAATGCATGTGTCCCATTTCCCACCCATCCCCCCGCTATTTTTGCATGCAATTGGCTCATTGTGGATTGGCTGCATCTCTGGAGCTGCAGATTTTCCTAAAGGATATTTTTTAAAGATATTAGTAGACTCATATTAAAGGAATTTAACAAATCGAAACAAAACAGACAAGGCTATTCCTTTAGAGTGTATCTTTAGTGTCTCCCTCCATGTTCTACCCTGTGTACAACATGTATACCCATTGTACAGCGCTACAGAATATGATGGTGCTATATAGAACAGTAATAATAATAATACAGAGTCATATAACTGTTTATTGGATGGTAACACAATTAGCCGGCTCTCTTGAAGTTGGCTTTGCTATATCCTGGCCTGTTTTACTCTTTTACCCTAATCTAAAGAGAAAGTAGAGAATGGCTTATTCTATTCACGTCTCCGAGGCAGCGACTGGCGAATAATAGTTTGATATTACACGGCACTCAAAAAGATTGCATCTTTTCATGACACAACTGAAGAGGCAATTCTGTTATAGAGACAAATGAATCCTCAAACTCATAAGACATATAACATCATATCTACACATGTGTGCACCAAGCCAGGCCATTATATATATTTATTTATTATCACATACACATTTATAATGAATTAAAAGTATGAAATATTCAACATTGTGCATGTTTCACCTACTTTCAACTATTATTGTATTAAATGCATAAACTAAAGAGGTCTAAGATTACTGCAGTTACACCTGAAAGCTTATATGATATATCCATGTTCTAAATTATTCAGGGACCGGAATCCATCATTTTCCTCCATATATAAATGAGTGGATGGAGGTCTGCTTAACGCACATTAATGTGGATCAATGTTGAAAATAGAAGGCCACACACCAACCAAAAATATTTAGATGGGAACTATTAAATAAGTGATGCAATACTACAGAACCGAATAGTTTTTATGACAGGCTCGGGGTATCGCGTATAAGCCTCTGATGGCCACTGTTTTTTTATTAGGTAGAAAATAAAACCAAGCGTAATGGTTAGGAATATGTGTAACGTGTAATGAGTTAGGAAGTTTTACTTTACCGAGAAGGTGGTAGATACACGAAACCGCCGCCCAGCAAAAGTAGTAGCTATTAATACACTGAGGGAATTAAAACATTTTTTTTTTTTTTAGAAAAGTCTGTTTTAGCTTCATTAATGCCTGAGGAAGAGACCTAACAACTTGGTCTCGAAAGCTCCCAATTAAACTCTCAGTTAGCCAATAAATGGTATCATTCATTTTAACTATACTATAACTATACATGTGGGCTAAATATAATGACAAGGTTACAGATGTAAAGGACTTCTGTGGTCTGCCCAGGTTTGTGTTAAGCAATACTTCAATGCACAGCTGTTTCTAGCTCCCAATTTAACATAACTTAAATTTCGTAATAATTTTCTCGTGTCCTCTGCTGATGAAGAAACCCAATAAATAAACAAAATAAAACAGGTAAATACTAGCGATAACCAGACTAGCTAGTAATTTGGATTCTCATCCTCGCCCTCTTACAGCAGTACTAATCAAATCTCCTAGCGCACACAGCAAGCCCTAAGTAGGGTAAGGTGGGGGGGGGGTATCTAAACATCAAAGGGTATTTCAGGTAATAAACATCAACATGGTGATCTTCCTAATCCCCATTCGTTTACTCAACCCCCGCATCTGCTGCCAGGACACAAAAGTACAAAGCAAATACCAGACATGCAACACAACCGGCCAATGCATGAAGCTATTCTAACCCTTATTTCGTAAGAAGGTTAATGATAATCTAGGAGAAAGACACTCCTGATTTCTCAGCACAGGTCTGTACATAGAATAAGAAAACACAAACTGTGATTAGAGACGTGGGGTGGATCAATACTATGCGCATAGCGTACCACTACAAGCACATTTGTCAAGTGATCAGATTATTAGAGTGAAACCCCAAACACAATTCTTTTTATCACTGTGACTTATGGCCGCTCTTATCATTTGTGCCAATTGACCCCCAGCCATCATGTAGACTGTAAATCAAAGACGGTTCATTTACTACACACCACAGGCAGCCCATTCTTTGAGTGCAATTGCTGCCATCAGAGCTTTTAATACAAGTTAAATAAGTTATTGAAAATCTATAAATTGAGTTATTGTGAGACATTAACCATGACATGGAAGGGTTTTCCAGACCCCTGGCCCTCAACGGGTTAAACTTAATGTCTCCTTAATATCTCCAAAACTAAAAGGGTCAATAGCCTGTGGGTTTTCATTTGACAGTTTGTAATTCTTTTGGAGATATTTAGACTTAATGTCTCAGAGTGTCCGTCCAAGCATTAACTGATCAACTTTACTACCTCGAGGCCGTCTACCCATCACTACTATGGCTTCTTCGACCATTCAACAACAATAAGCAACTTAACTATAAGGAAGATAACACAATGTGGAGCAATAATCAAATTACTTGAGAAAAGTAAGTTACATATGTAAGATGAAATGGGTTTTCGTTGCTCATACATTGTTTATTTTAATCTGAAACCACAGTTATATAGGTGTATTTAGTGTAAAAAAAGGGCATGATTTGAGGAAAGTGACAGATCTGCATTAAGAGACATAACACTGACAATGTTTATTATATTTAGAAATTATTCAGCATCCGGGGAAGGGACGCAAAATTACATTTCAGATGCAAACCAATACAATAAGGTTGGTGTATTTATCCAAGTCTGCAAACAATGAATCACATCTTTTCTATGAGAAGTTAATGAGAAACTTTAAAGGGTCCTTAGATGTATGTTAACTCCAGTCTATCCCCTCAGCGGGCTTTGTGGGAACACCAAATGTCATCTCCTATAATTGCCTGTAACCACAGCAATTCTGGAAGCAGTTCTCCTCAAAGTTCTTGTTCTCAGGCTATTCTCCCCTTCCTAAAATTCCCTTTCTATAACCCCTGCTGGAACGATAGACTGAGCCATGGCCCTCTCTAGAGATGAACTTGGCCCCGCAATTAGATTCACATCCAAAAGTCACAATTCTGCAGTGTGAGGAATGTGACTGGCACGACACACAACATTTCATTATTGTGCACAGACTCGGCTACATGGAACAGTTCCTAGTAAGCAAAATGTATACAGATTTTTCCCCTGAAACCCCCTTTTTATTCAAAATAATAAAATATACTATATTACCTTAATTAGCTGTTCTTGGACACACCGACTCAGTCACGGTAATTGGGCACCATGTTATGAGTAATATAAAAATATTACCTTATTTGGTCAAATAAAAATCCCAATTATTGTTAGATTATAAATAAACCACCATTTTCAGGGATGTAAACGGCTTAAGCAACCCCGTCTCATATGGCAATTAAGATCTGGACAGGCATTTTAATTAGTGCCGCAGTTTCAAACACAAGAAACAAAAGTCAAACTAATGATCAGCAGTAGACTTGGGCAAATGGACCAGAACTAATTCTGAAAACTTTTTAGTTTCAGACAACAAATTTAATGTCTTGCCCCTTTGGGTTCAGATGAAATTCGAAGTGCTTCTTCCATTCAGAAACAGAATTCATTGTCACGCACACACTCTCATGCTCTCTAACCCCATCTTATCAGACTCCCCTTGTCTTCAGTCCTTCAGAAGAAATCCCTTAAGACCTACTGCTTTAGGGAAATCTATCAACTGACAATTGATGATAACTCCCCCTCCTCACTCCTGTCTGGTGTCCTCCTCACACCCCCTCTTTCTTCACTATATAATATTATTTAAAACAATATTTACACCAAGATTCAGTTCTGTGGCTGCTCAACTTCAACCATAAACATCTTGAGTAATAAACCTCCACCTCCAACTAGATTGTAAGCAGCAGGACCCTCCTCACCTATTGTTTCTGTAAGTCCACATTGTTATACATTGCAATATTTGCTAACTGTACATCACAGCAGAATATGAAGGCACTATATAAATCAATAAAAAGTTGTTTTGTGAAATTATTGGGCGATACAAGGGCGACAAGATACCTGGCAATCATTGCTTGCATAACACACAACGTAATGTGTCGCGTAAACCTTGACCTTTCATGTAGACAAGGTACAGGGACTTCTCATTAATGTGTCAGTATTACCCCCATGAGTTTTGTACATTGCATACAGTGAGCATATCATTAGATATCCCTGGTGTGGAAAAGGGTAAGATGAAGCTCAGCGGAGTTGGCCATGCTTAATGATTTCACACAGATGAAATGTTTCAACGTCCGTAAACTTCAACTTTCAGTGAATAAACCCAAATGTGTGAATTGTTTAATTCAGAAATGACCATGAGCTTATTTTATACTTATTCCAAAAGCCTATAGTTTTTGGTTTTTTTATATAGCTAAAAGAAAAAAATATTGCGTTGCTTGACACAACCGTACATGTTAAGACAAGACAGAAGAACATGGCGGGACATATTTATTGCCTTCATAAGGTAAATCCATAGTAAATATCGCCTAGGGAGACAGCGATTCCAGCGAAGTCACAGATTTCACATAAGGTGTAAGGTCTGACGCAGTCAATTCAACAATGGAATCCTGCAGCGCTTACACAATGCAATACAGGGGGCCGTAGAAGCTGGGATTTATTTTTTTATTATTATTGTTAGTTCTTTCTTAGTAAAGCTTAATCATACATCGCCGGAATAAGCCTTGTGTTTTAGACATAATGAGTCAGTCTGAGGAGTGCAGAAGAAGAAGAAGAAATGAAAATCGAATTCTGGTTGGCTTCGTGGAAAACCCAAAAGACATCATCATCATCATCATCATCATCATCATCAATGGAAGCCCTCCGTATGCGGTAAGATCCACGACACATCTATTGGAACTGTTCTAAGAGAAATCTTTAACATCATTTGAAGAGAAGGTGTTGAAAGACACTGAATATCGGAAATGCATTCTACAACACATTCTTCAGAACGCTTAGACTTGTCTGATGCCTCCACAACCTGCCGCTGTATGACCCATCATGACATTAAAGGTGCTGTTCCACCCACCGTGCGGAATTTAACATTCCTGTGACAGAAATCAAATCTCTAATGCTATTAAATGCCAAAAACGCATCACAGAAATAAATCCCTAAATCAACTAAACAAAATCTGCCGTTTTTAGAACTTTCGCCCAGGACAGATCTACTAAGATTCATTTGTTTAAGAGAGTTTAAGTAACGTTCTGTTTGGAACAGGAACCTTACAGGATAAATTCCTTTACTTGAACTACCTATCACTTGTGCTTTATTTTAGTTTAATGATTTTGGAGATACGTAGTTTAAAATGTACACCAAATTTGTAGCAGAGACGGCATTATCTGATCGATTTCCTGCCCTAAAGCGCTCACTTACCTTTGCAAAAGATGCCTAAACCAATCAACAGTCAGCAGCGTAATGAGGAGGAATAATTATGCAATTGGGTTTTTAATAGATATAAACAGACTGCTTTTTTTAATAGATAAGCATGATTACATATGTCTGTTCACTGTATATCATTCTAAAATGTATAATCTGGCAGAAGAGTCATCTGCTTTACTACAATGATAATTTAAGACGTACATGCTGCATCTTCAGCCTCACTGGGGAATCTTTCTTATATAAGCGAGCGAGGATTATAACTGTGTAAGACATATAAAGGTGTCAAAGAGCCACATCACAATGTGTGACTGGACCAGGGATACACAGTAAATGGCCACGCACTTTCCTATACATCAAACTGCCTGCATCAGGTCAAGGGGGGCTAAGTAGCCCACTCAGGACCCTCTACAAGCGCTTGTTTCTTGCAGTGCTGTAATCCATAACTTGGGAGTTTGCAGGACAGCTGAACATCAGGTCTACTGAACTCCACTCCACATAATGAAGAGATAACCACCGTCCTTACCTAATGCATTGACAAGTCTAATGGCAACACCCTATTATACAGAACCCTGCCGCAAGATTAAAGATTTACACATCCTTACTCGGGGGGGGGGGGGGGGGGGGGGGGTAATAGTGTCAGATTCCATACCGTTAAAAGAGCTTCAGAACTATTCATGTTATATCAGTGGATGGTTAATATAATATTTGCCACTAAAACGCCCTACTATAGTACTCAGTATTATCAAACAATTGCATTGTATTGGCCACACACTGAACAGCGCTGTGTATACTAGTGACACTTCTTGTGCGTGTGGACACATCTATCGGTATAAACGGGAGAATATGCTGAAATCCTGCAAGAGTCAGGCTGGGGAGGAAGTAGGTTTAAAAATAAGCGATCATTAAGGAGTCATTTCAACAATTTCAGTACTTGAGAAACCTGCAAAGCTGCATGCCGGACGCTCCCAAGGGCAAACCTGATCTTTAAAACCCACCATAAGCGATTTACACGGCACACAGCGTGCTTTTACTGTATATCTGCACACTGACAGACAGGACTCACTCAAAGGAAACATCTGCCACACAAGTGCCGTCACCAAGACGGCTACTAAATAAATAAACGAAAAGCCTCCTATAACATGATCCACGTCTATCCATCCAATAAAAACGCTGAGCGGAAGCCCAGGGATCCTCTCTGACCCCAAAACAACCCGGGATCGGTTCCTAGTCACCTGTTCAGCGGTAAAGGGTTCCGCATTGTCACACTTTGTCACCTCCCAAAGAAAAAAGCCTTAAAAGGGGCTTTTTTTAAAGCAGTACATGTAACCCCTACCTATACTGGGATGGCCTGTGATCAGGGTAAAAAGTATCTTTGCATGTTCTGCTGGAGCCACTGAATGCCCCATATACATCTCATTATATACATCTCATTATATACATCTCATTATATACATCTCATTATATAGCACCAGCAGAGGCCACAGCGCTGTTAGCAATTCATTTGATAACTTTAACATCCATTACAACAGAGAGAAGGTCCTGCTATCTATTGGAGTGAGTGACTTTCCTATAGATGTATATGAAGCGCCTATACATTATATTACATATACCACTACACACAGCGGCGGCAGCGGCGACTCCCATCACCCCCCGTGCAGCATGCCGGTGTACGGGCTGCTCGCACATTAATAGACCGATGGGCTGTTACTGCATTCATTCCACCTCCCCAATCAGTGATCCCGGTAGTCACCGGCACTGCTGCAGTCATCGCGCCCCCCAATCAGTAGCAACAATGTATCAGCAGCGTGATCGCCCCACTGCACTGGCACTGGCACTGCAACACCATCCCCGCGGGGCTAAGTTGCCCATCAGTATCCCGCAGATACATACCGCTAGCAGGCATCGGCTCCGGCACAATGAAAGGCATTAAACAGCCCAGCCAGATCCTCCCTGTAGATTTTTTCCAGGGCTTGTTAGAAATAATGGAGACTCTAGCCCCGCCTTCTCCAACATGTCATTACACCACGTGATCAGCCCCGGCTGCGTTAACTCTTTCAGCTCCACAGTGCCAAGTCACCTTATCCTGCAGGACAGGCTTAGGTGTAACATGCGTAAGATGAGCCATAAACAACAAGCTAATAAACATGAACATGGGTTTTATGAAAGTCCTCCACTCCGTCTGTGTGTCTGAATAATGTATAGGCTCATCACACATGCAGATTCTGTGTGTATATGTGTCAGATATATATACTGCATACATACATCGATAGATAGATAGATAGATAGATAGATAGATAGATAGATAGACAGATAGATAGATAGATAGATAGATCTATAGATCTATACATACAGTATATACAGGGCTGCACCAAGGTTGAAATGCTGCCCTTCCCCACCAAACCACGCCTACATCAATTATGCTACATCATGATAAATACATTTACTTTCCCATGCTCTCTACTCACCCATGGCCACCATCAGGGGGGTGCAACTATTACAATTGTAAGGGCCCAGCTGTCCTGCCCCCCCCCCTCTGTTTTGAATAAAACAAGCTTGGTTGCAGCTCTGCCAAGCTTCCGATCCGGTACTATAGGACCACCAATAAGGGGGTTCTGGAGAAAGAGCCTTCACCTGCAGAAGCGTCACTAGTTTTATGCGGCAACAAGGTGATTAATAAAATGCTGCAAATAAGGCAAGATGTTTATGCTGGAAAAAACAATAATTACGTATTGTAATGAGACCACCAGTGCCATCTTAGCCCCAAACTGCTTGTCAGTGCCATATTTGTTCCCAATTTGTCAGTGTCCAAGATTGTCTGAGCCATCTTTGCCACAAAACAGCTTCTCAGTAACCCCCAAGAAGCCTGCCTGTGCCACATTGTACCCCAACAGTTTGTATGTGCCATCTGTTCTTCCAAACAGCTTGCATGTACTATCTTTGCCCCAAACAGCGCATCTGCTTCCCTGTGCGGTAAAACAGAAGTTGTTTGCACAAAGTGTGAGCAACACAGAAGGAAGCAGTGCCCCCCTCAGCGGCACAGTGACATCTGCAGTTCAGGTGGGGGAGGTTGTATGAATGAGTATCTGAAGGAGGGAATGGATGAGTATCTGTGAAGGAGTGAATGAATATTTGTGAATGAGTATTTGTAAATGAGTATCTGAATGAGGGAATGAATATTTGTGAATGAATGAATAAATATGTGTGTGTGATAGCATGGATGCCTAAGTTTATTTCCATAAAAAGACCCACCAAAATTCTCTGCACTACGCCCATGATGCTCTTAATTCTGCCATGCAGTCATTACACATCCCACCCTCACCTCCCAAGTTTTTATTATAGGTCCCAAGGTGCTTGGAGACATAACTTTGATGGAAGGAATGTCTGAGAACTGCTTCTTAATGCAGTCACATTTGAAAGGATCTTGGCTTTTCTCATGCTCTAGAAGGGTAGCATGGGAGGCATTAAATGACAATGAAGCCTATTCAGTGCTCTGCTAATACAATACACCAAGATGAGCAGGAATAAAAGTACTAAATTGGAGCCTGTAGACAAGAATTGATTTAATTTATTAGTTAGTAATTTGCTAACTCCAAGAATTAGTCTTACTGTTCAAACTATAGGAAAGAGTTATTTAATTGAATAATTTAAGAAATTAAATATAAATTAAAAATTAGTCATGAGACTAATGAACAAACCAAAGACTGCAGAAACATAATTAACACTTTTTCATTTTACCCCGGTTTTGGAAACCTAACAAATCCTTCCCAATGCTTGTGACTGCAATTGCAAATAGGAAGAGGGTGCCCTCTGCTGGATACAACAGGGAACAGCACAGATATGGGGTTCCTAATTGTTTTTTTAAAAAAGAATCAGCTAATTAAAGAGTGGAAGGAGATCTGTTCTCCGTTTTAAAGCCGTCTATGAAGGCTACCACCTCAACTGAAAAAAAATATGTTATTGCTGATGTATAATTATTATTGGAGCCAATATAATTCACATTTATAATGGAGAAATTAAAGTAATTTGATTGGTTTTTATTTTTTTATTTTTGCCTTTTATTGGCTTAACACATGAAAATATGTTAAGTTTCATACACTTTTGGGACCTCTGTTGTCTCACCTTTCCTCTGAAGAAGAGACCATTGAGGTCCAAAACCTTATGACCTTTCAAGTTTTCCATGAAGAGAGGTAGTAGATTCATTTGGCGATGGGTTATTAAAAGGTTCATTTTTAAAGTGTCCGAGGGTCAGGCCATTTAGAAAGTTCCCAGCTATGGTTATGAGGCATCTTTCCCACACGTCTAGTGATGTGTGTTCACTTCCAAAGAATCCCTGAACTCTTGTGCTGTGACACTCTGATCTGTGGGGCTTCACAGTTTGTCTTCTCTTTACCAGTATGATCACAAGCTGTTAAAGCAGGCTTCCTACAGAGAGAGGAGAGTAATATCTATTAATAATCTTCAAAGCATTTAAGACTTGATCAGAATGACATTTCAGCCATTTTTAATTTACCTTTGTCTAGGAAACTATAAGACGGTAGCTTCTGTGCCAAAGATGGCAGATGAATGACATGACAAGTTTCATGATTTAATTGAGTAGCATGCACTCAAACATGGATATTCACCTTGCCGTACTGATAGAAAAAGCACTAATTAGGAGTTTCAGATATCAAGAGTAAACAATGTAGAGTGTGATTGGGTAAGTTCCAAACTGTGTGACCCTGAGTTTTTGCCCCTTCACCCTGAGATTTGAGCAAACACTTTTGTTTTATGGTGTTTATCCCACCTGTGCCGCCCCATCGCTGCCATTAAACACAGCAGTCAGTTTTGTACACATTGTTAATATTGGGCTGATATATGCATCTACATTATGTAGGGTTGCTGTCAGCTCATAGTTACCGTATGTATCCACTTACATGTGGATGCTTGTAATAAATTATATATATATATATAGATATATGAATGTTATATTACTGCACTTATCATTAATGTTGACGCTACCATTATTCTTGATGGATATATTAACCAGGATTTCAAGATATTGCTCCGTACATAAACTATTTATTACTTTTTATTCACTTTTAATAGGAATATCCTAAAGCTCTACATGGATTGTGGGCTTTGAGGGCAAACGATACATTTCCAGTATGCTCAACAACGTATCTATCCAGACACAATAGAAAAAGTAAAGAAACAACAGATACGTCAGCTATATAACGTTCCCTTGGACCTCAGCAGTGCCTCTCTGTAGGCCACCATTGGCCATCTGTCATATCAGTTTAATGCGCGGTGGCCAACAGTCCTCCATACTCACCCAATCTGTAGTGTGTGGTCACCGGCAGCATAATGCTGGCCACATGCTATATGAGCATAAAAACATAACAAAGTGCCAGGGCTGCCTTGTTATTGCCAGTCTGGCCCTGCCTCTCGGAATAATGGCATTTATCCTTTAACATAAAGAAGAATGTACAGTGTCCTGGCAAGTTGTGTTGCAACGTACTTCAGTGAAGTGAAGAATGTATATCATTAACTAAATGAACAAGGTGGAGTACGGGAGCAGGAACCGGCACATATGTACCATGTAACTTTAAGATAAGTATTCCAAACCAAAGTGTTCTTAACACTACATTAGTTCTAGATGGGACCTCTAACCTTGTCCGATGTGCCAAGAGCCAAACTGTAAGAGGTAGTTACAACGTTACATGGTTAACGGTTCCCCGCTAAACTACATCTTGATTTAACTGTAGTGTTGATTCAACAATATGGTTAATAAAATACATTTAGACTTTTGTATGCCCAGAGTAGTCGGAGAGCTCTCTCTTCTTCCAATTACCATTTTCAGAGGCTCAGGGGAACACTCCTAGATTCAGTCCAAAGTAATTCAATAATGAGAGCTTACAAACGACAAACAAAACTGAATTGTATTGTTGATTAGTCATAAAATGTTTTCTGTATAACAGGACATTTTATAATATTTATAAGTCTTAGGCCAGAGGTTATTTCTAAGTATTTTCTCCCACAGAAGAATACTGTGGACTCAAGACAAGGTTTATCATACAGTGATTATTTATACAGCACAAATATCAGGAAAGTACTATCCTGTAGCTCTGAGTAAAATAAAACGAAGACATAAGAGACTTAATGACCTTTTTAAATGTTGCTTTAGGTTGCACTACAAGACTGCTAAAATCTACGCACTCCTAAGAACAAGACTCCTACCGAATCCTACCAGGTGGCAAAGGCTGGCCTGTGTGGTCAATTCCACTGAGCCACTGTAGCTCAAATTGCTAGTTCTGATAAAAAGGTGTCTGAACACACAGTGCATCGCAGTTTCTTGGGTATGGGGCCGCGTATCCGCAGACCAGTCAGGGTGCCCATGCTGACCCCTGTCCACTGCCAAAAGTGCCTACAATGGGCAGGTGAGCATACAAACTGGATCACGGTGCAATGGAAGAAGGTGGCCTTGTCTGATGAATCACGCTTTCTTTTAATATCACGTGGATGGCGGGGTGCATATGTGTCGCTTGCCTGTAGAACATATGGCACCAGGATGCATTTTTTTGGAGGATAATGATAATACCCCTTGACACAAAGCAAAAATGGTTCAGGAATGGTTTGAGGACCACAACAACGAGTTCAAGGTGTTAACTTGGCCTCTAAATTCCCCAGATTTCAATCCAATCAAGCATCTGCTGGATGTGCTGGACAAACTAACCTAATCCATGGAGGCCCCACCTCGCAATTTACAGGACTTAAAATATTCTGCTGCTGACACCTTAGTGCCTGATACCAGTCTAGTGGAGTCAGCCCATGTGAAAAGGAATTCCTAATTGCTAGAAGCCACTTTTACGAATTTGGGGACAAACCGGGGAAGCTCTTGCTAGGGCTCTGCGGGCGAAACGTGCATCCGCTTTCATATCCAAAATACGTGATTCCCATGGTAACTTACATCATGAAACAAGTAAGATAGCCTCCTGTTTCCATGACTTTTACAGTAATCTATATAATTTACCCACACGTCCAGGCTCAGCCACCTCGTTTGGGGAGCTCTCGGACTCCTATTTGGCGAAACATTTACATCATAAACACTCCCAGGTTGAAAGGCTAGAGCTAGACTCTCCCATCACACAAGGGTGCTTAGGTCATTACCGAGGGGTAAGTGCCCCTTAAGCCTCTCATCCCTCATTTAATACACAGTGACCAAGTGGGTTTTGTACCGGGGCAGGAGGCGAGGGATAATATAATTAAGGTCATCAATCTACTTACTTTAGCCCGACACTGTGAGACTCCACTATTATTTATTTCCATGGATGCCGAGAAGGCTTTTGATAGGGTGTCAAGGCCCTTATTTAAACTGCTTGATAACCTTGGTCTGGGTCCCGGTGTCACGGCCCTGGGTCCGGTCGCGGTCCTGGGTCCTAATGTGCGACGATACGCTCGCGAGTCATGGAGACCCGAGCAAGAGATCTCAGGGTCCGTTTCCGGTGGGCGCAACCTCCGAGGGGTCCGTGTTCCCCGTCCCCGAGAGGGACGTCTTGGGACACGCCCCTGATGCACTGTTGAGGGCGTGGCTTTAGGTGGCACCAGATTTAAAAACCAGGTAGTACTCCTCACAGTCACCCTGTTGTGGTCTAGTCATTTTGTTGAGATTGTTACTGCTGCTACTTTGGTTGACCATTTGCTTTCCTGACTACCCTCTTGTCTGCTGATTTTGTACCTCTGCCTGTGACTCTTGATTACCGACCCAGCTCGTCTGACTTCCCGCTTAGTGTACCAGACCCCTGGCTTGTCTGACTATCTGCATCGTGTACCTGACCCCTGGCTCCTCTGACTTCCCGCTTAGTGTACCTGACCCCTGGCTCGTCTGACTATCTGCATCCTGTACCTGAACCCTGGTTCATATGACTACCCGCTTAGTGTACCTGACCCCTGGCTCGTCTGACTATCCGCTTTGTGTTAAGACTTGGCCATCCTGTTCTTATCACCTGCTGCTTGCACCTCGCTGCTTCAGCTCAGTACCTACCTTTTTCTGCTATCACTGCGTCTTCCTCGCGGTTGGGATCATCCCGAATTACCTGTACAGAAGATCTCCTGCAGTGAGTGCCTTTGGTGCTAGCATACGTGACACCCAGTTTTGTTCAGCAAGTCAAGGCCCTATATGCAGGCTCGCCTGCATGTATTCCTGTTAATTGTATCCTTTCACATAGGATAACCATCTCCAATGGTACACGACAAGGCTGCCCCTTGTCCCCGCTTTTATTTATTCTCATGCTAGAGCCCTTGGCAAACGCTTTAAGGAGTAACCCACTTATAAAGTGGCTTACAACTGGAGCTATGGAACATAAGCTTGCCATATATACCGACGACATGTTATGCACAGTCACTGACCCTATAACCTCTACATCCCTGATTGTTTCTGAAATTTCTCTTTTCCACACACTCTCAAATTATCGGATTAATATACAAAAATCTGAGATCCTTGGAATTAAAATACGCATGATGCACCTAAACGTTGGGTCCAGATTGAGAGCTCTTTCTTCACCACGCCTATATCTGTGATAACCTGGCTGGCTGAAAGACACCGTACTCCCATTATAAGAGCACATCCCACTATTGGACCGACCCTTAATATTATTAATAAATCGCAGACTAAATATAAATTTACCCGCTTTCCAAGCCCCCTCTTGCCGATTTTACATAACCCAGATTTTCCCATTGAGAGAGTTGGTGATGCTTTGCGATCCTTACTATTACCAGGTGACAGAGTCCTCCGAGTTTCTAGACTGTTCTGTAGTGGGGAATTTACTCCTCTTACTACTTTACTTGAAGGGAATACTCCCACTTTTCAATACCAGTTCCTCTTCCATCAGATGAAACATTATATTTCCTCCATCTCCGCCACAATTGAGTTGGATAGGCCTTTAGCACCCTTTGAATCTATATGTGCTGATTTTTTATCACTTAATCCTACACTAAAATGATGTATGGTGCTCCACCGGACGGAACCTGTAGTCTTTATATATGTTCATGTTTAGTTTCTCCATTCATAGTTTATTATTTTAATGCCTCAAAGATTCTCTCCATATTGATATGCCGATATTGTACATGTCACCTATTGTATCACTAAGTAACATCAATTTACTACTATCATCTCAATGTTTTTTATTCTCTCATAATTATGCATGTGACATACATTTGTACTGTATGTACTTTGTGAAACATACCCCTCTGTAAGCTTCAAATGTAACATATTTGTACTTTGTCAGATGCCTGTATGCATATACGAAACAATGTATTTCATGTGTATTATCATTTTCACATGTATGTAGTCCAATACCTTTTAATAAACAGAGAATTGAGTCAGAGGTCTAGAGGAGTCAGTGCGTCAACAGGTCAGGATTTTAGCGGCAAAACATAATATTAGACAGGTGGTCAAAATGTTAGGGCTGATCAGTGTACACAGAAAGGGGAGAGATAGGGAAAAATGTGAGGTAAAGGGTGAGAGATAAAGAAACAGAGGAGAAATCAGTGAGATAAAGAGAAAGGGAAGAGATAAAGAGAAGAGATTAAGAGAAAGGGTGAAAAGATAAAGAGAACAAAGAGAGATAATAAGAAGGGAAAAATAAAGAAGAAGGAGAAGAAGCAATAAAGATAAAGAGGAGGAGAGATAATGAGAACAAGGGATCGGAGAGAAAGGGAAGTAGAGGATCAAGCAGAGGGGGAGAGATAAAGAGAGAGTAGATGTAAGAAGAAAAAAAATGGTTATAAGGAGAAAGGGGCAGAGATAAAGAGAAAGGGTAGGAGAAAAGGAGAACAGAGATAAATAGAAAAGGGATAGACAAAGAGAAAGGGGAGAGAGAAATGGGAGAGATAGAAAAGGGAGAATCAAAGAGAAGGGGAGAGATGAAGGGGGTAATGAGAAAAAAAGAGAGAAAGAAAGGAAAAGATAATGAGAAAGATGAGAGATAAACAGAAATGGGAGTGATAAAGATAAAAGGTAGGATCTAAGAAAAGGGGAGATATAAATAGAAATGGAAGGCATAAAGGAGGGTAACAAGAAAGAGGAGAGATGGGCAGAAAGGGAAGAGATAATAAAACAGAGTGTGTGTTTTGACAGTCCATTACAGTAACTGTTTAAGTAATAAGGAGAATGAATAAAAGGTGTGCATGTGCCAGACTGAAGCAGAGATCCTGAGACTCTAAGAGGAGGCCACTGTGGGTGCCATCTGGACAAATCTTGTGTCTGTGTGTAATCTGGGTGCTGGGGCAAATTCTATGGGTGCAGTCTGGGTGCTGGGTAAATCCTGTGTCTGTGTGTAATCTTGGTACTGGGGTAAATCCTGTGGGTGCAATCAGGGTGCTGAGGCAAGTCCATAAGTCATAAGTTGATTTATAAATGTTTTGCAAACATTTATGTGTATGTATGAATGTATATATATATATATGTATACATGCATATTTATATAATGTATGTGTAAAGTGTTTTATAATTGTCCCCTACTTGTGATGTAAGGTCTGTTAACTTGTGTGATGAGAGTTTAATGAAGATCCTACAGATGACTGCCTTGTGGGCCAACCAAAGAGTCTCTGGAGAAGCATCTGACATATTATTAAGCATGAAGTAAGAAGATCGTTCTTTAGAAATATCAATGCAAATTGCTTTATTTTGTAAAAGACTTTTATTTAGTCTCCATCTTCCTGTGGTGGATGTCAGGAAAGATGATTCCATCACTAGCCACACGGGGGCAGGATCGGACCACAATATGGATCCAATACTTTCTTCTATGGCGTGCAGAGTAGGTTGGTCCACCAGGATTAGATCAATTCTCAAATAGCTGCAATGGACTGAAGAATAAAATGAGAAGTCTCTGCGTAAGGGATGGGCATTTCTCCACGAGTCGAGCAAGGAGTATTTGTGTAAAATTTAAGAGAATTCTAGAGACCTTAGTGGAAGGTCTTACCGATGAGTCGGCAGAGGACCACAAAATGATATGATTAAAGTGTTTGCGAATAAAAGTAATATCATATCTTTGTCTTAAAAACCACCTTCAACATACAATATTTCATCCCGTACAGAATTACGTAACCTAGTTTAAATCATTGAAAAGCATGTCTGTATATTAAACAATAACAGGTGATACCCGGTACATCTGAAGATGGTAGATGTTGAAGTACCTAGAGGATCTCATATGGGATAATGAGAGTTGCAAATTTATTCTGTTACAACACAGGTTTGTGGCTCGGCATCAGCAGAAACCACAGAACATTAGTGAGCCGTACACAAATGTTTTCCCCAAACAGTTAAACAGTGCCATCTTTGTCCCCAAACAGCTTGTCGCTATCATTTCTCCCCAAACAGCTAAACAGTTTCATCTTTGTCCCCAAACACCTTGTCTCTGCCATCTTTGCCCCTAAACAGCGTTAACAGTGCCATCTTTGTTCCTAGATATGAGAGCTCTCACAGGTACTGATCTTCTCTACTATCCCACAGGCTCATCTACACTGTTTTACACAATGTCTGTTCACTATATCACTTTTCCAAAAATTAGCATTGCTTAAGGAGCAATCACATATTAAACCTTCGAGCACTAGCCAGGTGATAAATGTGTAATTCTCGGCAGTGCATTTTACAACGCAGAAAACACTGTTACATTTTCCCTCTTACCTAATCCTACGTGGCACAAAACGCTTGAACGCCAAGAACAAATGTATTAAAAATAAATGCTTTGAAACATTGAATGGACAGGCAGTTTCCAAGGATATAAAGAAGCTTGTTACATTTACAATGCGGGCATTTGTATATTGGTGATTCAACTTGGGTCATAATTCAAGCAAATGCTGTTTTTCTGAACTAAATTTAACCAATTTCTTTATTGTGCCATGTTTTAATTAAACATGACACATTTTTTGCCTTTCATAATTAGGTATTTTTAAATACTTTAAGCTTATAAATGTCAATAAGGTTTTGCAATCCTGATTATAAGCACAATCTGATTTCACTCCCCAATATAATTATTTTTTGTTGATTAATGTCTGTTCTAAGCACATCTGCACAAGGTCTTACTATATATGTACTTATACTGACAGCGTTACCACTGATACCCAACCGGCCTAAAGGTGATAAAATTCACCTGCGTTATATAGATGCTGTGCATTAAATGTATCTACCCCATTCCAAGGATGTATGGTTGGAGGGAACTTGGTGATATAATCTGCCCCATAATGACTATGCAGAGCTAAATTATGCTAATTATGTGGGTTGGACGGAGTGGGTGGAGCTTTAGGGCAATGGATGTGGTAATTGAATGCCATGGTGCAAAGTGTTCCTGGAATTCTTTTTCAAATGTCGGGAACTATGGTGGAACCACTGACATGTTCGTCCTTTAGAAATTATTTCCTATAAGAAATTTGGTTAAATATTTCTCAGGAAAATCACCAAGTGATAAGTTAAATATTTTAGGTATGTTTTAAAGCCAGGACTTTTTTATTTTGGATATTTTAGCTAAGTTACTGTGCTTGATATCTGGGTTTTTTCTTTTGGTGCCATCATCATCATCATCATCATTTGCAAAGGAAATTGCAGTGGGCGGGGTTGGAAGATAACTAATTTTTTCTTGTGACAGACTTGATGATGTCTTTAAGACAAACCGCTCTTGTATTGTATCCTTTAAGTGTATAAGTAGACTATTTTGCTCAGGATGCAACACCATCATCTTCTTCTTCTTCTTTCCTTTGAATTCACAACATGTGTAACAGGCAGCTGTCAAAATCCGAAAAACATAGAACCAACCCAGGTAGTGCAATTCAACGATGTTCAATATAAAACATCCCAGGCCAACTCCGAACATAAAGTTGAGGAACACCGTCTTCTCTGTCGCCCTTGAAACAAAACAGTCAGTTGTGGTTGGACATGGGTAATTGTCACACTGAAATAGATGAGGAACTTCAAAGCCGAAAATATAGTATTGCCCCACCAAGAACCCCATCTCCATAGCAGACCTAAGCACCACATGGACAATGTAAATGATATGCATTTTGTCAAAGAGCGGAATAGGACCTTTAATAGTGTCACTGGTGAGCTTGGGCCTAAATCTACCACCTTTTGTAGACTGGTCCTTAAAATCCATTTTTTCCTCAGAATCCAGGTTCATATTACTCTTCTGCAGATGTTCACCTATAGATAAGTTTTGAAGAAGTTCCATTACATAAGCTCTTTCTAATTCGTTCTTCTCATCTTTGGCAATTTTATGCAACACATAGATGATATAAAAAATAGAAGGCGTTGACACTAAGACGATCTGAAAGATCCAGAACCTAAGGTGCGAGACAGGGGCAAAGCTATCGTAACAAACATTGTTGCATCCCGGCTGGAGAGTGTTGCATGTAAATTTTGACTGTTCATCTCCATACATTGCATCTCCAACCAGAGTTACCAAAAGAATTCGGAAAATGAGGAGCATTGTCAGCCAGATCTTTCCAATCACAGTAGAATGGTTCTGGACCTCTGTTAAAAGACGGCCCAAAATAGACCAGTCACCCATCTTTAGACCTAGTGTAGAAAAATATTTGATGATGTTACTCTTACTATAAAAATATTGCAGAATTGTGAAATCTACAGAAAACACTAAGCAGCATGTTTTATCACTGAAATATATTTGAAACTAAACACACTTTCATGCATATTTGCTATGGTTTCCATAATGAACCTATTAACAGGCATACTTAATTAAAGAGTATTGGTATTTTTTTGCTTCTTCAAAAGAAGCCAAAGTTACTTTTTTAATATCCCCCAAATTTTGAGAAGGCAGCTTGTTATTCAGAAGTCACATATGCTTTTTTATGGCAACCTGCTTGCAAACAGTGTTTCAGTTGTTGACATTTACTACTCCAGCAGATTTTTACCTGCATTGGCAGAGTGGATTTTAACTAGATCCCTAATACCATTTCTGAACGAAAACACTGCAGGAGAAGCGAGTGAAGATAACCTCATCAGAGCACATCCACAGACTATCAATCCACATGTATCAGTTGGACAGTTACAGACAATGAGCTGTATCTCCATTATTAATACCTCATTTTCTGAAAAGTTCTAAAGCCAGATGAAAAATAATTTCTATTAGAAGATAGTTATTTTAAATCGTTTTGATTTCCTACCATTTTTTATTACTAGTATCACACTAAAAAGTGAGTTTTCAAAAATATTATGTTTTTTTCTAGTTTTAGTAGTAGTTTTTACAAAATAAAATGTTCTCGGGCAGCTCCATATTAGTCATTTGTATGAATTCTAGTTCTCTTAGCCAAATCTACAAGATGAACACCCTGACTCTTAGGACGCAATACTAATTACCCAGACATTGACCCTGTGACTATTGGAGAAAAGACTTCAATGTCATAAACAGTGAGATAGACAGTTAAACTCATTCTAACTATCACATGATTGCCACAATGGCAGCCTCCAGGCCTGCAGATAAAAGACGTTTTTGGGACAAAATGAAATAAACCCAAGTATTAAAGGCTCAAACTAAAATATTTCTTGTTTCCATGGGACTTACCCGATAAGTGAAACTAAAGCTAACATAAAATGTTATTTTTTATGAAAAGGTATTTCTTAAATGTAATAAATGTACTAAAAAAATTAGTTTTTTTTTTCTTTTTTTTTAAATATGCAATCTCAAATTTGCTTAATTTAAAAACAGCTTGGGTGTAGCTATTTTGATTTCTTTAGTACACTTCAGTATTCTTTTCAATATACAGAACCCAAGAGTTTCTAGCACTCAAGGTGATTAAGTGGTGGTGACCTCTGTGAATATATCGGTCATGCAAATAATTACACATTAAGACTCACCTTCACTTGGTCTTTCATTATACAATTTCTTTAAGAACACATGGTAAAGTTTATTAAAAATTGGCCCACTGTAAGAAGTGTGAAGCTGAACAGAGAATTCTATTGACTGTAATTAAGAGGTGGAACAGCCTTCCAGAACTGGTAAAGGCTAATATGATACAGCGAGGGAGTTTAAACAATCATGGGATAGACAGTTTGTAAGATAATGTGTAAATGTACAACATCATTCAACTGTGAGCCCTTTCAGCATGGCTCATCTATTGAATTTGTATTTGTCCAGTGACTATTAATCTGCTGCAATTTATAATAATATAATAATATAAATTTTATATTTAAATACCGGATGAGAAGATCACACACTTACCTTATTGGATGCCTCCCTTGAATAGCAGATTTTCCTATAGGTGACAATCACATCATCTTGGTCCAGCTCAGAGCTGTCTGTATGTGAGTGACTCCCTCTCTCTGGGTCACTGTTAAGGGAATAGGCTGACAGCACATATCCAAATTGTTTATCTCAAACATTCATTGTACATCATAGACGGACAAAAAGGTTCAATTTACAGTGACAAAAGACAAAGACATATGTGTACATGGGGTCATCCCCTCGTTGCAGCTATTCAGTAGCTCAGCACACAGAACACACCAGAAAAAGAGGAAAAAAAGAACTGAAGGTCTGTTTACCTCCCACGTGCATTTATATACCCCAAAGAGAAAGAAAGCAAAAGGTTTATCTGTTTTAATGGAAGTTAAACAATGGGCTTAAAATATCATCAAATTAATGAACCAAATTAGGGAGAATTGTGTTCTAATGTTATTGTCATATGACATGGGGACCACAAAGAACCAGCCCTCCTCTTTACCTGATACGTCCCCCACCCCAAAACTTTAATTTGGATAGGAATGGCTATAGGGTTTATTGCTATTATCAGTTAACCTATACAGAATTTCACCCCTTAAGGATTGGGATGTGTTTTTCGTTTTGTAACCTTTGTGACCAAAGCTGTCTTAACATTTTTGCGGTGCTCATGTTTAGCTGTAATTTTCTTCTCATTTACTGTACTCGCACAAAAAAATAAAAAAATAAATAATAATATATATATATATAAATATATATATATATATATATATATACAAAAAACCTGCTAAATAGATTCTATTATTTGTCCTGAGTTTAGAGATACCCAATGTTTTTATGGGGTTTTTTTTCTATTTCAAAACCATCTATCTTTGAAGCTGGTCAATTTACCCCATCAAACTATATATTTTTGAAAACTAGACACCCCAGGCTATTTGAAATGCTGATAACTCTTTCCATGCACTAATTCTACCACCAGGCTTTAACACACATTGTACTTCAGGTATGAATATTAAGCTCCCGGTATGTGTCACTGCCAAACAACACCCCAATATGTGTTTAGCAACATCTTAGTACAGTGATATCACCCATGCATATATTTGTCATGTTGTTTGTGGGCTAAAAGGTCACATTTAGGAGGTGCACATTTTTTTCTCAATTTGTATGTCTGGTCAGTCTGTGCCCATGCCTTATTGGGGACATCTTTGAACCTGGATGATTTACCCCACCAAATCATAAATTGTTGCAATCTAGACACCCCATGGGTATTTCAAATCGCAGTATTTTAACTCTTTTCATGTCAGCTAATTTTAGGACTTGCTCATAAAATTAAAGTTTTTTTATATTTTGCTGGAACCGGATGGTTCTCTTGATGGTGACATCAATGGAGAATTATTTTATAATGTTACCGAATTTTTATTTATTATTTTAATTTTTTTACATGTTTATTTATTTTACTAATGCCATTGTGATCAGTAAGCTGGGCTCCATTGACAAATGCAGAATCTGCAGGGAGAGTGCAGAGTTCTCAGGAGGGTCAGGAGAGACTCTCTTGGGAACTCGTTATTATGTCTAGCTATGGTGAAAGTGGTCACAGTGAGTCATGGGTTCAGAACAGCATTTGAGCTTATTAGGCGAATGTTGATCCAAGGAGCTACCAGTAGTGACACAGCTAAAGCCATCCTTTACCTTGTGGAGGGTCACACCTTTGCCCCCACTCACTTATCACCTGTCAAGACAGAGTAAGCCTCTGATGCCAGCTCCCCTCAGTGATGAACGGGACTGGTTGTTACCCTAGTCATTATCAACACAATAGCTGTCTGTTCCCATCTGTAAGTATCCCGCAAACCCCCATCCTTGCCTATCTATGTTGTAGCCTTGTCCCCATAGCCTTCTGGGCTCCCTGTCATGTTGCCCCTCAGCTAATGCTGTGTGCCTTTTTTAACTGCTCGGCTGCTCTGGAGAATGGTTTCATGTGCTTTATGAATGGCACTCCTGTACCAAAGCCTAGGAAATGTTTAACCATATTTGCTGCCCTCTTGCCCTAGCAGTCATCTCTTGTCTCTCAGCCTCCCTGTCCTACTATTTATTTCCCATTACCCCTTTCTCTCCCCGCATTCTCTCCCTCCTTTTCTCTGTACTTTCCTTCTCCAATTAACATTTGGTGGCTCCATGCTCTGCCCCTCTCAACCTTTTACTTCAATCTACTTTTGTCCTTCTGTTTTGGCTATCTCACATTAATTTTCTTTAGCCTTCACAGAGCAGTACATAATATTCATACAGCCCGCCAAGTGTCCATAAATTACTTTGAAATACTGTTGTTGGCAGCACCAGCCAGGCTGGGCCAAATGATCATCAGCCGAGACTATGACCTCAAGGTTGCTCCTGAAATCTTCCTCTGCAGCTTATGGTTTTACACCACTTCAAGTGCCCACATTCAATCGTGACATCTCTCATCATGTCTAATGATCTAATTTTCTACTGCTCTTTTCTTTTATATTTGAGCAAAAGATCAAGATGACTGAGCTATGATCAGGGCAGAAGACAATGTTAGTGGTGGGATGTGGGCTAAAACCAGACATTAAAATATGTCAAATATCCAATATGAGATATACTTTATAAAGTACAGATAAAAGGGTAGTATTTATCTAAATTGACAGAGGAATAATTGTACAATGACCATAGCAATGAAACAATAAAATGTGTTTTTAAAAAATATTTTTAATGCAAGCTCCTACTCACTTTGTGTTTCTATAAGCTAACATTATTATGTCCCTTCTTGGAGTGGCTTTGCAAGGCAGGGGCTAGCCACCATACCTGGGAACTCTTCGGGTTTGACCCAGAGAACACTGCGAGAAGCACTGCTTCTCCCGTTTAACACTCAAATGCACCAGGCCATTGGAGTGGGGTCCTGGCGCACCCCACTCCCTGCCAATTTCCCCTTTAAATAGGAGTGTTTGCCACAACGTCAGTGGGACCAACCAGAGCCCGCAAGTTCCCAAGTATGCTAGCCACACATGACACATTTGTACCCAGCAAACATTCTGAACTCCTAGAAAAGAAGAACATTAGGGGAGGAAAGAGGGACGGGGGGGGGTTGAGACCCAGAGAGGGACCTCTTGGGATATTTGGGAGGTATGTTGACATCCCTGTAAAGGGAACATGCTACCTATGGATCTTTTTCAAATCCACACTGAAGCAGAACGGACGGGCTATATTTTTTTACCAGATTATTTATAGTCTAAATTCTGACCTCTGTTGCTAAAGGAATTTAAGTTGAACAGTGACATAAATGTCATTCACCTTTCACTTCACAGAGTGCTTTAGAATTGAAGACTGTGTGAGGTGTGTTTTGGTTCTTTGAAGTAATTCTAAAAATCACACAAATAGAACCAAGGATATACTGGTTGTGTGCAAATATGATCAAAAAGAGTTCCCCGTCCGTGGGATCTATTTCAAACTGTACACTGGTGGCTCAGAGTTCTGAGGGGCCCTAAGTCATAGACAAACGGAATGAGTACATAAGTTTTATAGCAAAGCGTCATCCTGTGTGTAGCTCTTCACACATCACTGGTGGCCCTGTACAGTTGCTAATATAGCGTCGCCTATGTATTTGAGGGTGTGTATCTTGTTTTATACTTTAGAAATACCAAAAGTATATCTCTAATTTTCCGTTCCTTCCTTCAGAAGGGTAACGCATATTATTGGGCCCCAAGGAGCTGCACCGTTCTAAATGCTATTGCCATATTCTTATGTCTAATTTCCTAACAAATGGGTAAATGCTGCAGGTTAGAAATAAATTAATTACCCCTGGACAGATTTTAAATGAAAAACTGCCTGGTTTTCCAGGTGTTCCTTTGTCAGGAGGGGGCTTGCGCTATTCAGTCTTGGGGGCAAATTAAGCCAAGCTTCCCAGTAGTAACCCAGTAATTCACCAAAAGGAACTCCATCGAAAGCATAAAAAATAAGCACCAATAGAGATCTTGTACAGATTCTGGTACAGCTTCCAAGTGCAAGGCGCGCTTCTCCTTATGTGCCAGTAGTTCTCAATGTGTGGGAATATTATTGTCAGTTTTGTATATTGTCACTTGTAATGTTATTGCTATTTTACTGTCCCTCTATTGTAATAGCTCTACAGAATCTCCCGGGGATAAATGAATAATTGTAATATCACATATGTTTTGAGCAATAACCTTATGCTGGTACAAAGGTATGAACCTGAAAAGCAAAATTTAAACGCCAAAATAAAAGAATTCAGAGAGTATATTGGATTATAATTTATTTATAGTTTTACTGCAAAGAGTTTGACACATGTATGGGTGGATTGGCATAGTTGTGTTTGGATGGAAATTAACAGTAAACAGTTTGTATGCTTTGCATTCATTTGCTGAGGTTTGTGTGTAATAAAATAAGACTTGTTTCCCTGAGAAAGATGACAGCCACCACAAAAATACTCTCATCCTCTTAAGGCAACCTATTCATTGGGGAGAGAGAGGACTTTTTCTTAATGATTCCAGCCTAGTTTCATAAAGTTCTAGTGTCCATGTATGAAGATGAATGAGTAACTAACTGACATGAGATTCTAGATACCATTTCCATTTCTCTGGTCTAATGTTTCATTTAATGCATTCCTTTGTCTTCCGCTGGCAGTTTACTAAATGTTCACTAACGCTTAGACCACTGCACAGATTTTAAGTAAGGACAATAATGATGGCTCGGTTACCACCAATGATCTAAACTAAATATGCCAGTAACCTCCCTTCTCTGACTTCTTGGTAAGTTGTCCGGTTACCAAACTGGAATCACTTAAACTGTAATAAAACACACACAATGTTCTCCACAATCGTTTGTGGTAAGGGTGTGTAGATCTATCTGCTACTTTTCCTGCTTTGGGAAAATCAATCTAGAGAAAATTGATAGTTTTGGAAAACCTATCTATATTCTATCTCCTGTTTCTTAATTGTCCAAATTAGCTTTTTTCTTTCATGTAATTTGTTGATGTGTACTAACAATATCTTCAGCTGTCCTCCTGATCTCACTGGACCAAAGATGATTATGTCATGTAGAACCTTTCTAACACCTGATTCCTGTGCTTCAAGCCAGAGCCCTGGATTTCGTTTGACTTTGAATTAGTTTAGATTTTAACAAATAACCCTGGTAGAAATGCAATTACAGACAGTGTCAAACACAGACACGGTGACAATGTAGCGCGTCTATTTTTCTTTTACAGACAGAACAGTGCATTTCAGTCCTCTGTGTTAGTTGAGGGCAATACTGCTAGGTGCTTAAGACATGCCATATACTGAATGGAAAGCACAGAAACATAATTCTGCATGTGGTTGACCACGATAACGTGATCAGATTAAAATATCTTACCATAGGATGATTTGATTATAACTAAACTCTTACAAAGTCAAAAACACTCATTTAATAAATAATCTCAGATGGTAGAAGAGCAAGAAAATGTTCAACAGCCATCTCTCTCACCAATAAAATGAGGATGATTAAAAACAAAAAGAAGAAAGAAACAAGTCCCTTTGCTTTGCCATTTGGGTTCTGTGTCTTATACCATATGCCGTTTTAGTTTCCAACTTCAAAGTTTCCTCTCTTGTACCACTGCATGTCCTTCACTCGACGTATTGACTGAACCTGAGGCTGATTAGCGCCCCAGTTGTTCCAGTGCTTGTAGGGTCCATATTCCAATAGATACTGGTATCCCCTGTAGCCAGGATACTGGTAGCCAACCCATCTGGGGACAAAGAGGCAGAGGTAAGTCAGTTCAAATTATCTTGGAAGGGATATTCCAGCTAGCCCGAAGTGTTTTGGCTGTCACACTATAATTACTATAATCATACCTTGGGATTTTCTAAATGGGCTGAAACCAAGACTGTCCTAAATAATAACAATTTAATTCCAAACAGTGCCAAACAAAATTCCCCACAACTTACGTTCCTCCAACGACTTGGACACTTGCTACCCTGTCCTGGAATCCATAGGACCATAGGCTGGGGATATCCTCATCACAGACTTCCATCTTCCTACCCTCAAAGTTGGCACATTCATAAAGACAGATTTTGTAATCTTGTGTGTCCTTAATGAAAAAGACATATGTAAACAGGACTGAATTTACATCCATTGGGCTTGTGTACTACAAGACCTCTCACTCTCATAAAATATAAATGCATATATGAGCAGTTATATGCAGGCAGAGGCGTATCTAGGCGGTGCCATTTGAAAGGGGAGCCAGTTAGCGGCTTTTAAACGCTGCCTTTTTTTTCATAGCAACCGTTTGGCGCCCCTCATTTTTCTCCATGAGGCTTCTACCTCCGTCCCGGTGCCGCCATTTCATGCTGAGCACCGGAATATGACATCATAATTTGGCGCTCAGCAGTGAAGCAGCGGGCACCAGTGAGCGGCTTTGAAACGATGTCTTTTTTTATGCGGAGGAGAGAGAGGGGCGCCTAGCAACCGCTCGGCGCCCCTCATTCTCCTCCACAAGGCTTCTACCTCTGTCCCGGTGCTGGCATTTCATGCTGAGCGCCGAAATATGAAATATTTCGGCAATACCTGCAATACTGTTTCCATGTATTTATTTGATCTATACCTGCAACGCTATGTTTCATATATTATTATTGTATACCTACAAATACAGGATTTGTATGTCTGATTCTGTTTATTTGATATATACCTTCAGTGCTGAGATCACAAGTAAATTTCAATTGATCTATACATGCTAAGCTGGATTTGTGTATTAATGTGTTGATCTATCAGCAGCAGTGTCTAATAAATGGGTTTTAGATATTTGGACAGGGGCGCAATTTCAGTACTTGCCATAGGCGCTATTTTCACTAGATACACCTCTGTATGCAGGGCATGAATAGAACTAGATAGATGGTAATATTTTGATGCGTCCTTTTGACTCTTGTTAAATACGTAATACTATAGACAACAACGAAGTGTGCCTTATAGGCAATCCTGCTTCAATTAACAGCTAATATTATTCAATAAATATTTTAACATATAGTAGAAAGCACACAGTAAAGCAGTGCAAGCCAACCTTGTCCCCAATAACAATGACTAATTTCCAGTAATAAATCTCTAGATGTATCATACGGTAATTGTTTAGCATGCCAGCAACCTAGCCGGGGAAGATTTATAGGAAGGTATTAACTTTAATGTGAGATTATTAATGATTCCATTTATCCAATAGATGAAGAATAATAATAAACTAATCATATGCTATTGCATCTTAAGGAATGTTCTTTTGTACATACGTCATATGTCTGATATATGGGTATTGTACAATTCCACTGTTCAATATGCCCACAGAAAAACAGACCTGTGCTAATTACAAAGCCACCTAAGAGGAGAGACAGAGAAACAACCCTGTTTGGGGTACTTGCAGTGACATATTGTGACTAGATGGTACCATAGGCCTCACCCAGGACAACACCCCAGCTGTCACTGTCCCACCATCATGTATGCTGAGCATGGGATATGATGTTACATCCTGGCGAGCTGCATTTTGAGGTCATGTGGCACAGAGAGTGCCAGCTATAGCCACAACGCTCCATGGTGGATATGGGCCTCTTACCAGGGAGATCACTTTGGAGCAGTGGTGCACCAGGGAGCCTGATCACCCAGTAAGGAAATCCTCCACCGGTTTTGCGGCTACCGGCCCGACAGAACTGTCGACCTAGGCTGACACCACTGGGCACTTGAGGACACATTGAGAAAAGGTCCAGTAAATAGCAGATTGCTTGGACCTAATAGAAACTTCTCCCTATAATAATTTAGTAGCCTCTCTGCTCTGTCGTAAACTGAAGCTGAAGTTACGTGAATAACTAAGAAGGATATATCAAATAATGTATTATTATAAATAAATCACTGAAAAAACAACACCTTATCCAGAGCTCCATCGGACTGAAATACACGCGCAAAGTTACTGTTATTATTCTACTTTTTTTTCTCCTAATGAGTGTATCTCTTAACCTATTGAGCATCAGAGCGATGAGTAAAGCACAATATTCCCAAAATATAACTTTGCTTACACTTCTGGCATTCAAAACGGTTAAGAAAATCAACACCGGATTTCAAAGTAAATCTTGTTCGATGTGGACTTTTCAATGTGTTGACAGACATGGGTTGTCAGTATGCAAGTTTCAGAACTTCCTATCACAAAGTTCAGGTTGTTCTTTAATTAGAACAGTTGCCAGTGATTGATGCTGTAACACAAAGACCTACTGATGACCTGTACTGTTGGCATGGAATATGTTTTTCTTCACATTGTACCGTAGAATGATCTTTGCCAGCTGCTTACCATGCGGACTGGTCGAAGAGACATTATCCTGTCAGCACGGAAGCAATTAGACCAGGAATCCCAACGAGGGTACTCTCCCTTCTCCAAAATGAACATTTCACCAGTGAAATCCTTTTGTTCAAATGCAACCCAGCTGTAACACAGTACACAGCACATTTTAAGCAAATTGGGTGGAAATCTATATGGGTGATAATCCTGAGCATCACTAGGATAATGAAACTATGGGTTTAATCTCCCTCTTTATAAAATTATAAAATTTTAAATATAAAATTTATTAAAACTATAAAATGGAAACAGCCCTATGTCCGATAATTTCCATGGCTCCTGTAGACCGCATTCTGGCATTTACTGGCAGCAGAATTATTTTGAAATTGTATCACTCTAATGCAAAATCAATGACCCCAGTTCATCTCATAATATCCACCGATGACATATTCATTAAATTCTGGTCTACTTACGGTCCTGACTCCACTCGGATGGACTTTACTTGGTCAAATGCGCGGTCACACAGATTTCGACACTCGGCAGATAAATCAACTCTCCGTCCTTGGAAGTTTTCATATTCATAACAGATGAGCTGTAGGATGAAAATGATATCACTAGACCTGCTCCTCTGAATTACTAATATATATATAAAATTACAGTGAAATCTAATTTGTATGATTATGCGTAGCATTTTTCTAAAAAATAGCAGGAATTAATTTCAGATACAATAGTCTAAATTAAAAGTTTACTTGGGAAACAACATACGCAAAGTGCCAGAGTTTCATAGCAACGAATATATACACCAATCTAGTTTCATGCTCCAGGCTTATATACATATAAAACATTTCTATTCAGATAGGTAAGACATGAAGACCAGCCAACAGCTGCTAAGCAGCACCTGGTTAAATCAAATGTATAAAATAAAAAGAAGAACTTGATTTTTTCGATTGTTTTTATGAATTGCATACAAGGACAGAGAGAAATATAGGTCTAGGCTATTTATAAATAGTACTTTGGACGATCATGTCTGAAAATCTCTCATTGTACATACCCTGTAATTTTGTAGCCCCAAAGCTGAGTGGCTGCCAATGCTGCCCTGCGCTCCGCTGTGAGACATCTTAAAAAACTCTGAAACAGATCATTGGAATACCCATTACACCAATGTTGAGATAGTCGTACCAGCACAAGCTGCATAATATTTTATTATTATTATTATTATTATTAATGATTATTATTATTTTAGTCTGTCATAAGTACAGAGTGACTGATGCACTTGAAGCATAATAAAAGAACTGACAGCATTAGAAGTTATTTTTCTGCAATAGAATTCCTAAAACATCTAGACAGAATTTGAAATGTATAACTAATGCATATAAAAACAAACTATGATAATGAGCTGCAGAATATATTAACTTTTCACATGCACTTGATGAGCAGAAGCAATAAACAGTATATATATTAATTTATTAGTGAATTAATGACTAACTACAACAGATGTTTTGTAAAATGATGTTTCCAATAAGGCTTTCCGTCAGAGCGTTATCCCGGTTCCCTATACACCTGTCCTATGATCCTCTATGTTTCTGTCAAAAGACTCACATCACCTTCCAAGTCAATCCACCATTGGGCAAGCACCTCAAGTAGGCATGAGGAATAATGTATACAAAGTGTTCAAAGGGTGTTCAAAAACTTTAAATGGTATTAAAACTGTTTTATCACCATAGCAATTAATATGGTCCACCTCCTGACCCATAACTTCTTTCTTGTGATGTTTGGAGTTAAATACTAGCAACACCACAAAATACATCTGATCAAGGCTGTTTCTCTTGGTTTTATTGAATATGATGGAAGATGGAAAACCACATTCATTGAAAATACCATGATGATGGCTCTGATGCTCACATTTATAAACTAGTTTGGCCAAAGTAATGTTTTTTTATTTCCTTAATAAACAACTGGGCTGCTGCAAACATCTGTCTTTAGCTTACTTAATATAGGAAAACAAAAAATGTATCTAACAAATGGCCTACTCAGTTATACAACTATTTGTGTGATGCCAATAATATACTACGTCCTTAGAAAAAGTCAAATACATGGAAATTATGGAGAGTTTAACGAGTTGCTAAATTCCTGTTCCTCTTATTATTATTAATATTATTATAGCTCTCATTCTTAAACAAACATAATCACATGAACACACATATAAACATCATTACACAAAAGTTAAATACTTGCCACAGACCTGAAATGCAAAGTACACCGAGGGAAACTTGTATACAAATCATAGTTTCCATCACTCCATCAACAATATTACTTCTAGGGTAAATATGTGTAGTCGTGGGGTTATGGAAAGCAATTTAATCTTCCTGCTGACTTCTCTACATTTAGTACTTTGCACTAGAATTGCTCCATACGGCCTACCACCATGTACCACAGAACCACGAACACTATTTGACGGTCATAATTAAACTACACTGCCATTTAGAACAGTGAAATATGGCCTGTGAATCGTGAAGTTTCAAAAAACCTTAAACTCAACAGCATTTCTATCAAACCAACATTTATAACAGAATGTACAGCAGCCCCTACTCTTTTGGATGTCACTGGTTACTTATCAAAATGCTCTGATGATACAAAATATCAGTGATTTAGAAAATCTGTTAAACTTATATGAAAATTAATGCTATTTCCATACCCTGCAAGTAGCAAAGAAAATAATTATTACTCACAGTGTTGTGACTGAGCCACTGAGAAGGATGATTGGTAACAGGCCAGACCCCACCCCAGCAATTTATACCCCATAAATCTGCTTGCTCTTATGGGTTTTTTACAGGTTTTTTTACCAGAGGAGGAGTCTAAGTGGAATGAAAGAATATGATCCTGGAGTCCATATTTTGAATAAAGCATGTTTGAAGTGTGGTGGGGTTTTTGCGAGGGGCTGGAAGCTGACGCTGCGTATTGTTTTGTCCTAACATGAGAGCTCAGCAAATAACAAAAGGGGTCAATCAGCTACACATATTTTAGATTGTGTAATTGCAACAAAACTGCTGACCCTGCCGGCTGTGAGCTCTGCAGCTTCATTACCTCACTTGTTTCCAGAGATTTGGAAGCTAAATAAACCAATTACCCCCTGGACACTGCCACTTTCTGCTGTTTGTGGCCCATACCTACAGGCTTCCTTCTTATACACCTTGTTAGACATCAACTTATACCGTATTAAAGAGGAGCCCCTACCAAAATGAAATGCATATATGTTGTAGAACACTTTAATTATACTATCTGTATTGATTTGATGAATGAAGACACAGCGACAATGAGGTTAGACAGTGAAGTCTAGAAATCATCAGAACTCCACACTTTAGAATTCCACTTCATCATTGAATACTTAAACCATTTATATTTTACTAAACGATATAAAGGATATAAATTACCATGTGTAATGGATTTGAGGTGGTAATTTGTAGATTATGGATTTAGCTGCTTGCAATGGCTATAGCACCAGACAGGCCTGAACTGGCTACCTTCCACACTGGGCAAATGCCCGGTTGGCCGATGGCCATCAGCACTCCATTCTCACCCAATCTGCCACACTAGCTTCAGATCGGGTGCTACAGTATGCAGTCAGCGGATGTATATGAAGCATGCTACATGAGCATAATAACGTAGCGATCTCCCTCACATATCCAGCTGTTGGCAGCAACTATGTCATAAGGTGTCCACTGGTCATCAAGAGCCAGGGATGCCTCGTGATCGCCAGTCTGGCCCTGGCAGAGATATTGGAATTACTATTAAGACAGTAATGTGAATCATTGTAAATGTTTTTACAGAGACAATTCCTTTGGCTTTAAATGTTTTGTTTTGTTTTTAAAATATTGTGGGGGTGAAGCTTTCAGTGATTGTAAAGTGATCTATGTTGTGTGGCTGGGTGTTTATTCACTGAAAGCATTTTAACTAAGTGACAAGGCCTGCACTGTCTTCCAAATGTCCGGTGAGTCGGTCCCCAATAACGCCTGCTGGATACACATGGCTGCTTGGTGAAAGAATCTAAGAGGGTGATGGTGAAGAATGTTCATAATGTATTAAAAAAGTCAGTGACAGGACCATGCTAGTTAAAAATGGACCCTGGCACTTTACCCCAAAGAATTTCCGATGTCCAAATTAGAACACCTGCGTTGGTGGTGTAGCCAGAGGCAGATTGGGATAGGGCCAGGGGATTGGCCATCGGCCAAAGATCCACCTTGTGGTGCAGAACACTTGGAAGGTATGCTTTATCGTTAATTAACTCAAACCATATTTACTTGGGTTACTTATGCACAGAATTTAATAAAATATAGCACAGTTTTCAGCAGTTACTGCAGGAAAGTTGTCCTGATCAAGCACATATCTTTGTCCTGGGTCTGTTTAACTTTCTCAGAAAGGATACACATATATCATCAAAACCAGCAAAGCATTTACCTTCTGCGCTGCCCCCAGCTGCCCCTCCTCATCTGAGCCTACACTGCCTTTAAGACATTGAGCACCTGGATATGATGCCATATCCCGTGTCTTAACTGCATGTTACACCTTCTAATGCAGATTATAGCGCCACAGTCTCCATAGTGTGAATGTGCCGATTAAGGGGTTCCAAGATCTCCCTGTAACCGGCTCATTGAGCACCAGGAAACTGGGAGGCCTGTTCGCTCAAGAGGGCGACCTGCCGGCATAGGCCAGAATACATCACTGATCAGGGTGGGTTTTAGGGCCATAGGACACTCATAGCAAACAAACATTCTGAGCTCCCCATCTGGGGAGGAATGGAATGTAGGACACAAAAAAGGGACAGTCCCTAGTAAAAGGGACACTTGGGAGGTATGCCATGACTACCAGCAAACATTCTTTTGTGGTAGGGAAGAAATCTTTAAGACAGATTTAATGCAAAGCAATTTGAGTACTGTGAAAAAGTATTTGCCCCACTTCCCACTTTTTTTGTAATATATTTTTATATATATAGTTTCTGGGCTAAAGATGCACTACCTAAACAAGAGTTAGTCCTGCTGTTACTGAGTGACAGCATCCCCTGTTAGTTATTTGCTAATCACATGTAAACAAGAAAAAAAATTGAATATTTTTCCTCATTAATAGGCAAGAAAGTCCTGAACTTTATTTGTTCTGACCTTTTCAACCATTTTTCCTCGTTAAGGAGGTAGTCCTGTAGTTTTTTTGCTTTGTTTGGTTTTTTCATGGATTCAAACTGCTTCTTCCTACCTTCCTCTAGTTTCCACCTTTGGGAAATCCAATCAGTGTGTATATAAATAAAAAAGACACAAACATTGGGGAACTTTAAAACAAAGTTTTATATTCTAGTTGTGAAGAATATGTCATTCTTGACTTGATAGACTAGTGGGGCAATTGTTTTAATCCAATTAGCAAGTAAATAATTTGGTCTTTAAGGCTTCCCACTTTTAGATCAGTTTGCTTTGTGGTTGGATCTTAAAACAATATGTTTATCTTGACACTCAATTTGACAAGTCCATTTTTGAAGAACACTCCTGGAGACATTGTTTCCACCTTGTGTCACTTTAGGAGCACCCCATGTATTCTTGCATACTAAATGTCTATACATTATACATAAATAGAAGTGTAACATAGCCCAAAGCAATACAGGAATGAAATCCTCTCCCCCCCTCTTAAAAATACAAAAAGAGTATAATATAAAAGGCCAGGGAAAACAATTAGGATATTATGCCTCATTTTGTGTATATATTTTGTGTAATGTTCACAGTGTGATACAGTTATATGTTATCACTTGTAATAGTTTGGAAAAGAATCATAGAATATCTTAATAAAATGGTCTCACTTGGAGAATCTTTTTAATGATGGCCGAGGCCTGAATATAATCCGTTTCCATGGGACGTCCCAAGGTAAATAATTATTTTCTCCTTGACCGTGAAATACTGAAATGTAGATTTGCATTGACATGGTTTTATATCCCTTTGCTCCAATGAATTTCCTTTATCTGCAGAGCTGGAGGCTGCTATAGTCATCAGTCACCCATGATATTTTGGGTGGCTTTGCCTTCTCAAACACCACGCTGAGCTGAAGTCCTACTTGTACAATGAAATCCCTTCCTCTATAGACCTTGATTAGTCAAGGTGTCGAGCAGGGTGATTAAGGCTAAGCCATTCTATTGTTTACCACAAAGCAGTATGATAAAAAGTCAGGGGAACACAGCTGTTTGAGATCTTTGAGGTAAAACATAGCCCTTTCTCATTTATGGTACATTTTCACAAGAAACCATATTAGGTCAAAAAAAACAGATTTCCAGTTTGCCTGATTTGGCCTATGCCCAAAATTAGCGTCTAAATGGTTGTACCTGTTCATCCTCTGCCCATTTTGTTCACACTCGGCCCATTTTCCCTCTTGACATTTTATACCTAGACCTCATTAGAAACAAACCCTGTTCATGTAAAGTTCAAATGAGAGTCACTTTTGCATTTTGCTTCATGCAGATTAGCACATACATTCTTAAATATGAAATTACCACACATGTTTATTTTTGCTTTAAAGCTAAGAATTATTTAATCAAGCACACAAGTGATACAAACCATGCCAAAAATAGACAGTATTTAGACCAAACAATGTTCTAAAGTCAAAATGACCTTTAAAACTATGCAAAGAGATTGTGCATTTCTAAAACGTGAAAGTAGTGGAATTATCTTAGCTTAAAGAAGCCCACAAATAGGAATAATGTTTCTGTCTGAATCTCTAGAAGAGGATATTTTTTATTTTTTGATGATAGGAAAAGTAGAAGACTGGAAACTCGATCTCTATTATGTCATCAATGTCATCAACGTGTAAAGAAAGATGTTTTCTAACCTTACACTAAAATTATTACGCAGAGATATAATCGCACCTAATAACTTCTTAGGGTGGGCATTTGGGGATCTCTCGTTCCGGCGCCTTGTAGGAGGAAGAAGGGCTGTGTCCCAATTAAGGAGGCAGACCTATTGTAAAAACCAAAGGGTGCTTGTAATTCAGTGCTCAATACAAATCCAACCACTCCAGATAGAGATGTACAAAATTTAAAGTTTTATTCCGCGCTTGCAGGGGGGATGTCCAAAAGGTCTTGGTATGCTGAAGGTGACATACTAAAACATTTTGGACAATGCTGCGCTTCCAACTTTGTGGGAACAGTTTGGGGAAGGTCTTTTCTATTCCAGCATGATTGTGTCCGAGTGCACAAAGTAAGGGCCATAAAGACATGATTGGGTGAGTTTGGTGTGGGAGAACTTGACTAACCTCATCTTCAGCCCTGACCTCAAACCGATCAAACACCATAGAGATGAACTGGAATGGAGATTGCGAGCCAGGCTTTCTCATCCAACACCAAGCGCCTGACCTCACAGATGCTACTGGATGAATGGGCAAAAATTCTCACAGAAACACTACAAAATCTTGTGGAAAGAAGAATGGAAGCTGCTATAGCCTCAAAGGGTGGACCAATTCATATTAATGTCTATGAATTTAGAATGCAATATCATAAAAGTCCCTGCTGGTGTAATGGTCAGGTGTCCTGATACTTTTGACCATATGGTGTATATAATATATCAAACAGAAGAAGGCATGTGGGCAAAGCAAAAGGGAGGCTAATATCAGAATTATAGTGAAATAGCCAGTCAGCCATATCAAAAAGTCTACAACAACAAGTCAACAAAGTATCATTTGACAGCATGTCTGGCGTTTGTGGTTAGACAATACCTGTATCTGTATGATCCAGTATGATGATCCAGTATGGCAGTGGTTTTATCATGCTGTAAGACACTTTTCAGCAGTAGAGCCTGGGAATCTTGTTTCAAACTGGAGGAAAAGGAGAGGCACAACATACAGCAAAATACTACAATAGAGAACCTTTATACTGTGTAAGCTTGGGACGAAATTCACCTTTTTTCGTAGGACAAAAGCACCAAGTCAAAGAAATTATCAAGACCAAAAAGTATGGGCCAAAGCAGGTACATACTTACCCCAAAATACTTAATGCTGTTATGTAAGCTACACACTCCAAAAATATTACCAATGTCAATAATAAAAATAAAAGTTTGTGTTTTAAAAATAAAATAAAAATAAGTGTTCGCTGTATTTATTGTACTTTTTTTATAGCTTGCCTAGTGTACTGGAGGAAATTAATTATTCTTGTTTCAAGAACAAAATTAATGGGAATGTACTACAAAAAGCTTGTAGGCTTCACTAGTTGACTAGGGACCATTGAGAAGCTTTTCTGCGTTGTAGACTTATTGTTAGACAAACACCTGCGTCATCTGTAGGATCCACAAATAAGCTTTATTTCAAATGTTATGATGCAAATCAGACAATATAACTTTAAAGACTAATGAGATATAAAGTTGAAATTGTGAAAAACCTTAGATGAAAAACAGAGCAGTAACAACACAGAGAGTGATTTGCACCGAGGTTTTAAATTATAACCATTTGGAAAAGGCACCTTGGCCACAGCTGTGTTGAAAGCTGGCCCTGGCTGCCAGTACCCTTCTCAGGGGTTCAAGGAGCTGTCTTCTGCAAGCCTTGCTCTATCTGATGTCAGAGTTCTTGGCCATCTTTAAAATAGGGCTTTAGCAGAGTTTTCCCAGCCAGTAAACCAGACAACTGCCAATACCGAATGTAGCAACACGTTATTGGGGAAACAACATGGCTTTCATCCCATACAGACTAAAGGGCAGATTAAAACAAACAAATAAGCAAGATAAACTAATTGACAGATGAAAAGTATTCAGCAGTAGGGGGGGTTGTAGACACACGACTTCCGTGGCAGGACTAAGGCAACCAATGGGAAAAATCTCTTCCAATGAGACTGGTGTTTACACTCTCTATGCTACGGGGAAGGCCGACCAATTGGAAAACAGTTTACTTCCTCCAGATAAGGTGGGGATTGGCTCAGGCACCCCAGCTTACACCTTATTGCGTGTGGCTGCCTCATGCCGGTCCAGGAAAAAGTGATCTAAATTAACATTAATATGCTTCTGGAAAATATTTGCTCCTGTTAGAAAATATTTTCCAGAAGTCTTAATTTTCAAGATATGTCCCACAAAATATACCTACATCTGCATGTGATTTAGAATACATAACATCAAATATTTATATTTATGCCTCTACTAATACTCTAGTAATACTCTAGTAATATCGAAAATTATGTTAGCTACATTGTATTGGCATAGCACAGCCTTTGTTGGTACATAGGAGAGATAACACAATGGATCTAAGGACGGGGAAATCTAGTGCAACAAAATGATGAAAACAGGGTGCTGTCACAGAGTAGAGGGGAGGATAGGAGAAGTGTGATCCTATTCTGATCAAAAGAGTTCCAAAGAAATACCAGCTCATACATCACTCAGTAAAATGGACTTTTCCCTGAGCACAGCCTGTACCACAGTCATAAAAGTTTAGAGGTCACTACAGAAATTATATGCATGTCTGTTCTATCAGGCCTATCATGATTCCCACATTTCAGCTGAATTTTTCCTGGTTACATTATTTTATTCATTGTTTATGTCCATTGTTTATGTCCAGAAGTGTCATAAAGCATTCAAATGACACCTACGTATGCCTCACTACGACATGGCCCTACCAGTTATGATGTCACTCTTCAAAATTTTCATAGGGTTAACTTTTCATGGACTAAAAATTAAAATCAGCCCTGGCGCTTTAAGGATATTGGCCAATAATGTGTAACTGCCTTCTGAATATATGCATCCACATAATATGCTCTTATACATTTGGAGTATGTGGCTGCTATATCCAGCTGACAGACAGGATCTGCTGCACTAGCTTACCAGGCACTTTTCCGGTTTGTTCGATGGCTACTCTGGGCCTGGCTACAACTACTGTGCCATACTGCTGCATCTACGAGATGAATTGTATGCCAAGAATAGGAGTAAAGGCTACATCAGAACAAAGAACAACTGATGAATACCAAATTTGTGCATTTAGCTTGTCTTGAGTAGCATTAATGTAGACTCAATGTAGTCTACTAATGTAGACTTTCCTTGCTAGAATCCTTAATACATTCTGGTTCCAGACAAATCATCATGCTTCACTTTGCCCCACTGTCCAGCAGGATCCCATATGAAATGTTATTCCTCATCAAGAAAGCTCTGCACCGCTGTGCCCCAACTCCCATTCTTCCAAAACCAGGCTTTCTGCTGTAATGACATCTTGTACCCTCAACTCTCTCTTGCTTAAGGGACTTCAGTAGGGATGCTCCAGTCATATAAGATAGTCTGTCCCATCCAATTAAAATTAAAATTGAAATATCAATAGACACTTAACTTCCCCGTCTTCTTTGTACAAAAGAGAATCACTTGAGATAATTACCTAGTTTCATTATGGCTGTAAAGATGGAGATGGATGGGAGAAACATATGGTTATCCCAACCTCGAATTTCCAAACAATGATCCCCGTGTATCCATAATAGTCCAGATTTCCATTTTCTTTGTTTAGTTAGCCCCCTGTTGGGTATTTCAGCATATTCCCTAGAGCCTGTGACAAGCAACCAGGGTGGCCAAGATTTAGAAGGCTTGTTAGATGCTGAGGTCTGGTCAGGACTGAAGCTTAGTCATGGTTTGGCTCAGCCTCATAACAGATGTATTTTAAAATGACAGAGCGGGTTCAGTGTTTGGTGATCACTCCATATTTGAATCCAGAATGCAACCGTAACTTGAAGGTAAAAAATGCACTACTGCTGGAGAATTTTGTTTGTGCGTTTCTATTTTTAAATGTGCTGGAATCCACTTTCACCTTTAGTCTGTAACTATGAAAAGTGGCCATTTGAAATGCTGTACTAAAATAAAGCCAAAGTATCTTTTCATTGGGTATCTAAATCATTGGGTTTATGACAATGAAAGTATTTGAGAGGCTGGAGTTTAGTTAAGGTCATACTCATCGGTTTAGTTTCTACGTTCGCTAACAGTGTGTGCAAGCCAGTGTCTGCTCTGATCCAGTGTTGTCCTCCGGCAATGTCTCACAGGCCTCGGGATACAAATATACGGCAAAAATGTTTCTGATTATATTTCTCAACCAATGTCAAGGATAGAGGGTCAATTGTTTTGCTGTTTTTAGCTCATATTTTCAAAAATATATTTACAATATAAGCATTGATGTTATCATAAGCATTATTAAGGTCATGTAACCCCTTAACTACCAGAGGAACACTTTTGTCAATAGAAGAGGCTGTTTTTAAATGCCATTTGCATACTTTTGGTTTAGGTGACAACTGTTTTTCTAAGTGGCTGGCAATGGTCTAGCAAACCAATCTGCTGCCCCTGTACATTACAAAAATGCAGAAGGGTGGAAGCAGAGGAGTTTGCAGGAATGTCCCAAATTTCCCCATGGAATATGAAAGGATGAAGGGATGAATGTGTAATGCATTATAAAATCAGTAAGATTTCTTGAAAGTCACCTCACTGATTGAACTATGCACTATGCAGGGCCAGTTCAGCTTTCCTTGCATTAGAAACTTGTCAGTAATGGCCCCAGGCAGGCCTGGACTGGCCATCAGGGAACAGGGCAAATGCATTGCTTAGCCGAGCATATCCAGCTGTCTGACGTACCTACAGCCACTGGGCTTAAAGTGCCAGGGCATCTCCTGATTTCCAGTCTTACCCAGACCCCAGAGAGGAGCCTAAGGTTAGTTTTTCTTTATAATAACAAAATATATACAAAACTGGGGAGCGCACAAAAGCATAAAATGCTTACACATCCCGGGTAGCTTCTAGAATAATAATGACCAACAAGTACACAAAACAAAGCAAGCAGCCAAACAGGTGCCTCATTAATGGTGTCTAGAGAAGACTTTAAATTGCTTGAGAGTCTCTCTTGGGTTAAAATGTAAAGCTATCCCATTGATTCAAATCCTTGGTAAGCAATATAACCATGAAAAATTAGATAGGACTCAACAAACTTGGGGTACTTTGACGTAGTGGTGGACTAACCAATAAATGCCCATATAGTGTGACAGAATCCCCAATATTTTTGCCTTAGATGCTTTTTAATGGTATTTCCTGGGTATGGACTCAATTCTTGATAATAATACATAAACTTAGTCTAACAACTTGTCACTATAGCAATATACACTTACACATACATTAACACACTATCTCCCACCTCTCCCTTGCACCACTAACCCTAGGCTCACTCTCTCCCTCTGCCATCATGCACACAGCCCTCCCCCTTACCTTGCCAGAAGCCTTATCATCGCTCCCTGTGCAAGCTAAAATACCATTTCCGTCCTACTAAGGTGGGGTCATTTAATGTGTGCTATGTGATCCTGCTGGGTGCCTCATTTACCAGAGTGCCTGGGTGAAGTGCTCCCTCGGCACCCATCCTAGCACACCCCTGAAAGGTACTTCATACTTTTTAAAGTCAGCGAGTTGATACCACAACTCCTGTGCAAACTGAACACTGTTTTATGTAGAAATTCAGTCTGCAGGTGCCAACGCATTTGGTTGGCAGGCCTAACACGTCAGTGAATGGAAGGGGGCTTAGTAGCCTCTCAAAGTGTTTCACGAACACGTTCTTCCTGATACACTTAAAAAAAGGACCTTTCCATTTAATTATACAATGATGCACTCACAGAACCTCCCGCAGTGTGTAGCAAGCATGTATGCCAATAACTAGACAGGTCCCAGCAGGATTCAGTCTTGAGCCATGCTGCTAATGTATATGTGAACACACCAATGCCTTATCATATACAGCATACTATAAGCATGTGCGGGAGATCCGGGGGTGCTGTCAAATGGAAGCACACTGTTGCATCCACAGAGATTTTTCTAAAAGCAGGTCAAAAATTAGCCATGCCAAGTATAGGCAAATTGAGGTGGGGTATCAGTGGGTATATGGTTTTTCTATGTTGATAAGAAAACAAAAACATAAATGAGATATGGAGCACTGGCTAACGGCAGATCCCGATATTGTATGGGAACAAAGAGAGAACTTCATAGCGCAACTATGCAATAAGTATGCCCCAAGCCATGTAGAGCTCAAATATTACAACCACATATCATGTATCCTGACCACATGGAAACAATATAGTATAATAAAAACAGGACATTTTAATGTGAAAATGGACCCAATCCCTGGACAGATCTAGGCAAAAATCTTTCAACCCCTGACCCCATCAATCAGATAGACTCTTGGAGATCTGCTTATACAAAGAAGAGTGCAGGTATTCTCACATGTGTAAACATGTACAGACAAATTGAACTTATTTTACTTAGCAAATATTTACTACTTCAGCACTGAGCATCAAGCCACCAGGACGGAGCCAGTCTTAGAAAAGACCCCCCCCCCAATCAGGGCATTAAGTTAGAACAATGAAGCAATGGTACCTGACACAGTAACGCAACAACCACTAATACTTTCATATCCACAACAGAAGGTCAAGGTGAGGGGGGCAATCATCTTCAACAGTCTCCCACATTGTCCATATATGCTAAGATTTAAGAGATGCCAGGATAGTCCCTTAACAACAATAAATGGCAAAAAATAAGAAATCTAGCCAATACATTTTGGGAGCACACCGCTTATAGAAAATGCCATGAAATCTCTTATGGGGCAATACTTACACTCATCTAGATGCATAAGGTATTTAATCTCCCTTCAAACAACTGCTTTTAGGGATGTGGCCAAAGGGGAGAATGGTTTCACAACTAGCGGGACTGGCCATACCTTCTAGACCTATGGAAGACCTAGGATGCCCCTAGATCTAATAACAAAGAAAAACAAAACATAATAATAATTGGATTATGCAGACTTTTGGGGATTTTTTTTGGTTTATTTTGTGTTGTTGGAAGTGGGCAGACATAATACATAATTTGATGTAGTTGTATTGATCTATTTATTCCGTGTTACCATAATTGCTATGTGACTTGCTAACACTGAAAAAGCTAAGCAAAGTCATGTAATAGGAGAAGTTTAATATTCGGCCTCTGGATCTATTGCTTTGTATATAGGCCAATTTATGAGTTAATGTTCAAGTAAGGATATATTCTAAACATATAACTCTTATTATTGTATGTTTTTAATTTATGACTTTTATCATTCTATTTTTTTTTCTGGGGTGAGTTTATATTAGCATAGATAACGCATACATGTATGACTGTAACAAAATTAGATACACATATATTGGACTAACGAATTAAACAAATGATATCTGTAATATTTGATATGCTCGATTGGTAGAGCTCTCGGACAGAGAAGTGAAGTCATGGGCAGTGAAGTCATTCATGCAGACAGCAATTTATATTTTGCTGGGCAGAGACTCAGATAAGAGGCCTGGGATCAGCAATAGACAATAGCACAGACCGTATTGTGCTGACATGGGGTGAAAAGCTGGCATTGAGACCTACCCACATTCAGCCTATATAAACCCCTGGGCTAGGGGAACTGAAACAGGCAAGTTCCAGATGGAGATCCCAGCAGTTCAGACTGAGCGAGGTGAGTGTATTGCTCATACAGGGTTCCGGAACGCAAACAGTACAGAATCCAGCGTTACTGAGGGATGGGACCAATAATTATAGTCAGTAATAGCCTTGTGAATATTACTGGAAAGGTGTCAGTCTCTGGCTCATAAGGAATATTGACTTTTTTTAACTAGTGCAAACTAAACAAAATTTTATGTTTGTCCAGAACATTTGATGGATTGTAAAGTCTAGAAACAAACACCCAACAGACAATGTGGTCGCTGCTTTCAGCATGGGGGAACCCTTAGGTTCCTATGTATCAATAGCAAGTGTATCACTTCCGTGTCACAATTATAAGCTTTGTGCCGAGTAATGTGTTTTCATAAAAAATGAGATGGCCAAGGTAGCATATTTTTGCATCACATGTCCTGTCTTTAGCTTATGGATTACTCATGTTTAAACATAATTATGGCCAAAAAACTGTTGCTTAATCTTGTCCTCAAGTAGCCTTAACAGGAGAAATTTTAATGTGATCATTGACTTAAGTCTAGCGATGTGATTGTTATTTGCTATTAGCCAAGGATATCTTCAAAGCCTGCCTCTCGAGGACATGGCTGAGAAAACCTAGGTCACACTAGGACAAGCCTAATTTGGCATAACAAAGCTTCAAGAGTGAAAAGCAGCTTGTTTCTATTTCAGCATTGTCATTCTTGCTTCCAAATATGATATTCCAATGCTTTTACCATTCATATGTCAGAAATATAAGGAATGATTGGCATTCATTTATTTTCTAGAAGACATCACATCTGAAAAAATGGCCCAGACCAACCCTCTTCCTGTTCCTCTAGGACCCTGGAAGGTACCTACACATTTGGGTGGTGATTGTTTTGGATTGTTTATGCAGGATCGATACAACTATGTAACACAGGACTAATGATGAATGAAGAGAAGTCATCCTATATCTGTTTTCTCTTAAATAAAATCAAATAGGAACAAATTATAAAATATCACTACCAAATAGGGAAAGTGTTCTGTTTACTTTATTTTATTTGTGTCTGTTACATAAAATAGCTTTGTTTGGCATCAAGAACCAAAAACCATGGGACCGGCTAAACAAAAATAACCATACATCATCCTTATCATCAAATGGTAAAAGTAGAAGAAAGGGAAAAAAATACAGCATGCATTCACCATCTTGATCTGAATTCCTAGGCCAAGTCTCGAATCAACACTGACCTTTGGATGAACCATGACTGTTTAATTCATTCAATTTATTTTCCCTAAGAAATTACAGTTTTAAATAGCTTCTATGATACTTTTTTAGGTAGGCAAGACCACTTGGGCATAATCCAGACTTTATGTTGGGAGTTGTCCCAGAATAACATTTTCTGTGGGTCATTGTTGATAGCAATGGGAGACTGTAGGGGTGCCATTCAACGATACTGTATGTAATTGTGCTTTAAACATTCAGATCACAGTTTACGACCAGGAGAATTTCCAAGGAAAGAGGATGGAGTTCACTGCTGCCTGTGCAAACATAATGGAATGCGGGTTTGACAACATCAGGTCTTTAAAGGTGGAATGTGGAGGGTAAGTACCAAGAATATGAATACACATAGACTATGCCTGGAGTGTCTGCCACAAATATTATGAGCACAGAGCATACTCCATATATTCCTTTCTGTCTCTTACCCAGAACACAGACGGATCTGTGTGTGTTTTGTACATGCACCATATATTGCAAAATCTGGATTTAACCCCTTAAGGACAATGGGCGGTCCCTAAACCCATTGAAAACAATGTATTTTGACCCCGTACATGTACGGGCTTTGTCACTAAGGGGTTAAACATGAAGACCACTTGTGACCCCTACAAAAGCTTTGTGCATGGCGAATAAACAGAAAATGGTCAGATGTTAAAATTAAGACCATCCCCAGTACCCCTAAAGTGTCTAGAGCTAGTCTAGAGCTCTTTCTTGTACAGTGGTGCAGAATGTGTCCGTCTTTAGGTATACTCTATGCTAACATATTACATACCAAGTTTAAAATAAAATCTGTTTTCAGTGTAAAGAAGCTCTTTCCCTCTGAGTTTGTATTGTTCCTTCTTCTCGTGCAGATGGATAGGATATGAGCACACTAGCTTCTGTGGCCAGCAGTTTGTGCTGGAGCGAGGAGAATACCCCCGATGGGATGCTTGGAGTGGCAGCAACGCCTATCACATCGAGCGACTGACATCTTTCCGCCCAATCTGTTCTGCTGTAAGTGTGTCCCAAATGAAATGGCATACCTAGTTTCAGATTTAATTTGCTCTTCTGATATAAATGCAAAACAAGGTTTTGTAGGGAGGTGCTATTGCCCCGTCTCCAATGATTCTCAGTTATTCCTTGTCTCTATGTGCAGAACCATAAGGAATCCAAGCTGGTCATCTTTGAGAAAGAGAACTTCATTGGTCGCCAGTGGGAGATATGTGATGACTACCCCTCACTGCAGGCTATGGGCTGGGGTAACAATGAGGTTGGATCCATGAAGGTCCAGTGTGGAGCGTAAGTGAGACTAGTGATTAAAACATACCTCCATCCACTATAATTGCAAGCCATTTCGCTTCAAAACCACATTATAATGAATTTGCTAGTCTATTTGAAGAACACTGAGGTCCTGAAAGCTTAAATGATTCTACATTTTCCTTACTAAAGAAATGGTAAAGATCAATAAGAATCTGAAATGTTTAGAACATCTCAATATGTAAATGTTCATTGCCTCTCTGTTGCCTTTTGCTTGCAGATGGGTTTGCTATCAGTATCCTGGTTACCGTGGTTACCAGTACATTCTGGAATGCGATCATCATGGAGGCGAGTACAAGCACTGGAGAGAGTGGGGCTCCCATGCCCAGACCTTCCAGATCCAGTCTATCAGACGCATACAGCAGTAGAGGACCCGGATGCTCCTGTCACTCCCCATTACTGTGTTAGTGAGAGGTCACCATGTACTGGCTCACTGTGGTGCTACCAATCTCTTTTAACACTGATTTAGAAGAAACAGAAACCTTTCTTGTACTGTGAATGCATGTTGGTAAATTACTTCTCAACTGTACCAGCAGCTAAACTGAAAAATAAATGTAATACAGAAAAAAAAACACATTGTTATCTTGTTTTCACCAATCTTACTGGAATGATTTTTGCTTCTGGAACTGTGGAGTGATTACTTTATTGATACATTCATGGGTGGTGGTGTATGAAAGGTCGACTTGCCATTTTTATCCAAAATAATTTACATATTCCCTGTTTCGCATAAGTGTTTTGGAGAATTCCTCTCGGCTGAACCGTAATACAATATGGGGAAAAAGCAAGCCCAACTCTATGGTTGCTGCAGCCCCAATGAGCTGTCATTAAGGGGTTATTATTGGTTTTATACAGTGCCATCATATTCTGTAGTGCTGTACAATGGGTAGACAGGACATAAGCAGTATATAACAATTTGACTTACGGGAACAACAGGTGAAGAGGGCCCTGCTCAAACAAGCTTACAATCCAGAGGGTGTTGGGGTATATTACACAAGAGGTAAAAGTGCCGCTGTTAAGGACAGACCAGCCACGTTAGTATTGCAGGAGAGGGAAAAGGTGAGCTAAAGGAATATGGGAAGAAGGGTGAAAACTTGAAAAATCTTGCATGCGTGTACGAGAGCTAGAAATCAAAGTAGATGGCAGAAGGAGATCATTGGATGAGTGGAGACACCAGCAGCCTGAAGCAGTAGCCTTGGCGGCCCTGTGGAAGACTTTCCAATGTTCTATGTCAGCATTTGATGAATATAGCGTGTGAAGACCATGTATAAACAATTTGTGTCCTTTACAAGGGGTGATTATATTTCAGTTACAAAAGCTATTGTTTTCAAAAGCCATAAAGGTTACATACAATGTAACTTTACATCATACGATTACAGAAAATACATTGTAGACAAGCTTTTTAATTCATGGCCATTTTTATTGTTTTAAAACAAATGTTTTTTTTACAGTTCTGGTCAACATTATTGACACACTTACATATTTTGGACATCATGTAAAATACCTTCTGAAAAAGTGTGTCATGAAACTTCTTATGCCTATGTTTTATACAGAACAGCACATGATAAAACATTTAAAAAAATGGGAGGAAAGCATAAAAAGTAAACATTGCCATGACAAGATTATTAGCACCCTCTTGAAGAATTCAAAAAACTTTGAAAAGAACTAGATCATTGCCGTGACTCAACTATGATAAATTTTCAGTGCTCACATGACTTGAATTAAAGCCATCATTGGTTAGTTAATGCTTAAAAAGGCCGCTTTTATTCCATTCTTCATTCACAATGGTTAGGACACAAGAGCATCAGAAATGCTGTTATTATCAAACATAATAATTCTAAAGTGTACAAGGCCATCTGCAAAGACCTTGGCATCCCTGTTCCAACAGTTTGCAATGTTAGTGTTTGCTGCTCATGGAATTGCCAAGAACCTCCCAGGATGAGGTGACAAGAGTAAAATGGATCAATGTCTTCAAAAGGTTGGTATAAACTGTGGAAAAACAGCCACATAGCTTAAGGCTGACCAGAACCAATCAGGAGCGATGGTTTCAACAGGTATCATTCGCCATACACTAAACCATGAAGAGCTTTATAGTCGAAGACCAAGAAGGACCCCACTGCTGAAAGCAAAACACAAAAAGGCACAACTAATCTTTGCCAAACCTACCTGGTGAAATCACGATGATTGTGGGGAAAATGTTCTATGGATAGATGAAACCCAAGTAGAGCTCTTTAGTAATGCAGACCAAAAAAGGTTTACAGGCAACAAAATAAATACTGTAGTGAAAATAACACCCTACCTACAGTTAAATGTAGTGGAGGATCTGTAAGTGATTTTACAGCAAAATATGCTACTCAGTTACAGAAAACTAGGTATGGGTCAAAGATCATGGGTCCTCCAGCAGGACAGCGATCCAAAGCACACGTCCAAAGGCACAAAAGAACGGTTGAAAAAGTTAAAAATGGACTGTTTTACGCCTGCCATTAATGAGTCCTGATCTCAGTCGGATTAAAAACCTTTGGGTTTTTAAATCATTTGGAAATCTTTGGGGGGGAAAGGAATCCTGCAAACATTCTTGAACAAATTGCAATCGATGAACCCTACAAACAGCCAGCAGACAGGTGTACAAAGCATACAGATGGCTACAAAAAACTATTGAAGGCTGTCATTGTTGCCAAGGGTTGTGCAACCATACTGTGCATGACCTAGCCTTTAATACTGGCTAGGTCATATTTTATGTTTCTTCTGTGAAATCGTTATATAAAACAGTTGAAAAGGCATCTTTTTTGTTGAATACCTTTGGACTTCCCGCTAAAATATTCTGATTATACAAAGCAGGTACAATTCCAATCATTTTTTACAATATTGTACATGATTTACAAAATATTCCGGAGGTACAAATAATGTTGACCACTTCTGTAAAATAATGTGGAGCAATTTCCCATGAGGCCGCTTCTGTTTAAGTTTCCTCTTATCCATATATCTCTTTCACAAAAATAGAACTTATTTTGCTCAGCTGTCCCCCCCCCAAAAAAAAAAATTTCAAATCTGTTTTTGAACAAGTATACTATGTTTTTCAGGCGAATTGCACAAGCTCCCGCTCCAGTTTGTGGAGACATTATGGAAACGGAAAGTTTTCAATATTTCTTTTAACGTATGATGGAAACTTAAATGGCTTGCTCAGCGATTTCATTACTAAATTTGTTTCATAACTTTCCACTGCTAGTGTGATTATTTTGTTTTTTTATTTTTCTAATCCCCCCCATTGTGACCGTTTGGCAATAAGATTAAAAACAAGTAGGTGGTAAGGATTGTTCTAATTCACCGTTTTTTCCTTTTATTGTTGTATGGTTAGAACACGCACATTTAACTATCCCCCCTCAAACAATCACAAGCGTTTTCCCCTTCGTCTTGAGAACTAGGTGGCGTTGACATATCTTTATATCCTACTACTATTACGGAGGAGTATGTGGATTCTATGTGATATGCTTGTTAAAGGATATATATATTTAAAGTGTTACAATTGGCATTTTAGTACCACTACACCCTGTGAATATAATTATCGTCGGAAGAAAGGACGTGATCCTGCGGATATAAGTTACATCTACTCCCAACTCTGCTGCTTGATATAGTAGCTAATTTTGAATTACAAGTGTTAACGTAATAGACGTAACTAATTAATAAACTGTTCTTTAAACTAGATGTTTGAAATCTTCATTGTGGTTTTCCATTATTTTACATGGTACATTGTTATTTGAAAACCTGGGTGTCTTCCTCAAAAGATTCCTGCTATTTCCAAAACCATGTATTTCTCACCAGAGCATATTTACTGTATATATACATGCCAATATTAATCATTTTTCTACTTGCCCCCTTTCCTACTTATCTTAATTCCCGCATAGTTAACTAGAAGGAGAGAAGGGGGAACAAATGCACAGAAGCGTTCTTTTTAAATTTTCATATTTTTGACAGCTGAACTTCCAAAATGTTTTAAGTTGTTAAAACCACAAAACAAAAAGATGTACATTTTCAGTAAATAACTACAAATGAGGCAAAGGTAGCGCTCAAGATCTGTTTAATAAGTGCTCAGTCATATACTGTGAGAGGACAGGAGAGAAAACAGGTTTAACAAGTAGAACAAGGGAAGAGTAAAAACCAGAAGAAAAACTGAAAAGAAGAAAAAACAAAAAAAAACCTCATGTTCTAGAAGTTCCAATCAGACTACAAAGGGCATGTTTGATGTTCCCTTTCCATTTCCAAATAGTTTTCCTAAATAAAGCAGTGATTATTATTTAAAAAAGCCCTCATACGGAATAGGGTAAAAGTTAAACTTGGATTGTTTATTAGCAGCATTGCATTCCAGGCTAGTTCACCCTCATAAACATAGACCAAGCATTTAACGTAATGAAAAGCAAAATTAAGCCTGATGAGAAAAAAGCGTACTGCCGAGCTGGAGCTATGTCTTGTGTATGTTAAAAGCAAAAACGTCATTTTCAAATAAAAATGTTAAAACATTAGATAGCACCGTTGCCATAAAGGGAACCGATCACACAGCCGACAGAGCTGCTCAAACATATTGGGACTGAATCCGAGAGGAGTAGCCATGTCCCCTCATATGTAAATTAACTTGCATATGGGGCTGAAATAAATACACTCATGCAGCTCACCAGAATCACAATGCACCAGACACAATGTCAACACAGATTTAACATGTCCTTTTGGCAAAAAGCTTAACACAAATACTATTCTTTCAAAGTTTCTGCTTTGGGGATGGATGTCGTTTATATAACTCATTAATTTTTAAATACAACATGCATAAATCTCCCAGCATTAACAGTTCTATGAACAATGAGATAACCAATATTTTTATAGGTTTCCAGATGATACATTTTACTAGACCAACAAATGAAAAAAGATGGCAAGTTACATATGCTTCTGGGACCCTGGAGGTCCCCCTTTTTTGGAAAGAAGATGTGTTTTACAAGGCCTGGTCAAAGGCATTAACTTCAACTACACTCTATCTTGGGCCAGCATTGCAAACAGCCAATGTTCTTACTGGGTTTTCTAAGTAATATAGTGCAAAGGATTCGGAGAACCCACTAATAGGTGTTCTCCAAGTGCCGTAGAAGTTAAAATCCCATGAAGCTCAGATAATTAGCGGCTCCCTCCATTTTTTAGTAAGGACACTGTCTGAGCACTGGTGTATTCTGCTTATAGCTACTGCTGATACTTTTTTGTTTTGCAATCAGCGTAATTGTTTTAGAGAGAGTACGTTTAAAAAGGAAGACAAAATCCGTGGCAAAGGCTGTTGGAATTAGCATATAATTTTCCTGTGCTGATGTTATCATCCCTTTCTCTCCGCAGCAGCCTTTGGAAGGCAGTGAGAAGAGATGATACCAAAGAGGTGATAGCAACATAACAAAAAAGGGAGAGATTGGGAAGTGCCCATAAAGTTTTTCCTCAATATTTAACATTTAGGCACATCCTATTTATCTTAAGAGGTTGGTTCAAAAGTCACCACAAGGGACTCAATGATAAAAAGGAAACTGAAAAGGGGAAAAGGCAAAAGCAATCTACCATCTGGCACAAACTTCCTCCAGCGAGTTTCCCTCTGCCCTGGCGGGCAGTTAGATGCCACCCATAATGCACATAAGTCATTGCTGGATCCTCAGTAGATCAGCATGAGAAGTGACAAATGGGTAGCACTTTGTGAGTAAAACAAATCGAGGTGGAAATATCTAGAATCCAGGTGCAGAGCGGCAGGGAAAGACCATTGCACAAGGGCCTTGCTATATACGAACAACATATAACTTTTTCACCAAAGACAATCTGTCAGTTTCCTAAATGAGTTGGATTAAGATTGCTTAACAATTACCCAAAACAATTACCCAGAAAAACTAAGCACCAAAATGCATTTATTGGTGGCAAAAAGTATGTTAAGACGCAACACAACTTTAAAGGAGGTTTTTTCTATTTATAGAAACTAGTTTTAGATTTTTTTTGTTCCAAGAATGGCATTTTCAACGGTATAAAGATGGTGCCCATTACAACCATTAACATTAATACAGCCATGACCATTGGAATCCACAACATAATCATACATATCCTATAAGGAAAATAACTGGAACTTAACAAAAAATGGCCAGATTGTGATAGCATTCAACAGGTACAAACCTAAAAGCCCCTATTTAAAAGGTTATTACTGGAGAAAAAAAAATGACTTCAGAGTATACCGAGGACACTCAAGGTAATCAGCACTATGAGTACAATTAAAAGTAGTTTAAGAGAATATTCAGTGCTAAGACCATGTTTATCTTGGACAGATGAAGGCTTTAGTCTTTGCCAGAATAGACTGGTCAAGTACCAAAAAATGCACTGGGATACAAAGTATATTTTTAGTCTTTTTTTTCTCCTTTATAATAGCTATTAGAAGAGACACTACTTTAGTCTTTAAAGAGGAACCTTCACATCTAGTATTAAAGAAAAAGAACAGAGGTAACAAAAGACATACGGACCATTATAACCCAAGCAGGACGCTGTAGAATGCTTCCTGGACTCTAGCGCTAGGGACTGTTTATCGCTGTGCGGCTTCTCTGTAAAGCTATTTTCACAATACATTAGGATAATGTACTCCTTTGGAAATATACAATGCAGTGGTAAGATATTAGCGCTCACAGCCCAACATAAATCAAGCAGGAAATAAAATTATTAATATGCTGTATACTGGTGTGAGAATTAAGACTGGGGATAGCCTGGAATGTGAGAGATTCCTCTTCGCATTTAAGACTAAAGCAGTCATAATTTAAAAAAAAATTATTATATATATATATATATATATATAACTTGAAAGAGTGTTCACCACCAGTTTGTTTAATTGAATAGTAATAATACTATTAGTAAATCAGCAAAATTCTAGTGACAAATAATTTAGAAGTCTGCAAATCAAGGTCCTCCAGGAAAAAGGAAATCAAATCAATGCACTATTCCTACATCTTTACAATATGCCCAGGGGTGCAACATTCATGCTAATCAAAAAATTTTAACATTTGGATGTTTTTTTAAAACAAAAATTAAAATTATATTAATAACCCAGAAATTAGAACTGTAACATCGTAATAATTAAGACTTCTTTTTAAAATGTACTGGGGCTTAAAATGGTGGTGGAGAGGAGTCAATATTCCTTAAAATGACATGTTACAAATATGATTATGGAAAAACAGTCTTAGGTCACCACAGGCAAATAATTTTATATATAAACCAACTATATCACATCATTCTTGAACGGTGCAATGGCATGATGTCATGTTTTGTCATAAAATATTTTTTTTACATTTTTTTATTAGAATAAAGACTAGATTCCACATTTCAACGGCCTACAACTGAGCAGTCCAACTTTTTATAGGGTGGCTGAATACAAACATGATACAATACTGAATTTCTCTGCAGGAAATATTAAGATTATACAAAGCATGTATGTGACCTATGCAATGTAAAGTCCAAAAGAAGGCTTGCTCAACGCTACCACACATAAGACGGCCTTACATTTAAGCTATTTATTCCATGTGATAATTACTAGGTCATTAAGGCTATTGACTGCTTGTACAGTCTCTTTTTTTCTAGTTCTCCAGCAAGCTGCCATACATATATGCACAAACTATCGATTATGCCTCCCACTTTTGGACTCCATACATCTAAATTTCAAGATAAAAACTCTGTGGAATCAGGTAAACAAACATTTTTTTTTTAAATCACATTTTAAATATGCTTGTTCCCTATGGTAAAAATGAATATCCCGAGCATGACACTATGTTTTTTCAGGAGTGCCAGAGTTAGCAGCTGGGTTCCTTATACCAGTTAAACAGCTAAAAGGCACGTGCACCTTTCCTGCTGCAGGGTTCAATAACACTGCATTGCGCCGCTCAACTTTATGGCAATTAAAAAAAAAAAAAGGTAACTGAATTTGACATATGAAGATCAACTGCAATCAAGAGATTAACCCCTTTGTGTGCTGGAGGGGCCTGCAACATGACAATAACAATTTCTGTTTATTTAAATATAGCACCATTCGATCTCAAAGGAACGTTGTCAACCGCACTTGACCAGGCACCTACTGAGTTTGCCGCAAAGATGCTCATCAGAATGCATACAGTCAGCAGATGCATATATATATAGCAGTCTCCAGCCTTGTGCATATACAACATCAAGCCTTCTCTAAAGCCCAATGCATTGCAGGCCACCCTGTCATAAAAAGGGGTCAGTGTCTTTATTGCTCATAACCCGTTTCCAGTACATTCTTTCAAATCGAAGGTACTGCCAACTTATAAAAGGGATCAGGATTTATATTATGAGGCAGGACCTGTCATTTATTATCACATCAATCGCAGGAAGAGATGAAGAGAAAATAAAAAGATGAAAACATTAGCGACACACAATGTGATGAAGCAGTCAAAGTCCTGAGCAGCTCCATTTTTTTTGTTCCCATTTTGAACAATAACATCAAACTAAAGGGAACATTTTAAGATACTTTTTAAATATATTAAATGCCTAAATGGATTATTTTGCAATGTTTTGCTTTTACTTTTAATGCATTTTTTGTTGTTTTTATGTCCCATCAATAAATGGGGAGTTTTTTTGCTTTAAAATTTGACGAAAACCTTGTTTCCATGTTTTTTTTTCAAAACTGGGAAACAGGTCTGTCCCAAGCTCAAAAAAAGTGTAACATTTTCTTTTTTTTTATTTAAGACAGCTTGTTTCCCACCCCATCCTCTGAATAATCTTTTGTTCCATTATAAACCCCAGTCAAGGACTAGAAGAAGAAAAATAAAATATACAGATATCATTTCTGTTGATTTGAATCTAGAAATGCATCCACCCTGGTCTGATTTTTTTTTGCAATACAAAGCGAGAATAAGACTGGGGAATTTTAAATTTTCCATCCACAGAATCCTTTGCAATTTCTCTCCTAATGGCAAAAAATAGGCAGGTTTTCAGTCTTGCTGTATTCTTGTGAAAAAATGTTTCCATGTCAGGAATCAAGCATCCATGTCATTCTATTTGTTAACGTGTATCTTGTTTGCCTCCAAGGCAGCCCACAGAAAAAAAACAAAACAAAAGAAAGTAAAAAGCACAAAACAAAAAAAAAAAAGGAGCGGGGAAAGTGTACCAGTGATTAAATAGGCTTCGCATCACTTGGAAAATAGCTTTCCTGATTCGATCGGAAGTGTCTGAATAACATTGCCACTTTAAAATTTGTTTAAATAACTATATTTATATATAGATAGATTTGTCTATACATAGTTATCTAAACAAAATATATTTATATATCTGTATGTATATATATTTATATACTTATATAATTATATCCAATGACTCTGTTGTGTGTTTTGTTTTTTTCCTCGCTGTTGCGGTGAAGGTTTTGCAAGGGCCGTGATTTCCAGGTAAAGTCACTCATGCACAGATGAAATAAGATAGGAAAAGCCTGTAGTCCTCTGGCAGTATTCTCAGTGATCAGGGAGGTCCATGGCTTCATTATAAGTGATTATCCTACTGGGATCTGAGAGAGGGAAGAAAAAAATCAAATGAAACTTTTGCATAAAGTGTCAATTCAACATTGTACCAAAATATGAAAATCCAGCACAACAATTTTATTCAAATGGAGAGCTGAATGTAAAGGAGTTGTAGGCATATTTGCTTAGGCACCAGCGAAGAATAAAATTCAGTTGGTATCCGATAGTGGCAGACAAGGTCTCTCCTTAAGAGGACTATTGGCACTGCAGCAAGGTTTAAACCCATGATAAGCAAGGTACATCACCTATCATACAGCTTTTCTTGACAAACGTGGCACATGGGTGCTTTAATTTAGTTCAAATATGATCTCTAGGACATATTCTTTTTATATATATATATATATATATATATATATAAGAATAAGGAACTAAAATTCTAACATACGTTGATTTGTTTCACATGGTAGAAAATAGGATGAGTAAAGAATGAACTGCCCCAATATCTATGTGTGTATATATATATATTATATAGTATATAATATATATATATATATGTATGTATATAAACAGCCGCAATACCCATGAGCCTGTGCATGCCACAGTAGTAGCTGGACAAAATCGGTAAGGTGCCTTACCTTGTTTTTGCAAACTCAAAATAGATTCCACTTCTGAAAAACAAAAAGATTTAAGAAAAAAGTGTTAAAGCTAATGAAAAAGTCTTTGCAAGAATTATAAGCTGACACTTAATAAATAAAACAGTTAAACAATAAAAACAGTTAAACAACCAACCATTGAGTACTCAACATTATCGTTCTGGTGACATCTTGTGCAAATTACCAGAAATGTAACCCCTATCACAATAAAAAATACACTGCAAACTCCCCAACAATCTGGCCCCTCTGAAGATGCAGGTTGGGCAGGTGGTAGGGCGAGTACACCAGCCATGTTTCCATCAATTTTCACATGTAAAGTATGCGAGATGGATAACCAAGTAAATAGTTTCGCTCAGTGAGTTTATACGGCCAATCTTTAATGTAGTCATTTTGTAAAAGAGGTCATTAATACTGGATGCAGATTTAAAGACATACTCTACACCAAATACTTTATTAAAAGTCTTATTAGAATAACAATGTGATTAGATGCGTTCGCTGTCCACATATAAACTCAATCACAATGTGATTTCCAGCATAAGATGACATATCCCGACTTCCAGCTAATTGGCACAAGCAGGAACATGGGACGTCTACTCCAGCAGAAACATCCCATAAGCTATAAGCGTGGCGAGGTTGTACAGTAATTTCATTTTCGTCCAATAAAATTGTATCTACATACAGGAAGGTTGCCGCAGTAGGCACTCGAGCGGTATTTGGGCGACATTCCCTACCAAGCACCACACATTTGACTTTATTTACCGCATGGTGCCACGATAAGGACTTGGTGTGCTTTTCTAGTTGATCAGCCCACCATAAAACATTCAAGCCATTTATAACAGTATAATGTGGAGAGAGTGGCACACTTGAGAAATGTTTATCCAGGTTAAAGAAATAGTGTGATTAATAATAATAAATTCACATACAGCACAATAATGAATCTAAAGCTCTCCATCTGCTAAATTTGTGAATGTGAATGACAAATGGTTATATGAACTGTACTTGTACAATAGCACAAGAGCTAGAGGTCATATACTCAAACTGTCAAAGAATAGTTTTAGTTAAAGTATTTGTCATTTTTATCATACATCTGTTAAACCATAATTCACCTGTTCCATATTTGATGGACTTCAGGGCCCATTTTTTTAAATCATAGAATGTGTAAATTGAATTGAAACATTTTTTCCCCACCACAGTAGGTTCCACTACTTCAATATACATTATATATATATATATATATACACACACACACACAATATGCACCTGTACAAAAAAATGGAGACAAAAAAGGGTTCAGGAGGACAACAAAAAATTATATGGAAAATTTCAGCTACGAAGAAAGGCTATCCGAACTGCGGATGTTTTCTCTGGAGAAGAGACGTCTTCATGGGGGCATCATAAACATTTACAGGTATATTCAAGGTAGGGCTGCAACAACTAATCGATAAAATTGATAATGAAAATCACTGCCAACAATTTTCATTATCGATTAGTTGAATCGATTTTTATCGATTATAAAATGAGGGTTTTTTCAGAGCAAACGCTTTGTGACTCACAGCAGCAGCTCCTACTTACCAGTCCCTCCTTGCAATCACTGCCGGAGAGAGAAAGAGGTGGTGCCAATCGGCAGGGACTGCAGGGAGGCACAGGGATGAAGAAATGGGCGGGGGCAATCAGCTCCACCCATTTCCTGTAGCGTCCACATGGCTGACACTCATCTAACCAAGTATAAAATGAATATTTGGGCTGCTGAAAGTTAGGGGAGGTAGGGGTTAATTTAATGATGAGGGTTAATTTAATTAATTTAATAAGGTTAACTTAAGCTGCAGTTAGAGGTAAAGGGGGGGCAAACTAAGGGGAATCTAAATCCTGGGAGCAGTGAATATTAACCCTGTACTTATTTATAAAAGTATTGAGTCTGCAAATCTATGAGTGCACTATGGCATATCAGGGGGGTATACGGCATACAAGGCATATGTGGGGAGGCAGTGTGGCATATCTGGGAGGCAGTGTGGCAAGCCTGGGCTCAAATGTGCATAACTGGGGTGCAGGTTAGGAAATAAAAACAAGAAATGCATTTTTATCAAAGTAATTTTATTCTGCCTTTTGTTTTTAACCTCATACGTTACTTTATTAAATTATTTTAAATAAATGAATTTACAATTTTTTTTTAAACGATTAATCGATTATTTGAAAAAATAATTGGCAAACTAATAGATTATGAAAATAATAGTTAGTTGCAGCCCTAGTTCAAGGTAAATACAAAGGTCTTTTTGGAGATCTCTTTTTAAATCGTACTTCCAGACATGTGGCTATCCCTTAAGATTGTTAATAAAAGGGTCTTTCGTCTTAAACAGAGGGTTTTTTTTTTTTTTATTAAATTGTGGATTAGACTGAAGTTGTTTTGGCCAATTGGATCAATATATTAAAAAAAATATATATTTCAACGTTTGTCTACACATGAAATGCATACAGCATTATCATGAGTAAAAGTAGACAAGGTAACGTTGATCCGGGGGGGGAATGGAATATATTGGCATCAGGGGGGGTTTTTTTGCCTTCTTTTGGATCAATTAATATTGGTTTCTGGAATGGTTGAACTTGATGGACTATGTCTTTTTTCCAACCCAATTAACTTTTTTTCTAAATGTTTCCAGTGCAATAAGGATAAAGATTTCTTTGGGGGATCTCCCTTATATCTTATGGATGTTAGTGTTAAGTTTGTTTTCCTTTTTTTGTTAATTTATTGAATTTAAATATTGTGTCTCCTTCCTCTGATCGCACTGTGCTGAGCGCAATTTGCGTGATCAGCCACCAAGGGGAGCAATCCGGCATTCATATTGTAGCTGCGTACTGTGTAAAGCCTGTCCTCTCGTGCAGCAGCAGAACCTATATCATGGGTTCTATATCATGACCTATTAGATACATTAGGTAACCAATATATATATATTGTAACAAGGTGTGGGGTGTTGTCGTGGAAGGGGTATACATTCCCCCTCGATTTTGCAGGGTTTTATACGACATATAGGGCAGGCTGGTGCTCCACCCCGCAGTTTACATGCACCTGGACTGACAAGATCCAGGCCGGGAGTTTATGCTGACTCCAATGCACTGGTCAGCTGCAAGTAATTAGCTGCACTGACTGCAATATAACCTCACCTGTTGGACAGAGGGAGAGAAGAGAGAGTTTGTTTGGAAGCAGCAGGGCTGGCTATGCACAAAAGAGACCATCAAAAAGGTTGGTGGGATTATGTTTTGTTTAGTTTAGACCCCTAGTAGTGAGGGAGTTATATGTTAGTAAGCGCTCAGACGAGCTAGGCTTTTGTTTGTAGGGAATTTGTGTACTATGTAATCCTATAAATATCGGCATACGTGGACTACAAATAAATTGTGGGTGATTACCTAACTGAGATGTGGCGTTAATACCCTAGAGGACCGTGCTGTTTGGTACCCTGTGTGGGTGCAGGATCACAATATATATATATATATAAAATGTTTTCTGGTGGTGAGTAATGTTTGTGTAAGGTATCTGGGGTTAACCAGGAAAAAACTGTAAACAATGGATAAATGGATCCTCGTTAAGATATATCTGTGGGTATCTAGAAACTGTAAATTGTCAACTACACTTCTGCATTGCTTGCTTCTTTTTGTGGTGATCAGTTAGTTGGAGTTAGTAAAAAATATTTGAGGTAAAAATGAGGATGATTTCAAAATTTGAGTTTTTGGATGTGACCCACCAGACACAGGAGGAATATTGGCACTAGGAGGTAAGGAGATTGATGTCTGAATTACAGCTTTCTTATTTTGCATGATTTCAGTGGCTTTATCTGAATATTCACTTGATTCTAGTACAGTTGAAAAGTTAAAAAAACAACAAAAACAAAACACATTTAGCCATTTGGAACTTAATAAAGCACCATGATGTAACACCCTCTTAAAGTATTTCTTTCAATGATAGCCAATTCTAAATAATCTAGTTACACTCATACACCTGACACTAGGAAAAGAAAAACAAAATTAAACTTCCTCTCACCTACGCTGGCAGTGTACATACAACATTTTGGATCCTCGCTTCTGACAATGGGGATCCAACAGTGTATTTGGGACACCGCCAGCATCCGTACTGTGGGAGAGGGAGCAGGCGGCGCTTGTGATAAGTAAAATAGTTGATTTTTCTCACTCAAGCGCTTATGATAACCATTGACACATTCTTACTTTCTATTTAAGTTTGCTTAATGGTTTCATAATGGTTAAAATAAAGTTTTTTATTTTACTTTAAACCTCCAATAGGAAGCAAAGCTTTGAAATGAGCATTTTGGGTGGCACAACAACTTTCTCATATCAAACATGTCAAAAAACCTCCTCAATGTAACAACTTTCTAGACACCATTAAGATAATTTTTGTGATAATGTATACACAACACTCTGAACCAACATTCCTCTTACAGACAGACAATGATACGTGTGTATGACTCAAACTGGGCATGGCTTGGAATAGCTATATTTTTACATGATACAATAAGTGTCAAATTCTGGGCTAAAATTTTTTAGCATATTTCTGACTTTTTTCTTTCTGAAAATTATTAACATGCTACAAATTAGTGTTTAGTTGCGATTTGGGCATCAAAATGAACACATTCAATAATTTACCATCACTTGCAATGTATAAACCAAGGCTCAATGACCCAACCAAATACTTTACCTTTAGTGTGATAGAGTATAGCAGCCCTCAGGTCAAAAGAACTCCAGCTATCTTTGCAGTCAACACCTCCGTGGAACCTCTTATCTTTGGCGGAGGTCTGTAAAGTGTTTTTCAGGGAGGTCTGCGGAACATCTATTTCAAAGACCTTGGATTGAAACACTAAAGTACCCTGGCTAGCAGAGTCTGCGTTTTGCAGTTCCCCATAATCCTTAGGATCTGAAGACAACACAGTCCCTTCTGCCCCTGACCCATGAGCTGCTTTCAGGGGGACACCATCTGGAACCTGAGCGCTAGTCCGTTTCTCCAGCTCGTAGGCTTTGGGAAAAGCTGGGCGTTCATTTCCTGAGGCAGCTACATCAGCACCCTGTGAAACCAATTGGTTGGGGGGCTCCCACACCACCTGCCCATGGGCAGGCTTATCACTTCCAGCCTCCGGGCCAGCACTAGGTTCATTTATAAAAGATAAGCCCCATTGATTCTGAAAGATCTCTCCTAGGCTATGTTGATTTGACTGACCAGACATGTCCCTTTGTATTGTATCCGGCAGTGTGTGTTGCATATTTGAAGGGTAAGTGAAAAGGCCAGTTTTTTTCTGTTCAGAGAAGTTAGGGACACTAGCAGATTCAGCAAGTAAAGGTTCAGCTCCTCCAGGCAGTGAGTGTGGTACAGTACTAGCAGCAGTGGCCAAGAAGCCCCCATCAGTTCCTACTAATAAGGGCCCGTTGGCAAAGTTAACTGTAGATACAGACTTCATGGCAGACATAGGAACCTGGGAGACACAGTTCAATGGCTGAATATCCCCAGCCTGGGGAGTAAAGGCAAGGGAAGATTGTGAAGCAGAGTTGTTCTGAGCTGCTTTGTTGAGGTTCTCTTTTACTTTGCTTGCATAACTTATTTTAGGAACTATTTTAGCACTGCTGTTGTCTACTGGGAATACAGGAGGCGGTTTAAACAATGTCCAGGAGTCCTCTTTAGAAGAGACAGCAGTGGAAGTTTTGCCTTTAGGCCGGTCATCAAACTTCTTTGCTGTGACAGGTTTGGCATCAGAGTTTTTCCTCTGTATATCTCCAGAGCTTGGTTTTGCCCGACCAGCAGCCTCGCATTTCCAGGAGGCCTTAGCATTGTCCACCCGTGCTCCACCCTTCTGGTCTACAAGTGAATCAGACTCCAACTTGCCATCAATGTCCATCATTTTATCTATCACAATGTTGGGATCCTCAACAGCCTTGGAAACGCTGCATCTGGCTTTCCTTTTCTTGGGCGTGGCATATCCATTCTCAGAACCACTACCATCATTCTCAGCGGTTTTGTTCACATAGCCATTTGTTATATATCCAGCACTGTTGGAAAACACGCCATTCTGAATGTAGCCAGCCTCTCCTTTGTCTGGGCTCTTGCTTTCCTTAACTTTGCTCTCATAGGACTTTTCATTCTTTCTGTCCATACTGTTTTTATGGAGCAATGTTTTTGGTTTGCTGCCCGCTTTACTGAAATTGTGGGCCTTGGCTAGCTGCTTGGTGTTTGTGTCAGCAACTTGCTGGCTGCCGTTGGGAACTCCTGAGGCAGCCTGGCTTGCAACTTTTCCAGAAACCAGTATCTTTGGAGGTATGTGTCTTTCTCCCAAAGAACCATTTAGTTCTCCATTGTCTACACAAAAAGAAGAAGAAAAAAATGAATATCAATTATACATTTCTAATATAAAATGAACAAACAGAATGAATAAGCGTTTAGGTACTTTGGTTATCGTTTTTTTTGGGGTAACTTCAACCTAAAAATGCACATAAAATGTCAGTTTCTTGGATGAAAATATCTGCTTACTTACCAAGTAAACCTGTAAGTCTCCTGCATGTGTGCCTGCCTCATAGTGACACAAACACATTTCACGGCAGATAAGAACCATTCGGCCCATCTACACTGCCTATTTTCCCTGACGAGAAACATCCTTGGTCTTGTCTTAGATTCTGGATATCTTTATTCCTATCCCATGCGTATTTAAATTGCCTCACTGCATCCGTCTCTACTACTTGGGATGCAAGGCTGTTCCATTTATCTTCCACCCTCTCATTAAAGTGAAAATTCCTTACGTTACATCTAAACCTCTGAACCCTCCAGTTTTAGTTTACGGCTACTTGAAAATCCCTTATGCACCACCCGTTACTAAACATTAACACCAACAAGATAATTAGATATATAAACCAAGTGTACCGGAAATCCAATATGTGCATGAACCATTTTGACATTACTTGTATATATAATTCACAAATAATTTAAAAGGTGCCAAACACTGATGGATAAACACTGCATCAAAGGAAATACCGGTAACTACCTTCTCTGTTAGTACATACGCTTTGCTTGCATAATCTATCGGATGGCATACATACATAGGCACACATATATATATATATATATTTATTTATAGTTATAAAAAGTTACAAAACAAAGTTAAATATTTCTACAAGGATCTCAGAATCCACACAATGTAAAATTATCGATCCTGTAAACAAAGCTCCTAACGAAGGACTTTGTTCCTACTTCATTCTTTAATTGCTGTGCTAGACCTCAAAAGTATAATGAAGCCTCCGCTGCCTATCGAAAATTACACCGCTCCTAGCGACAAGTTAAGCGATTAGATGGGAATATTTGACGGAAATACTAATCAGCCAGAAATGCTTGGATTAGACATGATTTCCATAAACAAAACTTTTATACATAAAGCAGGATTTTACTGTCCTATCAACTGAACATTTCCAATGAACTCTTAAACCTTGATGGAAACACTCTGCATCACATTAGACGTTGAGGGCATCTTCATTATTCACTATACTTGAGAAAGTGGAGTCTGCTTTGACTTACAAAAGGAAACAGTATAAATTAACCTTCTGAGGTTTTCCATGTACAATAAGTAACCCATTAACACAAGATTTCACAGTCTCACAATTATAATAAAGAAGCATACCTAAAAAGTCATCCATTGGCATGGAAATCAATTAGCGATGACTTCTGCAGAGCAAAAAAAGGGAATATCTAAGGTATCTAAATAATGTTTTAGATATGAGGTTTTATATTAGCGAGAAAAAACAAAATTTTCCCCAATCATCTCTATGGAAAGCAGGAGGCCTCCTTAAGCACACCCTCTGCACATGCGCCATAGCATGCCATTGGATGTAAATATGAGCTGAGAACTTCTTGGAGTAAACTTTTTGTGGGTTGTAGCCACATAAGGGGGTCTAAGAGGACATAGACACCACTTGTTTGATGGCTAGGTAACTAAATATGGGATATTCATGTGAAAACGCTGAAAGAACCCCATAGAGCAAACGGAGGTGGTCAGTCTTCCCAGAAGTGGCTGTCCTGCCAAAGTCATCACTGTGTAAAGTCATCCAGAAAGTCGCTAAGTACCCTAGAAAAACATCCATGGATCGGAAGGCCTCTCTATCCACAGGTCAGTGACTCCACATCAGAAAGATGATGGGACTCGTGGCATAGCAGTAAGAGGGATCAAATGTTCGATAAGAAGAACTTGAATGGCTCATCCACAGTTTGCCAAAAAGTGCCTGCATGCTGCCTAGTTCTGGAAGTTCTATGGACGCTACATCTGGGGAAAAATACTGCATTCCGCATTAAGAACCCAATACCCACAGGCAAGCATGACGTTGAAAACCCCCCAAAAAATGAATTTAAGTTCAGCATAGAGGAAATAGCAAAATACCTGTATAGCCCTACGTTGCATGAATCTTTAAGAAAGTTGACCACCCATGCATGTCATTTCCCAAAGGCACTACATAATTAGGCATTATTAAGAATTATCTAAAGCTAAATCTATAACTTTCACACCTTGAACGGCATTTCTAGGTGACTTCTGTTTACAAAGTAAAGACATGCATAGGAAAAGAATTATAGTGACTGAAACACAAATCAAATGATAACACACTTATCCCTCCAAATTGTTTAAACACATCCGATAAAGTTACTAATATGTTTTCTTCAATGCCTGTCCGGATACTACATTAGTACAGTTAAACTCTACTCGATTAATTTACCATAGGTTGCTGCCTGTCCTCCAGGTCTATTACATATGCATGGGTTACTATTCTCCTAGACCAAGGGTGTCCAACCTGTGGCCCTCTAGCTGCTTCAGGACTACATCTCCCATACTCCTCTGCCAGCCATTGGGCTGAAATAGCATTATGGGAGATGTAGTCCTGCAGCAGCTGGAGGGCCTAGAGTATTATTGGTAGTCTTTGTGAAAATATTTAATGCCATCAATATTCATGACAAGTCCCAAATCAAAGGAAAAAAAATAATTCAAAGACAAACCCAGTTAGTCATTCTCAAAGTCATGATCCAATCTTATCACCTTAATTACATTTTCTATCAGAAATGTGTAGCAAAAGTCACCCTAGTAAAGTTGGAAAATAATTCATTATTCACACAGGGGACTGAACAGTAAGGTTAATGATTAGTAGACGTTGTGCTGTACCGGCAAAGCATTAAATGCCCACTTTGATCACAGCGTGACAGGCAAGCCCTTGGATCTGGAGCTGCTAATTGCTTGGATTGTATTGAAAAATGCACTGTCACCATTGGCACGCCGTACATCGTTAGAATTACATTTAAGGAGAGCCATACAGCTATTACAGGGAGGGTCCCATAATAAATAATAAAAAGATACTCACAGCATAAGCTTCCTACCCTTACAAAATAACCACTCCCCAGGTGCAAGTCGGAATGGGATACGATGTGGACGCGCATACTGTTACAAGATATAGTATAATGTGTATTTACTTTAATATCAGGGATATAAATATGACGGACATGTAAAAGACTGTTTACCGTGTCTTACTGTAAAGTGCATCCATCACCTTCCTAAATGTAATGGTACAGCATAAAATATATATATAATTACATCGCCCCCCAAAAAAACTTGCCTAACTATATATATATAAAATCTTTCAAAGTTTATAATAAAAATATCAACATGCTTCTACTAGCACTGCAAATGTATAGAAGAACATTTGCAGATACGTCCTTTGTAATATTTTTTTGCATGATCCCAAGTTTAATTCTACATGCTTCATTGATTTTATTTAATGAAAAATCAAAGTAAAAATGACACAGAACGCATTGCTCAGAAAATTATTCCCAATGATATTATTCCTCCCCTTTCGCTGGCATAGTTTGGCAGCCACATTCGTTATTGAGATATTACAAATATACCCAGTGGATATAGGCCAAAAAATGTGCTCTGTTTAGAGAGGAAAAAAAAACTATAATGCAACAAATGTCTGGTCAACACACATCATTGTACAGAAAACAAGATCATACCACAGTTGCTCAACACCATGCCTTGGACTGATATATCTAGAAGTCATGTAAGAATTTGGTGTACAAGGACACTTGCTTGGGTTGTAGAATTATGATACACCTATGACAAGAAGCAGAGTACGCAATAGCACCCATGTATTAAAGGGCAGAGCGGATGTTCCCACTTCGGTTACTCAGATGCGGGGCCAGTGAGATGGGGCAGAGAGAAGAGGGAGAGGTTTAAAAAGGAAAAAAAAAGACAGACTAATCACTAGCTAGTGACGTCACCAGATGTATGCCATAGTTTTACCATAAACTATTTACAAGAGATTACTATTCTTTTAGATTTGATATTTAATTACCCCATAGCCTCCACCGGTCAGGGGCTGTATGACTGCTAAACATAGCCTGTAGCCTCGAATAAAGGAGAGCGCTGAGATATCTCGCATCCCATCACTCCGCTTCTCTCTGACCTGCAGCAACCACAAGCAGGAGAGATGCATTCTAGTGGTTCTTTAGGCCATGTGCAGGCGCACACAACTTCTGCGAGGCACAGGATAGAAATGGGATTTGGATGCAAACCAGGGATTCAGTAGTTGAATATTCTACGTTACTGCTTAGAGATTATTCAATAGAATTGGAAATAACAAAAGTGGGTGAAATCTCCCAAAGAAAAACCATGGCGGATACCTTCCAGTAAGAGTAAAGCTTGTGTGTGTTAAGTCAGACCACAGCTTTCTGCGCAATGAACTGTATGATGTATTAGAATGAATAACATCAACCACCCATGACCAAAAATGTTGACTCCTACAAAATGTCGAACCAAAGTAGTTATCGGCCAGCAAGAGCCAGCATTGCTCAGTTAAGCTTTCCTGACAACATTGCGGAGCACTGCGAAGACCAAAGTGGGATCTCGGATGACCCCTTGTTGCAGACTACACAAGTTGTGATCAGGAAAACAGGGATGTAAAGCAATGCTTATAGGGACCCTGTGATGACACCACATGACCATCTAACCTCTAGTTACAAGAGAAAAACCTCTTATCATGCACGGCTCCCTAATAAAAAAAAACGTTGGATAGCGTTTCCAAATAAATAAAAAAGTAAATACGTTTTATTTTATTTTTTTAAGTTATGCTG
>VKOC01000002.1:6557511-6567826 GCA_009364415.1 Spea multiplicata
CTATTTTATGTAACAGACACAAATAAAATAAAGTAAACAGAACACTTTCCCTATTTGGTAGTGATATTTTATAATTTGTTCCTATTTGATTTTATTTAAGAGAAAACAGATATAGGATGACTTCTCTTCATTCATCATTAGTCCTGTGTTACATAGTTGTATCGATCCTGCATAAACAATCCAAAACAATCACCACCCAAATGTGTAGGTACCTTCCAGGGTCCTAGAGGAACAGGAAGAGGGTTGGTCTGGGCCATTTTTTCAGATGTGATGTCTTCTAGAAAATAAATGAATGCCAATCATTCCTTATATTTCTGACATATGAATGGTAAAAGCATTGGAATATCATATTTGGAAGCAAGAATGACAATGCTGAAATAGAAACAAGCTGCTTTTCACTCTTGAAGCTTTGTTATGCCAAATTAGGCTTGTCCTAGTGTGACCTAGGTTTTCTCAGCCATGTCCTCGAGAGGCAGGCTTTGAAGATATCCTTGGCTAATAGCAAATAACAATCACATCGCTAGACTTAAGTCAATGATCACATTAAAATTTCTCCTGTTAAGGCTACTTGAGGACAAGATTAAGCAACAGTTTTTTGGCCATAATTATGTTTAAACATGAGTAATCCATAAGCTAAAGACAGGACATGTGATGCAAAAATATGCTACCTTGGCCATCTCATTTTTTATGAAAACACATTACTCGGCACAAAGCTTATAATTGTGACACGGAAGTGATACACTTGCTATTGATACATAGGAACCTAAGGGTTCCCCCATGCTGAAAGCAGCGACCACATTGTCTGTTGGGTGTTTGTTTCTAGACTTTACAATCCATCAAATGTTCTGGACAAACATAAAATTTTGTTTAGTTTGCACTAGTTAAAAAAAGTCAATATTCCTTATGAGCCAGAGACTGACACCTTTCCAGTAATATTCACAAGGCTATTACTGACTATAATTATTGGTCCCATCCCTCAGTAACGCTGGATTCTGTACTGTTTGCGTTCCGGAACCCTGTATGAGCAATACACTCACCTCGCTCAGTCTGAACTGCTGGGATCTCCATCTGGAACTTGCCTGTTTCAGTTCCCCTAGCCCAGGGGTTTATATAGGCTGAATGTGGGTAGGTCTCAATGCCAGCTTTTCACCCCATGTCAGCACAATACGGTCTGTGCTATTGTCTATTGCTGATCCCAGGCCTCTTATCTGAGTCTCTGCCCAGCAAAATATAAATTGCTGTCTGCATGAATGACTTCACTGCCCATGACTTCACTTCTCTGTCCGAGAGCTCTACCAATCGAGCATATCAAATATTACAGATATCATTTGTTTAATTCGTTAGTCCAATATATGTGTATCTAATTTTGTTACAGTCATACATGTATGCGTTATCTATGCTAATATAAACTCACCCCAGAAAAAAAAATAGAATGATAAAAGTCATAAATTAAAAACATACAATAATAAGAGTTATATGTTTAGAATATATCCTTACTTGAACATTAACTCATAAATTGGCCTATATACAAAGCAATAGATCCAGAGGCCGAATATTAAACTTCTCCTATTACATGACTTTGCTTAGCTTTTTCAGTGTTAGCAAGTCACATAGCAATTATGGTAACACGGAATAAATAGATCAATACAACTACATCAAATTATGTATTATGTCTGCCCACTTCCAACAACACAAAATAAACCAAAAAAAATCCCCAAAAGTCTGCATAATCCAATTATTATTATGTTTTGTTTTTCTTTGTTATTAGATCTAGGGGCATCCTAGGTCTTCCATAGGTCTAGAAGGTATGGCCAGTCCCGCTAGTTGTGAAACCATTCTCCCCTTTGGCCACATCCCTAAAAGCAGTTGTTTGAAGGGAGATTAAATACCTTATGCATCTAGATGAGTGTAAGTATTGCCCCATAAGAGATTTCATGGCATTTTCTATAAGCGGTGTGCTCCCAAAATGTATTGGCTAGATTTCTTATTTTTTGCCATTTATTGTTGTTAAGGGACTATCCTGGCATCTCTTAAATCTTAGCATATATGGACAATGTGGGAGACTGTTGAAGATGATTGCCCCCCTCACCTTGACCTTCTGTTGTGGATATGAAAGTATTAGTGGTTGTTGCGTTACTGTGTCAGGTACCATTGCTTCATTGTTCTAACTTAATGCCCTGATTGGGGGGGGGGGGGGTTCTTTTCTAAGACTGGCTCCGTCCTGGTGGCTTGATGCTCAGTGCTGAAGTAGTAAATATTTGCTAAGTAAAATAAGTTCAATTTGTCTGTACATGTTTACACATGTGAGAATACCTGCACTCTTCTTTGTATAAGCAGATCTCCAAGAGTCTATCTGATTGATGGGGTCAGGGGTTGAAAGATTTTTGCCTAGATCTGTCCAGGGATTGGGTCCATTTTCACATTAAAATGTCCTGTTTTTATTATACTATATTGTTTCCATGTGGTCAGGATACATGATATGTGGTTGTAATATTTGAGCTCTACATGGCTTGGGGCATACTTATTGCATAGTTGCGCTATGAAGTTCTCTCTTTGTTCCCATACAATATCGGGATCTGCCGTTAGCCAGTGCTCCATATCTCATTTATGTTTTTGTTTTCTTATCAACATAGAAAAACCATATACCCACTGATACCCCACCTCAATTTGCCTATACTTGGCATGGCTAATTTTTGACCTGCTTTTAGAAAAATCTCTGTGGATGCAACAGTGTGCTTCCATTTGACAGCACCCCCGGATCTCCCGCACATGCTTATAGTATGCTATATGTATATGTATATGTATATGATAAGGCATTGGTGTGTTCACATATACATTAGCAGCATGGCTCAAGACTGAATCCTGCTGGGACCTGTCTAGTTATTGGCATACATGCTTGCTACACACTGCGGGAGGTTCTGTGAGTGCATCATTGTATAATTAAATGGAAAGGTCCTTTTTTTAAGTGTATCAGGAAGAACGTGTTCGTGAAACACTTTGAGAGGCTACTAAGCCCCCTTCCATTCACTGACGTGTTAGGCCTGCCAACCAAATGCGTTGGCACCTGCAGACTGAATTTCTACATAAAACAGTGTTCAGTTTGCACAGGAGTTGTGGTATCAACTCGCTGACTTTAAAAAGTATGAAGTACCTTTCAGGGGTGTGCTAGGATGGGTGCCGAGGGAGCACTTCACCCAGGCACTCTGGTAAATGAGGCACCCAGCAGGATCACATAGCACACATTAAATGACCCCACCTTAGTAGGACGGAAATGGTATTTTAGCTTGCACAGGGAGCGATGATAAGGCTTCTGGCAAGGTAAGGGGGAGGGCTGTGTGCATGATGGCAGAGGGAGAGAGTGAGCCTAGGGTTAGTGGTGCAAGGGAGAGGTGGGAGATAGTGTGTTAATGTATGTGTAAGTGTATATTGCTATAGTGAGAAGTTGTTAGACTAAGTTTATGTATTATTATCATTATCAAGAATTGAGTCCATACCCAGGAAATACCATTAAAAAGCATCTAAGGGAAAAATATTGGGGATTCTGTCACACTATATGGGCATTTATTGGTTAGTCCACCACTACGTCAAAGTACCCCAAGTTTGTTGAGTCCTATCTAATTTTTCATGGTTATATTGCTTACCAAGGATTTGAATCAATGGGATAGCTTTACATTTTAACCCAAGAGAGACTCTCAAGCAATTTAAAGTCTTCTCTAGACACCATTAATGAGGCACCTGTTTGGCTGCTTGCTTTGTTTTGTGTACTTGTTGGTCATTATTATTCTAGAAGCTACCCGGGATGTGTAAGCATTTTATGCTTTTGTGCGCTCCCCAGTTTTGTATATATTTTGTTATTATAAAGAAAAACTAACCTTAGGCTCATCTCTGGGGTCTGGGTAAGACTGGAAATCAGGAGATGCCCTGGCACTTTAAGCCCAGTGGCTGTAGGTACGTCAGACAGCTGGATATGCTCGGCTAAGCAATGCATTTGCCCTGTTCCCTGATGGCCAGTCCAGGCCTGCCTGGGGCCATTACTGACAAGTTTCTAATGCAAGGAAAGCTGAACTGGCCCTGCATAGTGCATAGTTCAATCAGTGAGGTGACTTTCAAGAAATCTTACTGATTTTATAATGCATTACACATTCATCCCTTCATCCTTTCATATTCCATGGGGAAATTTGGGACATTCCTGCAAACTCCTCTGCTTCCACCCTTCTGCATTTTTGTAATGTACAGGGGCAGCAGATTGGTTTGCTAGACCATTGCCAGCCACTTAGAAAAACAGTTGTCACCTAAACCAAAAGTATGCAAATGGCATTTAAAAACAGCCTCTTCTATTGACAAAAGTGTTCCTCTGGTAGTTAAGGGGTTACATGACCTTAATAATGCTTATGATAACATCAATGCTTATATTGTAAATATATTTTTGAAAATATGAGCTAAAAACAGCAAAACAATTGACCCTCTATCCTTGACATTGGTTGAGAAATATAATCAGAAACATTTTTGCCGTATATTTGTATCCCGAGGCCTGTGAGACATTGCCGGAGGACAACACTGGATCAGAGCAGACACTGGCTTGCACACACTGTTAGCGAACGTAGAAACTAAACCGATGAGTATGACCTTAACTAAACTCCAGCCTCTCAAATACTTTCATTGTCATAAACCCAATGATTTAGATACCCAATGAAAAGATACTTTGGCTTTATTTTAGTACAGCATTTCAAATGGCCACTTTTCATAGTTACAGACTAAAGGTGAAAGTGGATTCCAGCACATTTAAAAATAGAAACGCACAAACAAAATTCTCCAGCAGTAGTGCATTTTTTACCTTCAAGTTACGGTTGCATTCTGGATTCAAATATGGAGTGATCACCAAACACTGAACCCGCTCTGTCATTTTAAAATACATCTGTTATGAGGCTGAGCCAAACCATGACTAAGCTTCAGTCCTGACCAGACCTCAGCATCTAACAAGCCTTCTAAATCTTGGCCACCCTGGTTGCTTGTCACAGGCTCTAGGGAATATGCTGAAATACCCAACAGGGGGCTAACTAAACAAAGAAAATGGAAATCTGGACTATTATGGATACAAGGGGATCATTGTTTGGAAATTCGAGGTTGGGATAACCATATGTTTCTCCCATCCATCTCTATCGCATAATGAAACTAGGTAATTATCTCAAGTGATTATTTAATGGTCTCTGTTGTACAAAGAAGATGGGGAAGTTAAGTGTCTATTGATATTTCAATTTTTATTTTAATTGGATGGGACAGACTATCTTATATGACTGGAGCATCCCTACTGAAGTCCCTTAAGCAAGAGAGAGTTGAGGGTACAAGATGTCATTACAGCAGAAAGCCTGGTTTTGGAAGAATGGGAGTTGGGGCACAGCGGTGCAGAGCTTTCTTGATGAGGAATAACATTTCATATGGGATCCTGCTGGACAGTGGGGCAAAGTGAAGCATGATGATTTGTCTGGAACCAGAATGTATTAAGGATTCTAGCAAGGAAAGGCCAACCATTGGGTGGCTACATTAATGCTACTCAAAACAAGATAAATGCACACATTTTGTATTCATCAAATGTATAAGAGCATATTATGTGGATGCATATATTCAGTAGGCAGTTACACATTATTGGCCAATATCCTTAAAGCGCCAGATTTTAATTTTTAGTCCATGAAAAGTTAACCCTATGAAAATTTTGTGAGTGACATCATAACTGGTAGGGCCATGTCATAGTGAGGCATACGTAGGTGTCATTTGAATGCTTTATGACACTTCTGGACATAAACAATGGACATAAACAATGAATAAAATAATGTAACCAGGAAAAATTCAGCTGAAATGTGGGAATCATGATAGGCCTGATAGAACAGACATGCATATAATTTCTGTAGTGACCTCTAAACTTTTATGACTGTGGTACAGGCTGTGCTCAGGGAAAAGTCCATTTTACTGAGTGATGTATGAGCTGGTATTTCTTTGGAACTCTTTTGATCAGAATAGGATCACACTTCTCCTATCCTCCCCTCTACTCTGTGACAGCACCCTGTTTTCATCATTTTGTTGCACTAGATTTCCCCGTCCTTAGATCCATTGTGTTATCTCTCCTATGTACCAACAAAGGCTGTGCTATGCCAATACAATGTAGCTAACATAATTTTCGATATTACTAGAGTATTACTAGAGTATTAGTAGAGGCATAAATATAAATATTTGATGTTATGTATTCTAAATCACATGCAGATGTAGGTATATTTTGTGGGACATATCTTGAAAATTAAGACTTCTGGAAAATATTTTCTAACAGGAGCAAATATTTTCCAGAAGCATATTAATGTTAATTTAGATCACTTTTTCCTGGACCGGCATGAGGCAGCCACACGCAATAAGGTGTAAGCTGGGGTGCCTGAGCCAATCCCCACCTTATCTGGAGGAAGTAAACTGTTTTCCAATTGGTCGGCCTTCCCCGTAGCATAGAGAGTGTAAACACCAGTCTCATTGGAAGAGATTTTTCCCATTGGTTGCCTTAGTCCTGCCACGGAAGTCGTGTGTCTACAACCCCCCCTACTGCTGAATACTTTTCATCTGTCAATTAGTTTATCTTGCTTATTTGTTTGTTTTAATCTGCCCTTTAGTCTGTATGGGATGAAAGCCATGTTGTTTCCCCAATAACGTGTTGCTACATTCGGTATTGGCAGTTGTCTGGTTTACTGGCTGGGAAAACTCTGCTAAAGCCCTATTTTAAAGATGGCCAAGAACTCTGACATCAGATAGAGCAAGGCTTGCAGAAGACAGCTCCTTGAACCCCTGAGAAGGGTACTGGCAGCCAGGGCCAGCTTTCAACACAGCTGTGGCCAAGGTGCCTTTTCCAAATGGTTATAATTTAATAGGTGCAAATCACTCTCTGTGTTGTTACTGCTCTGTTTTTCATCTAAGTTTTTTCACAATTTCAACTTTATATCTCATTAGTCTTTAAAGTTATATTGTCTGATTTGCATCATAACATTTGAAATAAAGCTTATTTGTGGATCCTACAGATGACGCAGGTGTTTGTCTAACAATAAGTCTACAACGCAGAAAAGCTTCTCAATGGTCCCTAGTCAACTAGTGAAGCCTACAAGCTTTTTGTAGTACATTCCCATTAATTTTGTTCTTGAAACAAGAATAATTAATTTCCTCCAGTACACTAGGCAAGCTATAAAAAAAGTACAATAAATACAGCGAACACTTATTTTTATTTTATTTTTAAAACACAAACTTTTATTTTTATTATTGACATTGGTAATATTTTTGGAGTGTGTAGCTTACATAACAGCATTAAGTATTTTGGGGTAAGTATGTACCTGCTTTGGCCCATACTTTTTGGTCTTGATAATTTCTTTGACTTGGTGCTTTTGTCCTACGAAAAAAGGTGAATTTCGTCCCAAGCTTACACAGTATAAAGGTTCTCTATTGTAGTATTTTGCTGTATGTTGTGCCTCTCCTTTTCCTCCAGTTTGAAACAAGATTCCCAGGCTCTACTGCTGAAAAGTGTCTTACAGCATGATAAAACCACTGCCATACTGGATCATCATACTGGATCATACAGATACAGGTATTGTCTAACCACAAACGCCAGACATGCTGTCAAATGATACTTTGTTGACTTGTTGTTGTAGACTTTTTGATATGGCTGACTGGCTATTTCACTCCCAACCACTATAATTCTGATATTAGCCTCCCTTTTGCTTTGCCCACATGCCTTCTTCTGTTTGATATATTATATACACCATATGGTCAAAAGTATCAGGACACCTGACCATTACACCAGCAGGGACTTTTATGATATTGCATTCTAAATTCATAGACATTAATATGAATTGGTCCACCCTTTGAGGCTATAGCAGCTTCCATTCTTCTTTCCACAAGATTTTGTAGTGTTTCTGTGAGAATTTTTGCCCATTCATCCAGTAGCATCTGTGAGGTCAGGCGCTTGGTGTTGGATGAGAAAGCCTGGCTCGCAATCTCCATTCCAGTTCATCTCTATGGTGTTTGATCGGTTTGAGGTCAGGGCTGAAGATGAGGTTAGTCAAGTTCTCCCACACCAAACTCACCCAATCATGTCTTTATGGCCCTTACTTTGTGCACTCGGACACAATCATGCTGGAATAGAAAAGACCTTCCCCAAACTGTTCCCACAAAGTTGGAAGCGCAGCATTGTCCAAAATGTTTTAGTATGTCACCTTCAGCATACCAAGACCTTTTGGACATCCCCCCTGCAAGCGCGGAATAAAACTTTAAATTTTGTACATCTCTATCTGGAGTGGTTGGATTTGTATTGAGCACTGAATTACAAGCACCCTTTGGTTTTTACAATAGGTCTGCCTCCTTAATTGGGACACAGCCCTTCTTCCTCCTACAAGGCGCCGGAACGAGAGATCCCCAAATGCCCACCCTAAGAAGTTATTAGGTGCGATTATATCTCTGCGTAATAATTTTAGTGTAAGGTTAGAAAACATCTTTCTTTACACGTTGATGACATTGATGACATAATAGAGATCGAGTTTCCAGTCTTCTACTTTTCCTATCATCAAAAAATAAAAAATATCCTCTTCTAGAGATTCAGACAGAAACATTATTCCTATTTGTGGGCTTCTTTAAGCTAAGATAATTCCACTACTTTCACGTTTTAGAAATGCACAATCTCTTTGCATAGTTTTAAAGGTCATTTTGACTTTAGAACATTGTTTGGTCTAAATACTGTCTATTTTTGGCATGGTTTGTATCACTTGTGTGCTTGATTAAATAATTCTTAGCTTTAAAGCAAAAATAAACATGTGTGGTAATTTCATATTTAAGAATGTATGTGCTAATCTGCATGAAGCAAAATGCAAAAGTGACTCTCATTTGAACTTTACATGAACAGGGTTTGTTTCTAATGAGGTCTAGGTATAAAATGTCAAGAGGGAAAATGGGCCGAGTGTGAACAAAATGGGCAGAGGATGAACAGGTACAACCATTTAGACGCTAATTTTGGGCATAGGCCAAATCAGGCAAACTGGAAATCTGTTTTTTTTGACCTAATATGGTTTCTTGTGAAAATGTACCATAAATGAGAAAGGGCTATGTTTTACCTCAAAGATCTCAAACAGCTGTGTTCCCCTGACTTTTTATCATACTGCTTTGTGGTAAACAATAGAATGGCTTAGCCTTAATCACCCTGCTCGACACCTTGACTAATCAAGGTCTATAGAGGAAGGGATTTCATTGTACAAGTAGGACTTCAGCTCAGCGTGGTGTTTGAGAAGGCAAAGCCACCCAAAATATCATGGGTGACTGATGACTATAGCAGCCTCCAGCTCTGCAGATAAAGGAAATTCATTGGAGCAAAGGGATATAAAACCATGTCAATGCAAATCTACATTTCAGTATTTCACGGTCAAGGAGAAAATAATTATTTACCTTGGGACGTCCCATGGAAACGGATTATATTCAGGCCTCGGCCATCATTAAAAAGATTCTCCAAGTGAGACCATTTTATTAAGATATTCTATGATTCTTTTCCAAACTATTACAAGTGATAACATATAACTGTATCACACTGTGAACATTACACAAAATATATACACAAAATGAGGCATAATATCCTAATTGTTTTCCCTGGCCTTTTATATTATACTCTTTTTGTATTTTTAAGAGGGGGGGAGAGGATTTCATTCCTGTATTGCTTTGGGCTATGTTACACTTCTATTTATGTATAATGTATAGACATTTAGTATGCAAGAATACATGGGGTGCTCCTAAAGTGACACAAGGTGGAAACAATGTCTCCAGGAGTGTTCTTCAAAAATGGACTTGTCAAATTGAGTGTCAAGATAAACATATTGTTTTAAGATCCAACCACAAAGCAAACTGATCTAAAAGTGGGAAGCCTTAAAGACCAAATTATTTACTTGCTAATTGGATTAAAACAATTGCCCCACTAGTCTATCAAGTCAAGAATGACATATTCTTCACAACTAGAATATAAAACTTTGTTTTAAAGTTCCCCAATGTTTGTGTCTTTTTTATTTATATACACACTGATTGGATTTCCCAAAGGTGGAAACTAGAGGAAGGTAGGAAGAAGCAGTTTGAATCCATGAAAAAACCAAACAAAGCAAAAAAACTACAGGACTACCTCCTTAACGAGGAAAAATGGTTGAAAAGGTCAGAACAAATAAAGTTCAGGACTTTCTTGCCTATTAATGAGGAAAAATATTCAATTTTTTTTCTTGTTTACATGTGATTAGCAAATAACTAACAGGGGATGCTGTCACTCAGT
>VKOC01000002.1:6567926-6579816 GCA_009364415.1 Spea multiplicata
AACTAGAAAAAAACATAATATTTTTGAAAACTCACTTTTTAGTGTGATACTAGTAATAAAAAATGGTAGGAAATCAAAACGATTTAAAATAACTATCTTCTAATAGAAATTATTTTTCATCTGGCTTTAGAACTTTTCAGAAAATGAGGTATTAATAATGGAGATACAGCTCATTGTCTGTAACTGTCCAACTGATACATGTGGATTGATAGTCTGTGGATGTGCTCTGATGAGGTTATCTTCACTCGCTTCTCCTGCAGTGTTTTCGTTCAGAAATGGTATTAGGGATCTAGTTAAAATCCACTCTGCCAATGCAGGTAAAAATCTGCTGGAGTAGTAAATGTCAACAACTGAAACACTGTTTGCAAGCAGGTTGCCATAAAAAAGCATATGTGACTTCTGAATAACAAGCTGCCTTCTCAAAATTTGGGGGATATTAAAAAAGTAACTTTGGCTTCTTTTGAAGAAGCAAAAAAATACCAATACTCTTTAATTAAGTATGCCTGTTAATAGGTTCATTATGGAAACCATAGCAAATATGCATGAAAGTGTGTTTAGTTTCAAATATATTTCAGTGATAAAACATGCTGCTTAGTGTTTTCTGTAGATTTCACAATTCTGCAATATTTTTATAGTAAGAGTAACATCATCAAATATTTTTCTACACTAGGTCTAAAGATGGGTGACTGGTCTATTTTGGGCCGTCTTTTAACAGAGGTCCAGAACCATTCTACTGTGATTGGAAAGATCTGGCTGACAATGCTCCTCATTTTCCGAATTCTTTTGGTAACTCTGGTTGGAGATGCAATGTATGGAGATGAACAGTCAAAATTTACATGCAACACTCTCCAGCCGGGATGCAACAATGTTTGTTACGATAGCTTTGCCCCTGTCTCGCACCTTAGGTTCTGGATCTTTCAGATCGTCTTAGTGTCAACGCCTTCTATTTTTTATATCATCTATGTGTTGCATAAAATTGCCAAAGATGAGAAGAACGAATTAGAAAGAGCTTATGTAATGGAACTTCTTCAAAACTTATCTATAGGTGAACATCTGCAGAAGAGTAATATGAACCTGGATTCTGAGGAAAAAATGGATTTTAAGGACCAGTCTACAAAAGGTGGTAGATTTAGGCCCAAGCTCACCAGTGACACTATTAAAGGTCCTATTCCGCTCTTTGACAAAATGCATATCATTTACATTGTCCATGTGGTGCTTAGGTCTGCTATGGAGATGGGGTTCTTGGTGGGGCAATACTATATTTTCGGCTTTGAAGTTCCTCATCTATTTCAGTGTGACAATTACCCATGTCCAACCACAACTGACTGTTTTGTTTCAAGGGCGACAGAGAAGACGGTGTTCCTCAACTTTATGTTCGGAGTTGGCCTGGGATGTTTTATATTGAACATCGTTGAATTGCACTACCTGGGTTGGTTCTATGTTTTTCGGATTTTGACAGCTGCCTGTTACACATGTTGTGAATTCAAAGGAAAGAAGAAGAAGAAGATGATGGTGTTGCATCCTGAGCAAAATAGTCTACTTATACACTTAAAGGATACAATACAAGAGCGGTTTGTCTTAAAGACATCATCAAGTCTGTCACAAGAAAAAATTAGTTATCTTCCAACCCCGCCCACTGCAATTTCCTTTGCAAATGATGATGATGATGATGATGGCACCAAAAGAAAAAACCCAGATATCAAGCACAGTAACTTAGCTAAAATATCCAAAATAAAAAAGTCCTGGCTTTAAAACATACCTAAAATATTTAACTTATCACTTGGTGATTTTCCTGAGAAATATTTAACCAAATTTCTTATAGGAAATAATTTCTAAAGGACGAACATGTCAGTGGTTACACCATAGTTCCCGACATTTGAAAAAGAATTCCGGGAACACTTTGCACCATGGCATTCAATTACCACATCCATTGCCCTAAAGCTCCACCCACTCCGTCCAACCCACATAATTAGCATAATTTAGCTCTGCATAGTCATTATGGGGCAGATTATATCACCAAGTTCCCTCCAACCATACATCCTTGGTATGGGGTAGATACATTTAATGCACAGCATCTATATAACGCAGGTGAATTTTATCACCTTTAGGCCGGTTGGGTATCAGTGGTAACGCTGTCAGTATAAGTACATATATAGTAAGACCTTGTGCAGATGTGCTTAGAACAGACATTAATCAACAAAAAATAATTATATTGGGGAGTGAAATCAGATTGTGCTTATAATCAGGATTGCAAAACCTTATTGACATTTATAAGCTTAAAGTATTTAAAAATACCTAATTATGAAAGGCAAAAAATGTGTCATGTTTAATTAAAACATGGCACAATAAAGAAATTGGTTAAATTTAGTTCAGAAAAACAGCATTTGCTTGAATTATGACCCAAGTTGAATCACCAATATACAAATGCCCGCATTGTAAATGTAACAAGCTTCTTTATATCCTTGGAAACTGCCTGTCCATTCAATGTTTCAAAGCATTTATTTTTAATACATTTGTTCTTGGCGTTCAAGCGTTTTGTGCCACGTAGGATTAGGTAAGAGGGAAAATGTAACAGTGTTTTCTGCGTTGTAAAATGCACTGCCGAGAATTACACATTTATCACCTGGCTAGTGCTCGAAGGTTTAATATGTGATTGCTCCTTAAGCAATGCTAATTTTTGGAATAGTGATATAGTGAACAGACATTGTGTAAAACAGTGTAGATGAGCCTGTGGGATAGTAGAGAAGATCAGTACCTGTGAGAGCTCTCATATCTAGGAACAAAGATGGCACTGTTAACGCTGTTTAGGGGCAAAGATGGCAGAGACAAGGTGTTTGGGGACAAAGATGAAACTGTTTAGCTGTTTGGGGAGAAATGATAGCGACAAGCTGTTTGGGGACAAAGATGGCACTGTTTAACTGTTTGGGGAAAACATTTGTGTACGGCTCACTAATGTTCTGTGGTTTCTGCTGATGCCGAGCCACAAACCTGTGTTGTAACAGAATAAATTTGCAACTCTCATTATCCCATATGAGATCCTCTAGGTACTTCAACATCTACCATCTTCAGATGTACCGGGTATCACCTGTTATTGTTTAATATACAGACATGCTTTTCAATGATTTAAACTAGGTTACGTAATTCTGTACGGGATGAAATATTGTATGTTGAAGGTGGTTTTTAAGACAAAGATATGATATTACTTTTATTCGCAAACACTTTAATCATATCATTTTGTGGTCCTCTGCCGACTCATCGGTAAGACCTTCCACTAAGGTCTCTAGAATTCTCTTAAATTTTACACAAATACTCCTTGCTCGACTCGTGGAGAAATGCCCATCCCTTACGCAGAGACTTCTCATTTTATTCTTCAGTCCATTGCAGCTATTTGAGAATTGATCTAATCCTGGTGGACCAACCTACTCTGCACGCCATAGAAGAAAGTATTGGATCCATATTGTGGTCCGATCCTGCCCCCGTGTGGCTAGTGATGGAATCATCTTTCCTGACATCCACCACAGGAAGATGGAGACTAAATAAAAGTCTTTTACAAAATAAAGCAATTTGCATTGATATTTCTAAAGAACGATCTTCTTACTTCATGCTTAATAATATGTCAGATGCTTCTCCAGAGACTCTTTGGTTGGCCCACAAGGCAGTCATCTGTAGGATCTTCATTAAACTCTCATCACACAAGTTAACAGACCTTACATCACAAGTAGGGGACAATTATAAAACACTTTACACATACATTATATAAATATGCATGTATACATATATATATATATACATTCATACATACACATAAATGTTTGCAAAACATTTATAAATCAACTTATGACTTATGGACTTGCCTCAGCACCCTGATTGCACCCACAGGATTTACCCCAGTACCAAGATTACACACAGACACAGGATTTACCCAGCACCCAGACTGCACCCATAGAATTTGCCCCAGCACCCAGATTACACACAGACACAAGATTTGTCCAGATGGCACCCACAGTGGCCTCCTCTTAGAGTCTCAGGATCTCTGCTTCAGTCTGGCACATGCACACCTTTTATTCATTCTCCTTATTACTTAAACAGTTACTGTAATGGACTGTCAAAACACACACTCTGTTTTATTATCTCTTCCCTTTCTGCCCATCTCTCCTCTTTCTTGTTACCCTCATTTATGCCTTCCATTTCTATTTATATCTCCCCTTTTCTTAGATCCTACCTTTTATCTTTATCACTCCCATTTCTGTTTATCTCTCATCTTTCTCATTATCTTTTCCTTTCTTTCTCTCTTTTTTTCTCATTACCCCCTTCATCTCTCCCCTTCTCTTTGATTCTCCCTTTTCTATCTCTCCCATTTCTCTCTCCCCTTTCTCTTTGTCTATCCCTTTTCTATTTATCTCTGTTCTCCTTTTCTCCTACCCTTTCTCTTTATCTCTGCCCCTTTCTCCTTATAACCATTTTTTTTCTTCTTACATCTACTCTCTCTTTATCTCTCCCCCTCTGCTTGATCCTCTACTTCCCTTTCTCTCCGATCCCTTGTTCTCATTATCTCTCCTCCTCTTTATCTTTATTGCTTCTTCTCCTTCTTCTTTATTTTTCCCTTCTTATTATCTCTCTTTGTTCTCTTTATCTTTTCACCCTTTCTCTTAATCTCTTCTCTTTATCTCTTCCCTTTCTCTTTATCTCACTGATTTCTCCTCTGTTTCTTTATCTCTCACCCTTTACCTCACATTTTTCCCTATCTCTCCCCTTTCTGTGTACACTGATCAGCCCTAACATTTTGACCACCTGTCTAATATTATGTTTTGCCGCTAAAATCCTGACCTGTTGAGGCACTGACTCCTCTAGACCTCTGACTCAATTCTCTGTTTATTAAAAGGTATTGGACTACATACATGTGAAAATGATAATACACATGAAATACATTGTTTCGTATATGCATACAGGCATCTGACAAAGTACAAATATGTTACATTTGAAGCTTACAGAGGGGTATGTTTCACAAAGTACATACAGTACAAATGTATGTCACATGCATAATTATGAGAGAATAAAAAACATTGAGATGATAGTAGTAAATTGATGTTACTTAGTGATACAATAGGTGACATGTACAATATCGGCATATCAATATGGAGAGAATCTTTGAGGCATTAAAATAATAAACTATGAATGGAGAAACTAAACATGAACATATATAAAGACTACAGGTTCCGTCCGGTGGAGCACCATGCATCATTTTAGTGTAGGATAAAGTGATAAAAAATCAGCACATATAGATTCAAAGGGTGCTAAAGGCCTATCCAACTCAATTGTGGCGGAGATGGAGGAAATATAATGTTTCATCTGATGGAAGAGGAACTGGTATTGAAAAGTGGGAGTATTCCCTTCAAGTAAAGTAGTAAGAGGAGTAAATTCCCCACTACAGAACAGTCTAGAAACTCGGAGGACTCTGTCACCTGGTAATAGTAAGGATCGCAAAGCATCACCAACTCTCTCAATGGGAAAATCTGGGTTATGTAAAATCGGCAAGAGGGGGCTAGGAAAGCTGGTAAATTTATATTTAGTCTGCGATTTATTAATAATATTAAGGGTCGGTCCAATTGTCACACACTGGGTAAGCAGGTTAGCGAGGTGCCTCGGTGCAGGGATAGTGTTGTCTGTTTGTACGCCGCGATTCATGGTGCAAGGTAGACGGGCACACAGCAGACAGAAGTGCAGGACTGGAACTGGCAAGGCTGATGCTGAAATAGAAGCCCACTGTCAGGGCACACGACAGGAAGCTCACTGGCAGAGCACAGGACTGGACACGCTGCTGGAAGTCCTCAGGCTGGGCACACGACAAGAAGCCCACTCGCATGGCACACGACAGGAAGCCCACTCGCAGTGCACACAAATTTGCAGGAGCAATACAGGAACAGGTATAGAAGGAAGCCAGGAAATATACAGGAACAGGGCCAAGCAAACCGGTCCTATTACTACAATGCCAAGGCCCAGTTTGCAGGAAGCTACAGCCCTTTATACTGCAGGCCAGCAGGTAACGAGGACAGGTGACAATAATAGGAGGAAAGCAGAAACATAGGCAGAGCGGCCACTAGAGGCGGAACTAGGAACAGTCCAAAAACCTGAATACACAATACAGGAGCCAGGAAACCAGGGCAGAATGTCACACCAATAGTGGGATGTGCTCTTATAATGGGAGTACGGTGTCTTTCAGCCAGCCAGGTTATCACAGATATAGGCGTGGTGAAGAAAGAGCTCTCAATCTGGACCCAACGTTTAGGTGCATCATGCGTATTTTAATTCCAAGGATCTCAGATTTTTGTATATTAATCCGATAATTTGAGAGTGTGTGGAAAAGAGAAATTTCAGAAACAATCAGGGATGTAGAGGTTATAGGGTCAGTGACTGTGCATAACATGTCGTCGGTATATATGGCAAGCTTATGTTCCATAGCTCCAGTTGTAAGCCACTTTATAAGTGGGTTACTCCTTAAAGCGTTTGCCAAGGGCTCTAGCATGAGAATAAATAAAAGCGGGGACAAGGGGCAGCCTTGTCGTGTACCATTGGAGATGGTTATCCTATGTGAAAGGATACAATTAACAGGAATACATGCAGGCGAGCCTGCATATAGGGCCTTGACTTGCTGAACAAAACTGGGTGTCACGTATGCTAGCACCAAAGGCACTCACTGCAGGAGATCTTCTGTACAGGTAATTCGGGATGATCCCAACCGCGAGGAAGACGCAGTGATAGCAGAAAAAGGTAGGTACTGAGCTGAAGCAGCGAGGTGCAAGCAGCAGGTGATAAGAACAGGATGGCCAAGTCTTAACACAAAGCGGATAGTCAGACGAGCCAGGGGTCAGGTACACTAAGCGGGTAGTCATATGAACCAGGGTTCAGGTACAGGATGCAGATAGTCAGACGAGCCAGGGGTCAGGTACACTAAGCGGGAAGTCAGATGAGCCAGGGGTCAGGTACACGATGCAGATAGTCAGACAAGCCAGGGGTCTGGTACACTAAGCGGGAAGTCAGACGAGCTGGGTCGGTAATCAAGAGTCACAGGCAGAGGTACAAAATCAGCAGACAAGAGGGTAGTCAGGAAAGCAAATGGTCAACCAAAGTAGCAGCAGTAACAATCTCAACAAAATGACTAGACCACAACAGGGTGACTGTGAGGAGTACTACCTGGTTTTTAAATCTGGTGCCACCTAAAGCCACGCCCTCAACAGTGCATCAGGGGCGTGTCCTAAGACGTCCCTCTCGGGGACGGGGAACACGGGGAACACGGACCCCTCGGAGGTTGCGCCCACCGGAAACGGACCCTGAGATCTCTTGCTCGGGTCTCCATGACTCGCGAGCGTATCGTCGCACATTAGGACCCAGGACCGCGACCGGACCCAGGGCCGTGACACCGGGACCCAGACCAAGGTTATCAAGCAGTTTAAATAAGGGCCTTGACACCCTATCAAAAGCCTTCTCGGCATCCATGGAAATAAATAATAGTGGAGTCTCACAGTGTCGGGCTAAAGTAAGTAGATTGATGACCTTAATTATATTATCCCTCGCCTCCTGCCCCGGTACAAAACCCACTTGGTCACTGTGTATTAAATGAGGGATGAGAGGCTTAAGGGGCACTTACCCCTCGGTAATGACCTAAGCACCCTTGTGTGATGGGAGAGTCTAGCTCTAGCCTTTCAACCTGGGAGTGTTTATGATGTAAATGTTTCGCCAAATAGGAGTCCGAGAGCTCCCCAAACGAGGTGGCTGAGCCTGGACGTGTGGGTAAATTATATAGATTACTGTAAAAGTCATGGAAACAGGAGGCTATCTTACTTGTTTCATGATGTAAGTTACCATGGGAATCACGTATTTTGGATATGAAAGCGGATGCACGTTTCGCCCGCAGAGCCCTAGCAAGAGCTTCCCCGGTTTGTCCCCAAATTCGTAAAAGTGGCTTCTAGCAATTAGGAATTCCTTTTCACATGGGCTGACTCCACTAGACTGGTATCAGGCACTAAGGTGTCAGCAGCAGAATATTTTAAGTCCTGTAAATTGCGAGGTGGGGCCTCCATGGATTAGGTTAGTTTGTCCAGCACATCCAGCAGATGCTTGATTGGATTGAAATCTGGGGAATTTAGAGGCCAAGTTAACACCTTGAACTCGTTGTTGTGGTCCTCAAACCATTCCTGAACCATTTTTGCTTTGTGTCAAGGGGTATTATCATTATCCTCCAAAAAAATGCATCCTGGTGCCATATGTTCTACAGGCAAGCGACACATATGCACCCCGCCATCCACGTGATATTAAAAGAAAGCGTGATTCATCAGACAAGGCCACCTTCTTCCATTGCACCGTGATCCAGTTTGTATGCTCACCTGCCCATTGTAGGCACTTTTGGCAATGGACAGGGGTCAGCATGGGCACCCTGACTGGTCTGCGGATACGCAGCCCCATACACAAGAAACTGCGATGCACTGTGTGTTCAGACACCTTTTTATCAGAACTAGCAATTTGAGCTACAGTGGCTCGTCTATTGGAATTGACCACACAGGCCAGCCTTTGCCACCTGGTAGGATTCGGTAGGAGTCTTGTTCTTAGGAGTGCGTAGATTTTAGCAGTCTTGTAGTGCAACCTAAAGCAACATTTAAAAAGGTCATTAAGTCTCTTATGTCTTCGTTTTATTTTACTCAGAGCTACAGGATAGTACTTTCCTGATATTTGTGCTGTATAAATAATCACTGTATGATAAACCTTGTCTTGAGTCCACAGTATTCTTCTGTGGGAGAAAATACTTAGAAATAACCTCTGGCCTAAGACTTATAAATATTATAAAATGTCCTGTTATACAGAAAACATTTTATGACTAATCAACAATACAATTCAGTTTTGTTTGTCGTTTGTAAGCTCTCATTATTGAATTACTTTGGACTGAATCTAGGAGTGTTCCCCTGAGCCTCTGAAAATGGTAATTGGAAGAAGAGAGAGCTCTCCGACTACTCTGGGCATACAAAAGTCTAAATGTATTTTATTAACCATATTGTTGAATCAACACTACAGTTAAATCAAGATGTAGTTTAGCGGGGAACCGTTAACCATGTAACGTTGTAACTACCTCTTACAGTTTGGCTCTTGGCACATCGGACAAGGTTAGAGGTCCCATCTAGAACTAATGTAGTGTTAAGAACACTTTGGTTTGGAATACTTATCTTAAAGTTACATGGTACATATGTGCCGGTTCCTGCTCCCGTACTCCACCTTGTTCATTTAGTTAATGATATACATTCTTCACTTCACTGAAGTACGTTGCAACACAACTTGCCAGGACACTGTACATTCTTCTTTATGTTAAAGGATAAATGCCATTATTCCGAGAGGCAGGGCCAGACTGGCAATAACAAGGCAGCCCTGGCACTTTGTTATGTTTTTATGCTCATATAGCATGTGGCCAGCATTATGCTGCCGGTGACCACACACTACAGATTGGGTGAGTATGGAGGACTGTTGGCCACCGCGCATTAAACTGATATGACAGATGGCCAATGGTGGCCTACAGAGAGGCACTGCTGAGGTCCAAGGGAACGTTATATAGCTGACGTATCTGTTGTTTCTTTACTTTTTCTATTGTGTCTGGATAGATACGTTGTTGAGCATACTGGAAATGTATCGTTTGCCCTCAAAGCCCACAATCCATGTAGAGCTTTAGGATATTCCTATTAAAAGTGAATAAAAGGTAATAAATAGTTTATGTACGGAGCAATATCTTGAAATCCTGGTTAATATATCCATCAAGAATAATGGTAGCATCAACATTAATGATAAGTGCAGTAATATAACATTCATATATCTATATATATATATATAATTTATTACAAGCATCCACATGTAAGTGGATACATACGGTAACTATGAGCTGACAGCAACCCTACATAATGTAGATGCATATATCAGCCCAATATTAACAATGTGTACAAAACTGACTGCTGTGTTTAATGGCAGCGATGGGGCGGCACAGGTGGGATAAACACCATAAAACAAAAGTGTTTGCTCAAATCTCAGGGTGAAGGGGCAAAAACTCAGGGTCACACAGTTTGGAACTTACCCAATCACACTCTACATTGTTTACTCTTGATATCTGAAACTCCTAATTAGTGCTTTTTCTATCAGTACGGCAAGGTGAATATCCATGTTTGAGTGCATGCTACTCAATTAAATCATGAAACTTGTCATGTCATTCATCTGCCATCTTTGGCACAGAAGCTACCGTCTTATAGTTTCCTAGACAAAGGTAAATTAAAAATGGCTGAAATGTCATTCTGATCAAGTCTTAAATGCTTTGAAGATTATTAATAGATATTACTCTCCTCTCTCTGTAGGAAGCCTGCTTTAACAGCTTGTGATCATACTGGTAAAGAGAAGACAAACTGTGAAGCCCCACAGATCAGAGTGTCACAGCACAAGAGTTCAGGGATTCTTTGGAAGTGAACACACATCACTAGACGTGTGGGAAAGATGCCTCATAACCATAGCTGGGAACTTTCTAAATGGCCTGACCCTCGGACACTTTAAAAATGAACCTTTTAATAACCCATCGCCAAATGAATCTACTACCTCTCTTCATGGAAAACTTGAAAGGTCATAAGGTTTTGGACCTCAATGGTCTCTTCTTCAGAGGAAAGGTGAGACAACAGAGGTCCCAAAAGTGTATGAAACTTAACATATTTTCATGTGTTAAGCCAATAAAAGGCAAAAATAAAAAAATAAAAACCAATCAAATTACTTTAATTTCTCCATTATAAATGTGAATTATATTGGCTCCAATAATAATTATACATCAGCAATAACATATTTTTTTTCAGTTGAGGTGGTAGCCTTCATAGACGGCTTTAAAACGGAGAACAGATCTCCTTCCACTCTTTAATTAGCTGATTCTTTTTTAAAAAAACAATTAGGAACCCCATATCTGTGCTGTTCCCTGTTGTATCCAGCAGAGGGCACCCTCTTCCTATTTGCAATTGCAGTCACAAGCATTGGGAAGGATTTGTTAGGTTTCCAAAACCGGGGTAAAATGAAAAAGTGTTAATTATGTTTCTGCAGTCTTTGGTTTGTTCATTAGTCTCATGACTAATTTTTAATTTATATTTAATTTCTTAAATTATTCAATTAAATAACTCTTTCCTATAGTTTGAACAGTAAGACTAATTCTTGGAGTTAGCAAATTACTAACTAATAAATTAAATCAATTCTTGTCTACAGGCTCCAATTTAGTACTTTTATTCCTGCTCATCTTGGTGTATTGTATTAGCAGAGCACTGAATAGGCTTCATTGTCATTTAATGCCTCCCATGCTACCCTTCTAGAGCATGAGAAAAGCCAAGATCCTTTCAAATGTGACTGCATTAAGAAGCAGTTCTCAGACATTCCTTCCATCAAAGTTATGTCTCCAAGCACCTTGGGACCTATAATAAAAACTTGGGAGGTGAGGGTGGGATGTGTAATGACTGCATGGCAGAATTAAGAGCATCATGGGCGTAGTGCAGAGAATTTTGGTGGGTCTTTTTATGGAAATAAACTTAGGCATCCATGCTATCACACACACATATTTATTCATTCATTCACAAATATTCATTCCCTCATTCAGATACTCATTTACAAATACTCATTCACAAATATTCATTCACTCCTTCACAGATACTCATCCATTCCCTCCTTCAGATACTCATTCATACAACCTCCCCCACCTGAACTGCAGATGTCACTGTGCCGCTGAGGGGGGCACTGCTTCCTTCTGTGTTGCTCACACTTTGTGCAAACAACTTCTGTTTTACCGCACAGGGAAGCAGATGCGCTGTTTGGGGCAAAGATAGTACATGCAAGCTGTTTGGAA
>VKOC01000002.1:6579916-6593522 GCA_009364415.1 Spea multiplicata
GAGGCATGTGTGTGTGAGCAGTTTATGTATGCTTGGGCAGGCATGTATAAGGGTAGTGCATATGTGTGAGTACTGGCAAGTGTGTATGTGCAGGCAATTGCAGTCTATGTGTGTGTATGAGCAGGCATGTCGTACTTCTGGTTAAATGAGTGCGTGTGTCACTGTATGTAGCATTTGGACACTTGGTCTAGGGCATCACTAATACAAAGCGCCACGTGTTAAATCTAGGGGTAGGCAGAGTAAGTGAAGGATGTGTTTGCGTGTCTGGGTGTGATAGCGTATGTTTGTGGGTTTGTTATTGTGCACATCTGTTTTTATGGGTATGTTAGTATGTTTCCAGGATGGTGGGCATATGTCTAGGTATATTAGGGTGGGAATGTTTTGGGGTGTATTATTGTGTGTGTATGTTATTCAAGTGTTTAGGTGTGTGGATATGTTCCTGTGTGTATGACGTGTTAGGAGTCTTAGATGGTTCCTTCAATACATCATAGTAGTCTCTGTGTCCGTGTCCAGTGGGGGCCATCTGTGGTTGTAAGATTTCTCTTTTTTTGTAAGTTTCTGTGGGAATTTTCTCCCATTCATCCAGTAGAACATTTTATGAGCTGAAGGATAAACCAAGACATTTTGCACAGCGCTATGCTTCTAACTTCATGGGAACAGTTTTTGGGGAAGGTCTGTGCCCCAGTGTACAAAGCAAGGTCCATAAAGGCATGGTTGCAAAAATTCCCCACAGAAACTCTCCAAAATCTTGTGGAAATCGTTCCCAGAAGAGTGGAAGCCGTTATAGCTGCAAAGGGGGACCAACTTCATATTAATGTCTATGTATTTATAATGCGATGTCATTAAAGTCCCTGTTGGTGAAATGGTCAGGTATACCCTGCCAGTTAAAATGCTATCCCCCCCAGATTTTTAGGGCTTCCTACGCCCATGCTTTCATGAATAATTGAGATGGTGTTATGTTCTGGATGAAAATAATAACATTGCCCACATGCACTGTAGGTTGCTTGACAGCATGCAAGGAAAGTCTATGGATGCAATCGTCGGTGCTGAAAGGGTTTATATGGGAGTGGATATTTGGGAGTGTTAGAAATGCAAATAGAAAGTCTAGCTACCCCTTTTCTACAAATAGGAAGAGCCAGAAGCTGTAAGGGACTGTGGGTGTGGTGCTTATGGGAACAAAGCCTGGCTGGTGGTCCTGTCTGATAAATCATTAGTCTTTGCTCCACTCCACTGGAAGGCGCTTACTTTACCAGAGCAGTGGATTCTATGGATCGGTAGCCGACCCTTCCCCCGAGTCACCTAACTTAGCCCTGCACTGGAATGGTGATCCTATCATGCTGATGAGTAAGTAGGAACGCCTCTACTCAATATTTGCTCATCATGTATGTGTGCGATGATGTAAAGTTTACACTCCCTGGGAATACCAAGGCTCTCATTCTTTACTTCTGACAGTATAGGAAGTGGCTAATAGCACTTGGTACAGAAATGGTTAAATAAAATGCGCTGTCTCCATGACTGATGCCATGTTCTAGATTTACCCAATGCAACAGTATGTGTTTGGCTGTCATTGCTAGATTTGTCATATCCTTTTAATATGTGTCGCTGTTGCTCCCTTCTACACATTCATTGGCGGTTTGTATTACATCATGTGTCCTGCGTCTTGTTGGAACCTGCTCTTTGCACTCTTATCTCAACATACTTGGTGCTTCACTGCCCCAGGCAGGAGAGGTTCACTCAAAACACCTACCGCTCATGGTCATTCTCTGTGCTTCACTGGTAGCTTCTACTTTATCACCTCTAGTTTAACAGTGCCTCACCCCCAGGCAATTCATATTGAGTGATATGTAACCTTATTCTGTTTTATGTATAGCCCCAGCAGATTCAGTTATGGGAGTCATAAGAACATTATAGGTGGTGCATCACTCTAATATGCGGATTTACAGCAATGAGAGTTGAGGAGGTCCTTGCCCACCAGCTTACAGTCTAGAAATGTACCAAGTTGCAGATGATAGCCTTAACCAGAGCATAGGGGCTTTTGATGATATTTATACACCAAAGAGGGTATAGACTTCATACTAAATTCCAGCGTAGGGGTGTTTAAGACATCTTAGTTGAAATATAATTGTTGAGCTAGGCTGGATTTTCTGGATTTTTACAAGGACCACAGAAAGTCGCTACGGGTAGAATATTACACACACCAGGGTAGCCTCTAGAAAGATGCTGAATAAAGATATCTAAGCACATTCTGTACATGTCTAGAAGATCTAAAAACTAAAATTGAAGTACACTTCAGGTGCTTTTAACAGCTGTGCACAGAACTGTTAACTAGAAGCCGTTCTTTTTTCTATTAATTGTTTAATACACTGCCATTGGGTTCATTATGCGGTTCCTTTGTGTCGGGCAGAAAGAGATCACACTCTGTGTAATTGGCACTCGCTAGGAGAGTGACAGTTGAACAAAATGCATGCGTTTGCTATAGAGGATCTGCCCGAGCCTGTCGGCCATCTTCAGCCCATCCCAGTTACAGACCACCATTGCTGTCTACATGCCTGGAAGGGATTGTACTAGAGCAATATGACATGGATAGAGAAGGTTCGGCTCCAGCAGTGACTCTTCAGGACTGTGTCTATGGCAAGGTGAAATTTGTCGGCTCCAGATCCGCGGCGTGCACTAAGGAAGGGGGTTGGCAGTAGAGTTTTCAGTTTCAACTCTTCAACTTCTCTTTACATAATAAAGTTCAAGAAAGAGGTGTTTTGAGAAATGAAACTTTGATGGAGTCTTTGTTAAAAAAAAAATAATTAATGAAAATAAAAATGAAATATAGCTCTAATCCTATTATAAAAAGAATCTTTTACTTGAAGGTGATTGACCAATTAAAAAAAATTAAAAAAATGTAAATGTTTATGGGATGTCGGAGGTCTCTTGATGGAAACTGCAGAAGAGACCTTGCAAGCTTTATATAACGTAATCTGATTTTCTGTGTTGGCTCAATAAATGGTATAAACATTTTTTTTTCTTTTCTTGCATTTTTTAGGGAGTTTCTTTCCTTTGAACAGTGCAGACTTTTGTTAAAACTGGTCTATATTGGGAGTCTAACATGTCATTGTAGAATTTTGGGTAATTAATAGCTGTTTCCTGAAGAAGAAAGAAATGTAACAGTGCCGGCATATCTTTTCAATAATGTACACTTAGAGTATTGATGGATCTGTGCCAGGGTTTAATAAACAGTTTGCTATGTCCGGGATTAAAATGTATTTATTTATTTTTGTTTGTTATAAGTGCTATAACATGTCAAAAGGTTTTTATATAAAACTGTTTATTTCTATATAATATATATTTTGCTTACTGTTTTTTGGACATTTTTTAATTTTTCTTTTCGTCTGAAAACAAAACGTTCCTAAGCTTCAGTTAAATAGTTTTGGATGGTTTTTATCAGTAGAAATTTTGTATGCATTCAATCTTTTTAATGCATTTATGTTCCTGCTAAAGAAATACTTATAGTAGTGTTGGTAGGTAGTATGACGTATTCAATAGAAGTTATGTTTTCACTCTTCAATTTATATCGTTTGCATTTTAGTAATTGGGTGTATATTTCTTTAAGGAATTGGGTTATTTGTATGTCTCTCTTCTCCTCCAACTTTTCCTCCTCCTCCTCCTCTCTTCTCTATATTTACATTTACTGTCCTGTTTCCGATGTGCCGTCAATGAGCCGGTTTTATTCCTTAAATATCCTTATTTTTATCAATGTATATTGTAGTGAAATCCTCGTAATAAGATGATGAATAGTAGACAGGACATATTTAAACCTCACAGAGCCCATTTGGGGCAGTTAGCGTGGAATTGAAGTGCTGGCAGAGAACAGCATTTACCACAATTATTAAGCAGGTGGTGAAAAGACGTTTAGCAGCTTATCAGCTCATCGTTAGAAACATGATTTAATTAGTCTTTCGGTTTACTTGTGGTTGATGTTGCTATAAGGTGTGTGTGTGTGTGGGGGGGGCAACTGTTCCTTTAGGAAATTAGCGTCGTTATGGGAATGCTGTTTTACCTAAAGGTCTGGCGAGGATCCGTTCTCTAATTGTAGTACTCTGAAATTAATAGTGATATAGCTTTTTGCTGTGGCTCCAGTTGTAGCTTTTTCCAGGCTTGCAATTCTGGAATGTAATTAAACGGCTCTTTATTAATAATTAAACTGTAAACTGTTAAGCAATTCATGCCCAATCGATTGTCTAGAAATTATTAGTCCTTGTATTTGGTCTTAAAGAAAATGGTTTGTTAGTGGCATAGTTTTAATGTTATTAATAAAATAAACAGGCATCTAGTTTTCTTTGGAATCGGCCATTGAATTAAGCTAAATACTGTATAAAACTACTTTTGTAAAGTCAGTTCTAAATCAGGGATTGTCTATTAAAAGAAACAAAATTGAAAACCTTTAAATTCGAAAAAATACACCGTGAAAACATACCTGCTTTTCAGATCTCTTAACATTGCCCACCACCTTGCAGGTGGTATAATGGCTTCTGCTTTTAAAGCTTTGGACTAGCCCAAGGCGGCATATGTTTGTCAGTTAGCTGGCTTCCAAAATAAATGGCAATGCATGATTTAAATAGAGTATATCTTTCCCTTTTAGTACAGGGCACCAGTTTAGGCAGTTTTAAGAAATCAGGGGAAATCAGGGGACCAGTTGCTTGGGTGTTATGGATTCTTGGAATGGAATTCTAAAACTCTGTTCTAATGGATACAAACCTACAGCCATTTTAGCATCTTTGCTCAGAAATTGGCGAGCCACTATGTGCATGCATCAGTCACATTCTTGGGGGGCATATATTAGCTCTTTTTCTTATTTCTACACCACTTATAATTTGTGCTAGAATAAAGAAGGGGAAGTTATTGCATATTATAGACCACATATAAGCTATGCGTCATTTTAGTCACACATTTTTCCTTATATATGTAAAAACTGCTGTAGTTAAAACATTTTAATCTAGTGTGTAAAGTTTTTTTTTTTTTTTTTTTTTTTTTTTTTTTTAGGTTAGGTCTTTAAGCAAACAAGTGAGATTACAGAGCCACATGAGACTACATTTTAATTAGCAGTCATTTTATGTGAATTTAAGATGTATCACTTTTAAGGAGTGCCCTTCAATGTGTCAAGTATTACAATTAAATTGTTTATGTCGGGCTCCGCCAAGCAGTCCTTCATCAGGAAGTTACAATGCACAATACATATTCTGTGTTAGTGTAGCCATCTATATCAAGAAGCTCACGTTCTGGGGAATCTGTGTGTCTTTGTTAATGTTCATGAAGCTATTCTGATTCTTTTCTTCATTGTCTCTGTTTACAGTTGAATATTTATCGAAATAGGAGCTGCACTGGATAAAGAAACAGTATCGAGCCTGTTTTGGAGACCTTGATAAACCTTGTATTTTAAAAATAATTCAACATGTTTAACTTGATGAAAAAGGACAAGGACAAGGACAAAGATGGCATCAAAAAGGAGAAGAAAAAGGAGAAGAAAGAGAGGATGTCAGCGGCAGAACTAAAGAGCTTGGAAGAGATGAGCCTAAGAAGGGGCTTTTTTAACCTTAACCGGTCTTCCAAGAGGGACTCGAAGACTAAACTGGAGATTTCCAATCCTATACCGATTAAGGTGGCAAGTAGCTCGGAGTTGAACCTCACTGATATTGACTCTGATAATGTCAGTAATAGGGGTAGTGTCCTCTATGATTCTGGACATCTGAGCACTGCCAGCTCCAGCGATGATTTGAAGCTAGAGGAAAGCACCTTTAAAGGCAGCGTGCTTCAACGTGCAGCCAAATTTGGCTCTCTGGCCAAACAGAATTCTGGGATGGCTCAAATGGTAAAAAGGTTTTCCTTCTCCCAGAAGAGCCGAGATGAAAGTCTGTCTGAGACCTCCACTCCCTCAGAGCACTCTGCTGCTCCCTCCCCGCAGGTTGAGATTAGAACATTTGAAACACAACTCAAATACGGTTTGCCTTCAGTACAGGTAACACCACCACACAATGCCCAAACCGCTGCTTCTGTGCCAGAAGTGGTAGGAAAGACCTTCCTGGCTGATCTAAGGTTGCCTTCAGTACTCCCACCACAAGCTCCAGTACCAAGGGAACTGGAACTGCAGAGAAGAAACACTGGAGACTTTGGTTTCTCGCTACGTAGGACAACCATGCTAGACAGGGCACCGGATGGCCATGCGTACCGGAGGGTTGTCCACTTTGCGGAACCTGGTGCTGGAACTAAAGATCTTGCCTTGGGCTTGGTTCCTGGTGACCGGTTAGTAGAAATTAATGGGCGTAATGTGGAAAATAAGTCTCGTGATGAAATTGTGGAGATGATCCGGCAGTCTGGGGATACAGTGCGGCTAAAGGTGCAGCCTATACCTGAACTGAGTGAATTAAGCCGGAGCTGGTTGAGAAGCAGCAAAGGGCTGAGGAAAGAGGCTTTTGACGTAAGTATCATCTGGAATCATTTCAGTGTGCTGTGAATGTGACCAATAACTTTGTAGCTTTCGTACTGCCGGTTGGCAGTTTTGCTGTATTTTGTACAGTTCTAGCTGCATCCCTAGAAAGATTAACTGCCTTTAGTTTATTGAAATGATATACAATCTGCTACCGCAGTGCAAGTTGTCTTTTTGTAAGGATTTTTGTATGTGTCATTGGAAATTATGGGGAATAGCAGCTCCCGTGATGACCTTGTGCTTGGCACCTTGGTTTCCGTTCTGATTAATTTGTTGAAAAAAAAATAAATGCTTAAATGTTGGTGATTTAGGCCATTTTCCTAAAGTTTGACTTTGTTGAATGGAAACCAGTACTATGTTTTACAGTTGTAACGGCAAGAACACTTTTTGTGATGTAGTTCCGAATTATGTGGTGGTCAGCTTTTAACCCTTTGAAAGCCTGGGGAAAGGGCACTCATTCTAATTTGTTGCACTCTCCTCTGACTGCCTGGGAACTTGGGAAATCTTCAGATGAATGGGCAGATTATTTGGGTTATGCCATCTGAAGATGACTCCTTTTTACTTTGATTTCGTTGTGTGAACATCTTACGTGGCTCTTTTCTCACCGTTCTTGTAACCCTATAAGTGCCGGACAGGTACACAATTTATTATGTTCACCTCTTTTTGGCACAAGCCTGCTGCTGCTTTAAGCTTTAAGAGGTTTGTTAGGACCAAACCAAAAACAACATCTGATGAATGCAAAATGAAAGCCGTACAAGCGATGATTTCAAATCATTAAACACGTATATGCTGTGTTATTGGGCTACATAATGCTACAAATCATCCAATTAAAAAAACAAACCATCTATAGCATATTGCCGCTATAAACGAGGTAGGTAGGTCATAGTAGCTGGTTTAATATGGATGTTTGTAGCCAATGAAACGCGTTTTAATTACAGCTTCACTAAGAAAAGGTGGAGAGATTTGTATATACTATAAAGTCATTTTAAAATGAGGAACATGACGCATTGCTAAGCAGACACCGGAGGATGTTTTGCAATTTACATCTGACTTGTCGGTGGAATCCTGCCATTCACATCAGTTTCCGTGGGTAGATAAATCATAGTTTTTAGAACAATGGAAGCATGTGCCTGTTTATACACGATAGTCATGTGACACACGAGCTTCTGAAATCTGCATCCAATTAGTGTCCATGATAAGCACGTGTCGCATTAAATCATCTGATTAACACAGCTGCGCACATGCTATAAAACAATGAATGTGGTTACGCCGTGCCAGCGCATCGTACAGTGCCAAGCAGCATCTGCCCATCAAGCTTCATCACATTCTGCCCAAGGCATTGTTCGTTTAGAAACAGAGCTACTGGTGCATACCCTCTCAAAAAATGTTTATTTAAATACATTTAGAAGGAAAGTATATTTAATTCCTTTACAGACTGCATGTGCAGATTGATATGTACTTGGTATTAAAAGTACTGCCCAGGGGCAAATAAGTGTCAATAACCCTGTCAATTTCTCAAGGCTGTCTTCACCTAATCTGACTCCTTCATCACATTTAATGTGAGAAGCTTCTTACGCCTTCAAAGTCTTGTAGGGACAGCTTTAACCCTTCAGCCTGGGGGCAGACCATGTTATATAGCAGCCCACAACAGATTATTTGAGCAGTGCTTGGTATCAAGGTCGGCCAACATACATTCTTCAATAGGGATTGTATAGAAAAAGCATGAAAGGAGAAGATGGACAGACCCCCCCCCATCCACCGTAATTGAGGGGACACAACGCTGCTTGTTCATGTATTTCTTGTCTGTGACTGCTGCAAATGTTTCATGGGTATATAACATAGTCATTGATCTTGGTGAGTAAAACTGTAAACAACAAGATGTTTAAAACAAGCTTGGAATAATAATAATAATAAGATCAGCCTATAATTTAAAAAAAAAATCCTTTCTCGTATACCAGTGGGAAATGGGTATTTGGGTTAAGGCGACGGTGTGGAATTCATCGCTCGCTTTCACGTTTGAAGTAGAATAACCAGTTAGATGCGGGCTGCTGGACGTGCAGCGTATCCTCGTTGCTTACTGGAACCAGTCAGTGTCGTTTTACAATAACCAGACAGAACAGCTTCTGCAAAGGGAAACTGTCACAGATAACAGTTTATTGGAAAGGTAAACTATGTATAAATTCAGACTGACATAACCGAGCAGATCTCCAGGAGTCTAACAAGGTTCATATGACTCCAATGGAGCGGAGCCAGCCAACTGTGCACCCCGGCCGGACGTCCTACCCGTAACCCAGTACATTACCGACGGCCGGCGTTCTTACGATGAATTGTGCATATGATGCGATTAATATTCATCATTAGATGCAAAGCCTGTAATGATTATTTTATACTAATCACCGTTTAGCGACTGCCAATTAAATGTTTCCTTGCATGGCTAAACATTGTTAAAAAAGTTGGTAACTGCATGCATTATTTTTTAATATATTTTTTAGAGGCATTACACAATAAATGTTCTTGTAGTTAATGATTTATTTGCAAATGCAATACAATCCTCTTGTCCTTGAGTAACATTTTCATGGTGATTTATTGTTCATGGGTCACAAAACCCATTTTTGTTGCGCATTAGGGGTTTTGCATTGCATCATCATGATCTATTTTATCTTAATAATGTCATTTCTGGTTTCCTTAAGTGAATCTAGAAATTATTTGGGACCGGAGTTGCACATCCAGGCAATGCCTTTACGTTTTGCGCTCCTTTAGTTTTGTTTTAGGGTGGAAAGCTTTAATAGATGGACTGTAGGGACCTGAGATCCACTTCTTCACAACTAAGCAAAACCAAGACTCTAAAGCGTCTTACAGACTTGTTGTTAAAGCTGGCACTTCCCTAGAGAACAATTTGTGTATTTACTGAGCCTTATCTCTGCAAGTACTTAGGACTCGTGTTATTAATCTTACTGAAATATAGTAGACCGAGTGCGAGCAAGAAAGCTGGGTTTCTGGGAGTCAACTTAAGTTTTCCATTTAAGAAGCAGGAATTTTGGCCAAACAATGCCTCCAGACAGTGGTCTCTGTTCTAGTTTGCATGTACCCTTGGGCGGCCACAAATTACTAGCGTATAGCGTTACCTAGATGCTTGTGCTACGCACGCACACAAGAAATAACAAACTGGAAGAATTCTAGTAGTTCTTCCAAAACAGGAAATGCCACAACAAAGGTATGCACTTCTTACCGGCCAGAAGACAATCCTGAACTCAGGAATTCTGGGAACCAAGAGGAAGGAAAAAAGATTTATGCTTCTTTTTGTACTCTAACGGATATTTTGCATAGGCCACAGACCTCTGTCTCTTCGGTTGTTATTTGCTGCCATGGCCAAAGAAGAGGCCTAAGCCCATGTTAATGTATTTCACTTGACTGGATGTTGTGTTGGATTTTTATCATGAGTTGATTGTTTTGTTGCCGCATTTTACTTTTTTGTATTAAATAGCCCTAAGCCCGCTGGCTCCAAAGACCGTGCATTTTCAATGTTGCTGTTTTATTTAGTCCTCTGCATTATTCTCAAATGTAGACATTATTCCTAATGTCTTACAAAACAGACAAGAGTAATAGTAGTCTGGTTGATACCATTGACTTGGTAAAGAACAATGATCCACATACTACCATCTTCACATATATTAATGTGCATTTATGCAGTGGCTTCCTGATGCATATGCTAATATATTTGTTCTTTAACCTTTATGAGAGTGAGGACCATGGTAGTTCGATTCTTAGTTTGATTTTGAAAGACGAGGATCCGCATATATAAGCAGAGGTCACTAAAACCAAAGGAGGACTCTGCACATTCACAAACAACAATGTTTTATTACATGTCTATTGGGTACCTAATACCATCAGTGGTCGTTTTGGACATATGTGCAGTGACCTTAGTCATGGTAGGGGAAGATATGTTCTGCTTTGTCCTCTAGCACTACAGATGGCTTATTTGTGCATCTTCTGGTGGTCTGAAGGTCTTCTTTCAGCCATGCCGAAGTTTAACGTTAACTGAAAAGCAATTCTTTGTGTTCTTACATGGACTAGTGTTTTTGGAAGCAAATGGAATAAAGGAAAACTTCTTAAACAGCCAGCGCAGAGCTGGATCCGGTCATGCTGAGAGGTCTATTCACTGAAATAAACAAAGTATTTTTTTTTATTCTTTTTACTGTTTGTCCTGTATGACTGTTCTCAGCATGTCTTTATGTAATGGCTCCTGCAAAGATGGGCTTTGTGTATTCTAGAGCAATGTAATCAGGAAGCCATTGGCTTCCAAAAACTAAGCAATCACCACTATTTTTATCTTTGAATAAATAATTGTTGGTAAAATCTATAGGTTTTTTTTATACTTTTAGAAGTCTTTTTTTTCATTGACCATTTAAATAATACGTTGTCTTCATAAGTGACACATTGAAGAAATGTTTTATTACTGTTACGTTAAAACCTCTAACTGTAGACACTATTATATCACGCTACAAATTCTGTAGAGTTGTTACAAAAGTGAATTGAAAACTAGCAACAATGATAGAATTTGATAATAATATTTAATACAATTAAAGTCATTCTGGTACAGATGGAAAAGAAGATCCTGCGCTTTCATGCTTCCAACCTGGTGGGCTCGATTGCAAGTAGTAATGTGATATTTGAATGCCATATCTAACTCTCTCTACTCTGCTTAACTGCTTTATGACATTGGATATGAAGTCCCTTTTCTGGTTTAAAAAAACCCCCCAAAAAAACAAAAACCAAAAGGTGAGTGGCCCCATATCTTATTTTTGGGTTTTTCCTCCTTCCTATTTTAAAAATCTAGTCTGAATTTCCTGCTTTCTTATACATGTAAAGCTACATATTGGGTACATACTTACAAACACTCCACTGGCTACTGCAGCATGCATAGTATCACACGAGCCCCCTATAGAATGTTGATGCCATCGTAATGTTGGGTCACTCTCTTAAATGTTATATGGGTGGCAGTTTGATGTTATGGGCCATTCTGCCCAAAAGATCTACCCCTTGCTTAGCAATGGTTTTATTGTTCTACAATGCATTGTTTAAACTTGGTCCGTCTTTGCCAAGTCTACAGGCTTTTAGATATTGCTTACAGAGGCAATCGTCGTCGTCATCATCATCAAACTGCAGAGTAATTATTACTGCTTGTTTATAAAGCATGAACATATTCTCCTGTATAGTACCATGGGGGTGATAAACATCAGAGGGGGAGAACATAATCAAACGGGGAAAGCATGTGCTGACTAGTCACTATTTTATAGAAATGACATAGCCTCTGACAGCTGTGTAATAGCATATCACCAAGACTAAAGGGAAGGTCAAAATGTGACCATTAATAAAAGGAAGATTCCTCCCAAGAGAGCCCTTGGGACCGGCATTCCTTTCTCTTGACGAGGTCACTGTTTTCATTCCAAAGGTTTTTGTCCCAGAGTTTTGTACAATCATATTGGAATTAATTTGCTGTCTTCTGTGCTCAAATTCCATGTGAAATGTGGAATTTCTAGCAGGATATCTCCATTAAGTTAAAGTGCATTAGTTTTACTTAGAGCCCAGTGCCTCATACATCATGCATAGGGAGACCTTAAAATGTGCATCTGATGTACTGGATATTGCGTTGCGTATTTAACTTGCTGAATGGATATTCCTCGAAGCATCGCCGGCTTCTTACTTTTATCATTGGGCTATTTAAAAGTCACGGCAATGAGTGCTGTGCTGACACAATGTGCTCAATACACCGGCTTTCTAGGCAAACTCCATACCCAATGTTAAGGCTTTGGATGCTGGGTCTATTACATTATGAAGGAATCTATATATTTGAGGAGGAAAAAATAATTCTGTTTCACCTAAGGCATCTTCAACGTTCCTTATTACCACATTTTGAGACATGTAAATGTCTCACTCTCTCTAATCAAATTGCTCAAAATTAGCATCAGCTAGAGTTGGGGATTTCAGAAATAATTTAATTTTTTTTTTTTTTTTTTTTTTTTTGTGCTGTTCTATTCCTGTATTTGTTGATAGTATTTTGACTGTACAAAATGTACATGATGGCTTAAATTTCAATTTCTGTGTCTTATAGGAAGCTTACATTTGCATTTCTTAAAAGAACCTACTGATTTATCTTCCTAAACACAATTTTGTTTAATTAAACCAATGCATTATTTCTTAGGGTAACTTTAATTCACTGTACTCTTTTTCCCTATATTCTTCATGCTATATATTTTCTGTCTACAGTTCTCCATTACCCGTATACAGTATCGGCATTATATATTGCATTCCCTTAGGAATTCTTATTGTAAACGGTCCATAACTAATGTATTTTTTAAAGTTCTGTCCAGATGCTATGAAATAAGTACTCTAAGTGAGGGAGGTAGAGGGAATATGGCAAAATGCTATATTTTGGTCTGGAAGAATTCAGAAATATGGATATATATATATCCTTGTAATCACTGGAAGAATATTCTTTCTCTTGTGATTGTCAAAATGTTAAAAATTCACCATTTAAGATCCTGTTAATTGAACCCTAATATGCTAAGCAAATAAACATTCTGATATTTTATCTGTTCCCCTGAAGGTGTAAAATTTTAAAAACGGCAATGTTGAAATTATAAAAAAAAAAAATGTTGAAGCCTCCCCATTCTCTATGCCAACATCCTATCAGCATGGGCGTAGGAACCGGGGGGGACGGGGGGGACAGATCCCCCCCAGGAAATCATGCGGGGGGGACCGATAATTGAGAAATCCCCCCCAGGGCTGCGTGTGGCGAGTGCCTCCGTGCACAGCTGCCTGATCAGCAGCTGCAGCGTGCAGGACTGGTTGGGGAGATCACGGATCTCCCTAACCAGTCCAACATTAAGGGCACACTTACCGGTGTGCTGTCTGTCACTGAGCGCCGGGCGATGGGAGATGACGTTTATATCCCAGCCCCGGCGCTCAGCAGAAACAGCTGTGCGCAGCCGCACTGCACTAGAGCGGCAAACCAGGAGGAAGAGAAAGCAGTAAGGAAGAAAAGAAGAAGAGAAAGGTAAGAGATGTGAAGAGGGGAGGGGGTCTGATGTGCAAAAAACGAGGGGGTTTTGATGTGCAAAAACGAGGGGGGGT
>VKOC01000002.1:6636062-6647230 GCA_009364415.1 Spea multiplicata
TTGCTGACTAAGAAGGTGATGACCCAACTCTGGCAAGCTGTTGACCAGAACACCCATTTTCTTATGCTAGCTGGCCAAGTATAATGGGAGTTGGAGATCAATCCGTACTATGGGTACTGTCTGAGCTATGTACAGTAGTAAAATAGGGTACTCTATTTATTTAGCTTCTAGCCAACATGAGTCAGCAGGAGCACTGCAGACAAAATAGGAGCAGCGCAATGAGCAGAAATGCTATCCAATCACTTTTTCTCTGTGAAATGGTAGATTTCTCCTCTTTAATCACTGATCGTTATGTGCGCAGGTAGTAATAATACTACACATTACAGGGATATGAAGCACAGTCTACGAGATGGAGTCTAAATGCCAACATAATAGACCAAGAACTGCCAGTCGGCAGAAAGGTGACAGCTACTTATACACGTTCTGCATTTAATGACTCCCAGTGTGACTTTAACCATTTACACTACTCGCCACTTTGCCACAAAGACTGTACTTGTTACGAGAGGCACAAAATCCAAGGATTTTCAATGTATTTATATACAACGCAGTTGGTCTGCATTACTTCTAGTCAAGCAGGGGTAACACTGAGTTACTAGACTTTGACCAAGTTCAATATGGAAGCAAATTATTATTATCTTTTATTCATATAGCTCAACAATACACACAGCACTTATTACAAGACATACATTTACAGGTATGACAGAACTAGAATAGACAGACCGTGACAAACCGATACATTAAAGAGGGTCCTGCTTACAGTCTAGAGGACGTTGATTACATTGGCTAATGGTTTTCTCTACAGTCCTCTGTGATAACCCCTACACATTAACAAACGAGACACACTTTGCACAGAGACCTTCATTAATCATGTACTCTGGTTTACCAGAATGCAGAAAGATAGTGCTTTTCCCCCCACATTATGTGCAGGAAAGCCCTAATTCTAATGAGGATTGCTACCAAGCACCAACAAATAAAAACCAAGAAAATGTGCAATGCTATCAACACTGCGTTCGCACACAGCAAAGATGCCGCTGATAAAATTGCTTTCGCGGGCAGTATTTCCCACATCAACAAATATCATCAGACATCATTAACCAAATCTAAAGGACCTAAAATGGGAGCATTTTGTTCAATCAAAGCCCCGATAAGATGATCATTCTGTGTATACAAGCTTATTTCTGAAAGAACACAACGTACGTTCAAACCCACGGGGACAAGCTGTCACTGGAAGCAGAGGACTGTATCAGACACTTCTCCTTTCAGATCGCTACTACGATTTTATTTAATGCAGCATAAAAGCCAGTAATACATCATTAAGTGTTAGCTTAATACTTAATACCCATTGCCGTTCACCTTTTTATATGCCTTAATTCAAGATTGATCCTTTAGGAATAGGTCTTAAATAACAAAGAGAAGTCAAGATACCCTGGGACTGAGGTTCCTTCAAAAACGAAGCTGCAGCCACCTTCTGATGGCAGTAATCAAACTATCTTATAGTCTTATGTGGAGTCTTTGGTCCAAGTTGATACCTTTTATTGGGCCAACATAGAAAAGAATGGCAAGTTACAAAAGCTTCTTCAGATGCTGATAACGTCGGCCCCCCTCCCCCCACTACTACCAAGTAAACGCAAGCAAAAGAAATTGAGGATTGTTAAACAACCAGGCCTTGACTTGAGCCATCCTTGTTCAACAGAAATCTGACTTACGTTCTCCATTTGATAAGCCTAAAGTTGGCAGCACATAAGATTTTAAATCTTGGCACATTCACAAGGCTTTCTTGAACACCCCCTAGAAAATTGTTGCACAACAGTATCGAAAGAGTTACATGGCTATAAAGCCACAATGACAAAATGGAGCTGGATCTGGAACAGTACTGAATCTTCAGAGAGCTCCAGAAAGAGTATAATGTACCCTAGAACATTCACAGATTTGCAGGCATCTATTGCTTCTTAGCTGAAGTCTGTGTCAGGCATGGGATGCACGGCAGAGTAGCGAGGCAGAAAACACTACACCCTAAGAAGAACATGAACGCTCATCAAAGGATTTAATGTGTCAAATTTTACTGAAATGTAAGATTTTGGAAAACTGACAGATCTGCCTAGGATAGGTGGTCTAAGCTCTTATATCCAATACTGTTCTGAGCGATCATGGGTTGATTCCTTCTAGCCCTAAAACTAGTGGGGGTGTAATAATCTCTTTCTGCCTGTATCCCAAGTAAATGAGCTGCGAAACTAGATTTCCCAGCTAAATCATTAACGGTTAGCACTAGCATTCAACTGGGCCAGACACTACAAAATATCTGGAGCAACCAAAAGGTATATCTCCAGTGTTACGCCACTCCATTATCTTTGGAGCGCACAAATTATAAGGAGTTACATTTTCGCTACAACTTCCACACAAAGGCAAACATCAACCCATAAACTACAAACATACAGATTTCTGGAATGTACTTAAATGTGTGTGTAATAATCTCTTTCTGAGCATGTAATACAGTGGTGTATACAATAATGTAGGTTAGCACTGACAAAGAACAGGTTTTAACTCTTTTGAATGGGGAACTCCCACCAAATATTTCCTTTATTATTGTCAAACACATTTTTGTGAATAAAGGGCTTGGTCGTTACATTCTTGCAAACACACAGACTTGTCTATTTAAATATACATAAATAAATACGGATGATTTTTAATACAATATCTTCATAGGCCTACAGAGGCTCCTTCACTCCTGTGTTCCAATGGCACGTTGGGTTCACTGATCAAAGTTTAAAATGCAAATTGATACCTTTTGCAATTATGTTACAGCTAGACATTTCCCAAACTTTTGAACGGTAGTTCAAAGTGTATATATTATATATATACACACATACTGTATACTTATATATAAACACACACACACACACACATGTACATAAATAAATAAAAGCACATTTATCCCAAACGCTACACAAACATATGCAAAGCACACAGACATTTGAGAAGCTTACACTGTAACATTGTAATGATGTTTGCTATGTTAGCGCAGTGCCTTTGAATGCCTCGCTATGTCCCCCGGGTCTGCGCTCCTTGAAGTCTTCTGTAGTCAGAGATAAAGCACAGAGCCTGTACGCTTTCCTCTTCTCCGCTCTTCCCCAGCCCTGCTATGAGGTCACTGTGCCTCCCATTAGCAGAGATACAATGAGATCATCTAGTTGGAAGCCGTCCCTATCCAGCTATCTCATACAGAAACACACAGTCTAGGTCCTGTGCCGGGGATTAACAATGTTTAAAAAGCACATTAGAATGGTTTAATAGCGCCTCGGCACATGTATCACATTATAACAAGTACACTAGACGTAGCTATACAGAACAAAGGTTCGAGGTTAACTAGTGAAACAGATGCTATGTCAGTCATTTTTGTCGACCCCTGTATGCAAATTAGCGTTACTTTCATGCAAGATTTTCCTCGCTTGTTTTGGTGCTCTGCTTTCTGCTCTCGTGGCACATATTAAATAATCAAATTACAATACACAGCACTTTCTGTAACCTAAAAACTCATTATTCCGCAGGTTTTCTACCTTTTTTGTTGTTTTCTTCTAGTTGTTTATCTCCAGCTGCCAGTGCACAAATTATGTACAGAGCAACCCAAGATAAAGTGGAACTAGATGGCTCTTTTGGGACAAAGGGAAGGACAAGGCGACCTCAGCTTGTATAATCACTTAACCCTTTAAAACCACAAGCAACAGCTGTGTGTTTCTAAACATGACTATTGTTCCTGACTTGTACAAGCTTAAGCTTTATATTTTGTTCCAATGGTCTTCTGTAACAGTCAGCTGCGTATTATGGCCAAGACCCTGGGAGGCACATCCAGGGAAGAGAGCAGCTCCTGGGCTGATTGCATTACCGGCAATGAGTCCATAGTACCAAACAGCTCTCCTTTGGGCTAGTTGGGGATCTCTCTTGAAGTCTATGTCTACAGTAGAAATGTGAGCTCTTGGATATAATGTGGTAGACCTAGGTTGGGCAGCTTGGGTCAGGCCTAAGGCAGTGAACTCAACTACTTCACTGGTATAAGAGAGAGAAGACCCCACATTAAACTAGAGACAAGCTTTTCTAATCCTGTATTCTATATATTAAACATCACGCTTGCCAGAGTTTACTTCAAATGCCCAATACCATTTTCAGCACCATAAACAAGTAATATGGACACTCTAACCACCATATGCCCTTTCATGCACATGATAGCTGAGTGTGCATTTTAAATCAGCATTTTTAGTAGAACCCACCTAATCATTTGCCTCTTAGAGAATGACAGACGCTGGGGCTCCCCATTGATCCGTGTGTCCTATGGTAGATCTAAATTATTATTATTTATTGTTTTATATGGCGCCATCAAATTCCGTAGCGCTGTACAATGGGTGGACAGGACACAACAAGTAGTATGTAACATAACAATTTGACTTAGACAGGTGAGGAGGGCCCTGCTCAAACGAGCTTACAATCTGGTTTATAATGGCTTCAAAGTGGTTATAATTGGGAATAAACACAAATTGTCAAAAACGAATCCAATCGTACTGTGTGGGTCTGGTAAAGAAGTATCATGGAAAAAAACATGGTTCGTTCAAAATTACTTTTTAATAGGGCTGAAACAACGAATCGATAAAATTGATAAGTGATAATGGAAATCGTTGTCAACGATTTCCGTTATCGATTAATCGAGTGAACAATTCGTTGTTGCAGCACTCGGCTCGCTTTACCTCCTCCGCGAGCGTTTCTCCGCTTCTGCTCCACGTGAAAATTATGAAAATAATCGTTAGTTGCAGTCCTACTTTTTAATACTATATAAATCTGTGGTGAGAGTTCCACTTTAAGCAAAAGTTTTACAGGGCAGCAAACTATACTCAGCATGGCATCAATAATTAAACTACGCAGCATCCAACAGGGCTCTTTATCAATAATTAAATTAGACAGAGCACAATACTAGACTGAATAAATTAGGTATAAGTCTCCAAAAGGCTATCAGCAAAGAAAATATGCAACACTTGTTGCTAAATTACCCAATTCTTTAGGCAGGTTTATTGCTATAAACATCATTCTGCAGGCTCTGCACACAAAATAAGACATTATCAGACATTGCTTACACAAACGGGTTTAAAGGGGAACACACGTTCATACATACTACAAATCAACTTCATGTTTAGCACATGGGACAAGCTATCTTAATTTTTCCATATGCTTGTCTATATCATTATAAATGTATAATTATCTAACTGTATATTGATAGATCTGTCAATTAAGGTAATATCAGCCAATACAAAACATGATATATATATATATATATATATATATATAGCTGACGGATAGCCCCATGTTCCGGGGGTACAGTGATAAATTGCAACAACTGCACAACCTTCACAAGTGTCCTCAGACGAACGAACGCCCTGTTCCCCGGGAAGTTTAGATCACTCTCATTCCCCTGCTCGTTAGGACCAAGCAGGCATTCTCTGCTTTCTGGCAAGATTAGTAGTCATACCAGCGCATGGACAGACGCATCTTAGCTGTCCCTAGGCTTTACTCGTATTTTTCTATTACTGTTGGCTTTGTTAAGCAAACAAGCAAAACCCCGTATTGAATTCCCAGAGGCGATCAGACACGCACAGGTGGTGCATATTACATGAGGAGTCTGCGCTTGCAAACACGCCGTCAGATCGCGGAGTCTCCGGGTGACATTTAATTCTAAACACCAAATAGCAAAATAAATGGCATTGTGCTGTTTAGATGCCCAGGTGCCAAATCCACAGAAATCGCTTCCTTGCTTATTCCAATAAAGATCTTTGCTCTGTTCGGTTTTTTAAGGCACTACTCACCTTATCCACAAGGAGGGAAGGTTATTTTGGCCCCTTACCAAGCAGACAGGTAAACCACAGGTTTCAGGGTGTATCCCATCGTGTGCTCATTCCTATCATGTTTAGCTGTAAAACTTTCTGTATGTTATTTTACTCTTTATTTACCTATATCTTTAATTAACTAATAGACAAAAAAATAACAAAAAAAACATACTATTTTGTTAGCGTGAGCTCATGGAATACTCTAAATCATTAATTAATTTAAGCATTGGAAATAATGACCTAGATCGCTCCCGCTATGAAAGTTTAGAGCAATTTCACAAGACATGGTGTATCGAGCGTTGCTTCATAATTCACATGCTATCAATTTTAAATGTAAAATTATAGAACAAACATCACCAATAGACACAGTTACTGCACGGCTCAGAGGATGAACTATACCGCATGTACTATTTATGTTACAAACAAAGACTACGCTCTCTTCTTCCAAACAAACGCTGCGATGCATTTCTAAGCACACGTTAAATCGGTGATGCATTCTAATCTCTGTACCCCTGAAACCCCATGGGGATTTACAAGGTCTTTGAAGCAAAAGACTGGTAAATACTTAAATCTGCTGATAAACATTACTACACAGAAAGGATCCCCTTCTGGTAGTGAGACAGAAATATAGTCTGATATCTCTAACTATCAAAATAACGAGCGACTCCAGTCCCCTGGTCTTGTCTGTACGTAAACCTCTTTTCTGTATCCAGAAATTTATCGGAAGAAACAACGGATGGAAGGTAGAAGCTTTCATAAAACAGATCCTGTCTCCCTGATGGAATTCAGATCAGCATGCGGGTGTGAATTTTGGAACAGCAATGTACTCAGAAGATAAAAATTTAGCTGTAGACTTTGAAAATTCCCACCTACAGATTATGCTGGATAGGTCATCAGGATTAAAGGAGTGAAGCTTCATACAATAACATAATAACCTTTGCTACGATAAAGCTTTTCACTATTCTTACAATCATTTCAGTTTTGCTTAAACTAAAAGGTTTAGAAGCCAGAGGGGCAAGGTTGGAAAATTTAGGTGGCCATAAAAGAGGAATGGGCAGTGCTAAGCTTGGTGGGGATAAGAGATTAATGGGTGGCACTAAGACTCAATGGGGATAAGAGAGTAATGAGTAGCGCCAAGCGTGGTGGGGATAAGAGTAGTGGGTGGAACTAAGTTTGGTGGGGATAAGAGAGCAATGGGTAGCACTAAGCTTGGTGGGGATAATAAAGTAATGGGTGGAAATAAAAGAAAACTTGATGGGGCTAAGAGAGTAATGGGTGGAACTAAAACTCGATGGGCATAACAGAGTAATAAGTAGCACTAAGCTTGGTGGGGATAAGAAAGTAATGGGTGGAACTAAAGCTTGATGGGGATACGAGAGTAATGAGTAGCACTCAGCTCGGGAGCCTAGCCATAAGCTATACTTTTCAGAGATTCCAGGCATGTATATATTTAAGTATTTTTGGACCCTATTATAGGCATCGATACATAATTTATACATTTTTTAAAAACTCTACCTAACCACCTCATATCAACGTATGGATTAACCTTGTAAAGAAGCAAGCAATGGCATGCTTTAAAACATTAACCCATTTAAGGTTTCTCTAGAAAATTTAATGTAATAAGTCTACAAAATTCAAATATTGGTCCTCAGAGAAACCCTATTGTGTACATATACTGGGAACGCTAAGGCTGTTAACTAGAAAGCATACTTCAGCCACTTATCCACCAATATTAGTCTGAATTCTCAGTTAGTTACCATCAAACATCTAAAATGTGAATCGGGCACTATACATGTCGAGTATCCCTTATCCAAAATGCTTGGGACCAGAAGCATTTCTGATAAGGGATAATTTCAGATAACTGATCAGGTGTGCTGGTGTTAGATATTGGTGGAGATATATTAATCCCGCACACTGCATCACAGCAGAGAAGCTGAAGAGGAGGCATGGAAAGGCCCCATGGGGCTACAGAACAGGTCAGACACCAGCAACAGGCGCTTTCCTGACACCCCCCCCAGGTGTGAGTATGCCTTATCTGAACCGCCCTTATATGAAAAATAGAATTTCAGATCATTTTGCATAAGGGATACTCAACTGTATTATGGGACATTGATGGCGTCTTGCATTTTTGCACGTCTAACAACCAAACAAAAGAAAAAAAAAAAAAAGAGAGAGAAAACAGAAATCCAACTTAAACGTTTCTTTTAACCTATTGAAGTCCAGGCTGCTGTGGGGTGGTTTGAACATGAAGAGCACATGCAAATTCGAAGGTTTTGGTGCTCTACAAAAACGAGAAGATTCTGTATCTGACTGTGGCGCCGCTGGCCATGGCCGCATAGTGCTGTGGTGAACGACAGAGCTCTGCTATAGAAACAGATGCTGCTTGGTTTGATCATCATTTCACAATAGAAATCGCCCCAGGTATTTAACTACCAAACTCATGAAGTTTCGAAGCATCTCTACAGCATTCTGCACATCTTACAAGCATGGAAAAAAACCCAACGCAGAAGATATAAGAGAAAGCTAAAACACCGCCATTACAAAAGAGACGGTATGCTGAACAAAATGCAAAGTACAAAACACAGCGCTGGATACTACCTGCAACGTGCTTTTATAAAACCTATCCAATGCACAGCTTTCATTTTTTTTATATATAAAACCACTTATTATTCAAGACTGAATTGTAAAAAGCTATTCAGAAAGGTGTTCATTCACCTAGGTCTGCATTTTCATCACCCTGACTTCACTTTACATTATAAAGGGCCATCCCTAGTGAGCTTCTGTTGCCATAATAGCCTGGCTTGCTCTGTGTAAAGAAAATAATAGTTCATAAAAGTCACACCACTGATTAAATTATGCATCATACAGGGCTTGATCAGTCATTCCTACAGAGATGTTTATCAGGAAGGACAATTCATAATGTACAGTGAATTCAGCAAGTGGAAACGACATCTCTCTGAAAAAACTCGGTCAATTTAGCGAGTGATTCTGAAAAGAGAATGCCAATAACCTAAAGAGTGCTATATCCTGGAAGCTCTTGCCTAGAGGAGGACATAGGTTGATTATGGTAAGAAGTTCCACGGCTCTGCATTAGGTTGTGTGTGTGATATAAAGTAGTAGTTACAATTCCTGAGAGTATTATGCATAAAGTAATTCTAGTCTTAGTGCTAAAACTAGTCTTTTCACCATAGCAACCAATGGAATGGTCCAGTCAGCAAGTACATTCTATTGGTTGCTCCTCAAAAGCTTGCTTTATGACAAGGCTGAGAAGGTGGCTCTGTTATGGACAAAAGCTGAAATGAAAGCTTCACTTCAGACAAAGTATCACAATTTAACTACAGGTTACAACGATCATGTATTTAATACATTTATATACATTTTTAAAAAAGCAAGTTATACACACCGGACAGCAAGTAAGCTGCATGGTTAACTAAATGCAATGAGGAAATCTTCCTCTCAATGAAGTGCAACCCTGCCACTTTGACATGAAAGACCTTTGTTTGACCTTTTTATACCCTTCATTAGTCAAATGGTTTTCATGGAAGAAAGAAAACGGGCTCTACTTTTTGCCACAGCGGAAACATGGAATTTGACAGCAGAACAGTTATGCCGTCTAGCATTTTCCTACTGCAAAAACCACAAACCTAATCAGGTCTTTGGTCTTGTCAGACCCTCTAGTTTTAGACTGCAACTGCAAAGTGAAATACTTTTTCAGCCTTATATAAACCATTCAAGAATATACGAGTTACTTTGAAAGCAAAACATACTCCCCATGTACATACCCTCTTCTCATCAGTAACAATATAGTTGCGGCCATGCTTCTTGGTGAGGTGGGGAACAAGAACATCAAATCGACGCCTGAATTCACAGAACGCCATATGGTCAGGGTAACCTGGAGGATACAAAATGGAAGGTTGGGTGATTAGGTTCTTAAGAACAATAAACACATTGTATGTTTCCCGATTCTCATACCTAATGAAAAGCTCATTGTTTTACCCCAAAGCATAACTACAGTATAGCTATTTAACACCGCCTTTCGAGGATTGGTTTCCAAACACATCACACACATTATCAACTATTTAAATTAATGGCTTCTTTTGATACGGTTAACAGAATCCTAAGCGATGATTTATTTAGGTCGGTCGCTTCGCCCGGGCCTAAGCCAGAGAAGCTCCCCAGTAGCCCATCAGAAAGGATGCACAGAGGCCCATGGAGGACGGCTAGCCACAGACCTTCATAGTGTAAATTGGCCAGTTAAAAGGGAGATTATCTCCCCGACCGGCACACTAATCAACCCACATGCTACAGGTTGGTTGATAGAGGGGCTACTGCCCCCCCCAACCTGCCTACTCGGCCTCCATCTCTAGGCCCTTTCCTATCCCAGCTTATAATTATAAAATACTAAACATTTCTTACTACGTTAGCAATTTAACCTTTTCCACTGCTGTGGGAAACTAGTTGATTATCTCTACCTGTACCCATATGTTAAATGTTTTACATTACAACTCCAATGTCAGTCCTTTACATGCCCGAGTTGACACAGGCGGAAAATAAAACGGTTTTCCTTCAGATTAACTAGATAAAGGCCCCGACAAGGCTGGTTTGCGTGGTGGAGCAGTGTCTGCAAACATGTCAAGAAAACAGTCTGAAATTCATTTATACGTGAGATCGGGGACTTGAATGTGATTGTGTGTGTAATTATATCAAGCACTGCGATGGTTATTGGAAGAACAGCTTTTGTTCACAATTGTTTGCGAATTCCACTTCAATTGACTGGCGAGACCCCAATGCTTGTGTTCTGTCTCCGAATCTGTCGTCATCTATTGACTGATGCAGCAGCCAGTACCGGCTTGGTAGGACGCCTGTATTGATCCATTCCTGGAGATGTGCATCGATTTTTAGGGACCCATTTATTTATATTAACACATTTGCTTTCTTTTACCTATAATGAGTCATGTATAAAAATCTAAAAGGTTTTATTGACAGCGAGCTTGAATAGAAACTAATCTTCTGTTTTCTCTGCTACATGCGGAACAACACAGATACCAGATTAGGCAGCTCCATAAACACGGAGCATGCAGAGGATTATAGGAGCCAGAGCTGCTATCAGTGGGTTACAACCAATACAGTTCTAAAAGGCCCGGCTGTCCTGGGAGGTCCGCTTGGCGACACAAAGTCTCACGCGGTTTAAAATAAAAATTAAAAAAAAAAAAACCACCTCTGCCCTGGACCAATAATTAGAGTGGACTGGAGGAGGAGCACTACTGTGAAAGGCATTTCAACTCTCCGGATTGGCTGAGAGTT
>VKOC01000002.1:6647330-6747400 GCA_009364415.1 Spea multiplicata
CGTTTTTGCACATCAGACCCCCTCCCCTCTTCACATCTCTTACCTTTCTCTTCTTCTTTTCTTCCTTACTGCTTTCTCTTCCTCCTGGTTTGCCGCTCTAGTGCAGTGCGGCTGCGCACAGCTGTTTCTGCTGAGCGCCGGGGCTGGGATATAAACGTCATCTCCCATCGCCCGGCGCTCAGTGACAGACAGCACACCGGTAAGTGTGCCCTTAATGTTGGACTGGTTAGGGAGATCCGTGATCTCCCCAACCAGTCCTGCACGCTGCAGCTGCTGATCAGGCAGCTGTGCACGGAGGGCACTCGCCACACGCAGCCCTGGGGGGGATTTCTCAATTATCGGTCCCCCCCGCATGATTTCCTGGGGGGGATCTGTCCCCCCCGGTTCCTACGCCCATGCCCAGAAGTGACACACAGCACCCTCGGTCCCTTCAGCAGAAAATGTATTCATAAACAGCTTCGATACAAAATATATACTACTTGTAAATGACTTATATGTTACATACATGTCACAATATAGATTTTCGCTAAAACGCTTTCCACCGACCACACTGCTGTACAACCAGAGTGTCCCTCTTAGGCTGTATGGATTTTTGTGACCTTATATATTGAATTAAACCTCTATATAAAACATCTTAAAATCATCTTTTCCTGGAACCTTGTTCCTGCATTGTTTTCCCTTTAAAACTCTTAAAATGTAATTAAAACTAAATAAAAACTAGAGAGATGGACAAGGTTCTCACCAATGCACCTCTGTAACTTAGACTCCGATTAAGGTCTGAGCTTTTACATCTGGAAAAATGGGACTAGATGGGCTGAATGGATTCCACATGCCTTCAAATCCTATGTAATTAATTTACGGCTACACAATTATGTAATGTTACACCATCTCCCACGGCACCTTGTCACTTCTGAAAGCTACGCGGGCCATTATGGCAGCCTGGTAAAGGTTTAGGATTAAACGGGCAAGCCAATTGCTGTAAAGACAGACGCACTCAGGCAGCTGCTTGCAAACCTGAAAGCATCACGGGTAATTTAAGCCAACTCGCCTGTTACAATAATTTAAAATCAATAAATATTTCAGCAGTTCTGGCCCGCTGTCCATATTGAAGATGACTAGAACAGAAGGCTGGGCGGCAGGATAGGCTGTGAGTGAGAACGGAGATTTCAGCCAAGGCAGCGCTACATAATATTTAGTGATGCTCTGTAAAGAAAACTCATTTGCAGCCGTTGAGTATATTAAAAAGAGCCTGTCACGGAAAAGTGTCATCAGCCCAACTCTTCATCCTCACATCGGCAGCTGGTACCATTCATCAGGGAGATTGCTTTCCAGACACGTTAAAAAGAAAAAAAAAATTAAAAAAAGGCAAGAACATCAGAAAATAAGATGTTCTTAAAGAAATTTTCCCACTAAAGGAGGGGGGCTGATTTTTTTTTAAGTAATGACCGGTTCAATTGTTATATGAAAGCACCAGTCGTATTTTTTAGTGCCCGTGTAAAATGTGTGACTTTTGTGGGTCTATGACGGAATAAAATACATCGATGTGGTTAAGTGCTGCTTCCATTCCTACGAAGGCGCTCTCTGTTTGGGACAAGCAAATATAGTAATCATCAAAAAATGCCACCAGAGACTTTTGCCTTCTCCAAATTTCAACTACTCCCACCAACAATTCACTAACAGTACACTACCTATTTGGAGGCACGATTTAGACAGCCCAAATGCAGTGCTCAATTTGGGAAGTTTTGGTGGAAAATGGGAAAAATAGTAGCTAATATAAAGGTTGGGTTTTTTTTTTTCTTTTTTTAAAAAAAAAGATTTAGCTTTGGCCATGTTAAACAGTAACAGCCATGTTACAGGACCAATAGAGCATAATTTGGATGCAATACAATGTTCACTATCCCCATCCCAAATGCAAAGTTTTCTTTGAATAAAGTTCACAGAAAGAAAATAAGACAATTCCTCACATTTCCTCGCCACAGGGGATTACAAATATTTTAAATATAATATAAGTTTCCCCCCTTCTTCTTTACAGAGTTTGAAAGAGAAGCATAAAATCAGTGCCACAATTCTAAAATAAGAGCTTAAATGTCAAAAACCCGAGATTCAAAAAAAAATGTAAAAAATTTGTGTATTTTATGCCATAAAAAAAATAATAAAAGCAATAAAATTTGCGCTCCATTTAGAGAGACATTACAAATGGCTAGGGCTGTCATTTTAGAACAACAGTCCCCCAAAGTAAACGGGAAAAGATGGAGTGTAAGAATTGGCCTTATTTAACGACTCTCTCCTCTGAGATGAATAACAATTTGATGGGTCGAGTAAACAGTGTGTTTAAAGCTAGTATGGGGAACCAGAGGCCATTATTACTTCCAGTTTGACTTACACCTACACCGGGACCCTGCAAAACTTGTAAATCCACTTGACGTAGCTGTGCCATAAACTGCTGCCACCTCCCGGCATTGTGAAACATCCATCACCCCCTCCTGCCCCGGCATAGCGCGGATCTGATTTCCGACATCGCCGCGTCGCTTTGCTAAATCCGTTCCCTGCATGCTTAAAGCACTTTCTTGCTATGCCGGCTGAATACAGAGCAGCCTCCAGCCCTCATTATGCGCGGAGGAAACGGCAACTGTAGCTGCGCTCGGAGCAAATCGAAATCATTTTTTACCTGCTTGGCAGGATAATGGTATAAACACCAACACCACATCCTTTCACCCCACAATTCCCTCCTGCCTTCCCTTCCATCCTTTTTCCTCCCTCCCGTTCCACGGAAACAATTGAGACAGCAGAGCGGAATCTCGCGGGAGAACGGCGAAACGTTGCTCAAATTGAAAGCATGTCTGGAAGCAGGTACGTGGCATTAGCTGCAATAAGCGATTTATCCGCCAGCATTAGGCTTTTTACCGTCTAGAGACGAGGGGCGCACTATGGTTCCAGCTCCTGCCTTGTAACTTAACCTCTACTTTTCCGTAGGATCATTAAAACAGCCGTGGAATGTTATATTACACACCGTGATTTTGTAATTTACCAGGTTAATCCCCGTTCCCTTCAAATCATCTGTCAAGGAACAGGCAAAGAATGAAGGGGAAAAAAACTTCCCTTCTACACCTACAGTATCTCCAGTAGTTTATATTTTGAATGTCTTACTTTAACGTCAATTTTATTAAACAGCAAGGGGCTAGTGAGCTGCCTCCCAGCCCACCAAATGGGCAATTCTAACAAACACAAGGTTGCCACTTTGCCGTGTAAGGTATGGTGCTCTGTACTGTGTTTTGTAAACTCATCAAGGCCCATCTATCATTTGCTTTGCAAATTCATTCTGTGGCTTGCTGGAGAGGATTGTGCATGTTTGCATTTGCGCAAAGCTCACGCAGCAGCCATATTTGTAGTTTTTATCTCAATGCCATTATGCGGGAGATCATTTAAAAAAATCACCTTTTCAGAAATACTTTTCCTAGCCAATTGGCTAGCACAATGGATAGGTGGAAATACATCCCCTACAAAATGGCACTTTTTATCTGTACAAGACAGCCAACCAATGTCCTGGAATATGGAATGCCAAGCCACATAAAATACATGATTATTCACGTTATTGCAAGTAAATATTATATATGTCCACTCGGAGAAACAAGAACAATTAAACGTAGGTTACATGAACAACAAGGCAACCTGTGTCTTTCAGGCAGAGGTTTATGTTAGATGAGGTTAATTAAACGGGCATGCATTTGCCAGGGCAGGAACAGGCCATGCGGTTATACAGGCAGTCAGATGGCTCTTCAGAGCGACTGCCAGGCAGTGGTGTAGATACTCTGAGCATGCAAAGGATAAGGGCCAAATCAAAAATACATGAGAGAACTTTGCATCCTCACTTTTTATTCTTTCGCTTATGATACTTGGTCACCATGTCCTGTAGACTAAAAACATGGAGATAAAAGAAGCATGAGAAAATCAAGAACATATAAAAATAACTAATGGTGTTGAAGAAACAATGGGACAAATAATAGTTTTGTGAATATTTACGAAATGGGAGTGGTAAGTCTGGAGAGGATTCCTACCTGTTAATCAAGTCTTCATTGTCATCACTCTCCATCTCATCCTCAATAGCAGCCTGAAGGTCCCCGATGCGCTTGAAGGCCAGTTTGAGATCAGATTGTAAACTTTGGTTTGCAGCTTCCAAACTCTCCAGATCCATTTCCTGCGGACAGAAAACCAACCACATGGTTACCCAGTACATTAATAACTCAGTGAATCCTGGGCCATCTAGTAAAAGCGTACATTTTGTTTATTATATTCAACTAGTAAAATGGGCCGGGGCAGGTTTACAAACTGAGTTGGACACTGGGGTCTTTTCCTAATAGATAATAAGCAAATGACACCGATGACCACAACACTGTGTGTGCTCTGTATCTTGTGTTGTGATGTACACCTATGCAACAAAGTGTCATATGTGAGAACGATTAAATGTTTGTGTGAGTCAGACGCCCCATGAGACCATATCAGCATGTGCCTAGAGCATACTTCTCAAGTGTCCCTATTTAGAGGACCATTAAGAGGCCATTGTAATTTACTTACCAGTTCATGCTTCTTGCGGCTGGCCTCTGTCTCTTTTTTAGCCAATTCCACCATTTCCTCCTTCATGTCCCGGATCTGCCTCTGCATTCGTTTATTCTGCTCCTTCTCTCTGTTCTCTGCTGCTACTCGCTGATCCCTTTCCTCTGTCAGTTTTTCAATGTTCTCCTTTAACCGTGTGACTAGACTCTGTTGGAAGAATGCAGTTTCGGAAATAGGACCATTTAGGAAATTAAGATTTTTTTCCTAAAATGTAATAACACTCGTTTTCCAAATTTAAGTGGTTGAGATCCCTTGAGTCTATGAAATGTAAATGCTAAATTTGATTCACAATTTGCACCAACCTAGGTAGTGTCCCCATTTCTAATCTCTACATGGTTTGGTTTGCGCTATAAGCCCAATTGTCAGCATGAAGCTTTAGATGTTGGCCAATTCCTCCAACCATGTTTCTTGGTGAAACAATTCCAATAAGACGACAACAGCTGCTCATATATCTCAGGTGTGCCTTACAGTTACATTTTTACAGCAGAGTAAGCTGGTTTGCCAAATAAGCTTTACAAAGATGAAGGGTAACTAACTAAAATATTAAGGAGAGTCAACGGCATCTGGTGGTAAATATAGCCAGACAATTGTTTATTAAACTTGTTATTACACAGGAGGGTACTCTTTTGTATTAGTGGTGACTAGTGACACAAAACATAACATTTTTTTCTTTCTTTTTCTTTTTGGCTGGTAATGAGCAATAACTGTGTTCCAACATGGCTTCCATTTTGGTTTATGGGACAATGACAAATCATTGGGTTCTACTCACCTCCATTCGTTTCACTTGCGTCCTCTCAAATTCCAGACGTGTCTCAAGTTCCCGGATCTTGGCTTCTTGTCTGCTCACTAGAGACTTATCCACCGTAGACTGTTCTACAAACTCTAGCTGACTCTGTAAGCCTTGTAACTGCACCATGGTAGAAAAACACATTATACATAAGAGTTAAACAGGGAAGAAATTCAGCAGCCATTTCAGTAGTATTCACCATTTACAGATAAGAATATGCCACTTTGAGTAAAATTACAATTGTGATTAAAAAAATCATAAAAAAGACAGGTGTTTTTTGGTCTTTAGCAAAAGAAATATAGTGTATGTAAATTAGTCATACCCACTGTCCTGTATGATAGTTATACTGCTTGACAAACTGGGGGTAATTTAGCTTCTATACGGGCTAGAATTCATCTATAGAGACGAGTTAATCCAAACATAAATATAGAAAAATAAACAGCAGCAAAATAGTAGGCACGCAGTATCACAGGATTTTTGGGGGAATATACTGCAATTTGCACAGGACTAGAAAACAAAGTTTCCGTCCACTTGAAGTAAATTACAGAACTATAATGGGAGCGTCTGGCTTCTCATATAGCCTAGAAAACTTTCTTGTGGACACATAAAAAAAATCATTTGCAGATAGAAGTTTTTTTCTCAAAATATTTAATGATCACGAATAATGGTATTTTATCCAATATATCAACTCTTCTTTAAGTTTTAAATGGGATTTCGCAGGGGCGCTTCCCCTATCGGAGGACACGTAGCTTTTTGGTGGTTTGCCGGAAGCTATGACACAGGTGATAAGACCAGGTTTCAAACTCTGAACCATAATATCACTGCACATAACCCCTAGCGTCCAGCCAAAACGGAACGGGAATACTAAGGAAACAAAACACTGCCTTCTTAATTGCTGCAGCTGCACAATAGGATTGATCAAATAAGAGTTTGTGTGGGACAAGGTTACAAATACAAAGTGAAAATATGTAAAGGAAGAGAAAGAGGCCATTTAAAAGAGGAATGAATTATACAAAGAAGCGGAAAAAATCTATAACACATTGACTATTCCATGTAGAGTATATTAATCCACCACTGTAGATTATTCCCCCTCAGCCTTCCCCTATGCAAGTTATCGACTGGGAATTAGTTAACGGGCTTTATTTACTTAGTTTCACTAAAGCTCTTCGACACAGCTTTTAATTACAAAAGATGAATGAATTAAGAGAGTGAATCACAGAGGATACGAGATGGGTTATAGATAGATTCCCCTGGAAGACTTTTTTCTGTCTGAAAGTTGGTGTTATTGTCATTTATCATCTTAACAGTCTATCCTTTATCAACCTGGAGGGGTCTTTCCCACTAGGCATGCCACTAAGGTGCCGAAGACATTGTAAGTATTTGGGTAAAGACCATAAAAAAAAATCAAACAAGATATAAGTTTTCCCCATGATTCTGCATTATCCAGCAGCATTCAGGCTACACAAGTCAATATTGGTTCTCACACAGAAAGTCCATGTCAAATTTACACCCGAGGGAGTAATCAAGGTTGCTTTGAGGCTAATCCCTCTAATAGTGCCAACATTGTTAACCCCTTAAGGACAATGGTCTGTCCCTAAACCCATTGAAAAGAATGCATGGGTACGGGTTTGTCATTAAGGGGTTAAGAAAAGATCAAATAATCACACATGTAGATGTAACTCAAAGGCTTGTCATTAAAGGCATACAACCATGTGCATTACTTATGCTTTCTTGAAGAAAATTGGAATTTCTAAGTTTTTCGTACTGCTTAGCACACGCACGCAAGACGCAGTGACCATGCCATAGTTGAAACTTATGATGCAATTTAATTCACGATCCACATACACACACACACACCCCTATACATACAGACACACAACTGTCCTACATCTGGGTTACCCTCTAACTACTATGCATTTTAGAGATGAAGCTCTGGGTTTTACTCATTGAGAGGAAGTAAGCAATGTGCTGATGATTGGCTTGGGTTAGCTGAACAAACTGCTACCTTTTTTGTTTGATCTGCCTAATGGGAGGGTGATTTGTAATGCTCTGCGCGTCATTAGCTGTATGGCTCTCTGGCTGTCCCCACAGACACAGGCTTAATGGTCTGTGTGCTGGCTGGCTCAAACCATCCATTCAAGAGCTTCCTCTGGGACCTCCACAAGTTCTGGACTGGTGACAAACATCCTACATGGACTAGCAGAAGAAGCAACTAGACTGATTATGGGGGAAAAAAATAAAAAATTACCTCTGCGTGCCATGCGTGCTTTCAGTACTGCAGGAACCAAACTTTTCAGCACTGAATACTTTCCATACAATGCGCATGTAACCATAGTTTATGTCTATAATAAGACAGACTTGGGTAACTGAGTAACGCAGTGTGTCATTCCATTGGTTTTCAATGGAAGAGCTCAGCAGGGTCTGAAACAGCTGTGTAAAGCTAAATTAACGCCATAATGCCCATTTACCCTCCATCGTGTCCACGTACTTTATCATCTAGTAAAAAAGTCATCTCTTTAAATATCAATTCAGAAATTCTGTTTACAAATCCACGTCGAGGAACCAGACTTCAGGGGAAGCAATTAGGGAAAACATAAAATATTATTGCCCTAATCCAATTATGCATTTTGGAAGCCGAGTTTATGTACTTACACATATGATACAATCTTGATTTACTGGAGCTTTCCTAAAGCACCATTTAACTAGAAAGACTCAAAACAAGTTTCCAAATAGCATGTTTGATGCAGGAGCAAGCCGCAATGTGTTTCAATGGAACACAAAATGCCTCCAGTTACAATAAATTATATTTATTGATCCAAAAGTCTCAAAATGCTGGATCGATATGGTTTGGTTTAGCTAATGGCGAGAGGTTTCCCCAGACAGTAAAGAAAAACACCACCTTCTGCCCTATTGTCTGGAATGTAAAAGTGACAGACACACACAGAGCATGCTATTAAAAGGACGTCTCTGCGTTTACTGTGTATGCCTTTATAACCATCCAGCACAGGCGATTATTATTTATTCATATTATGGACCTTACATCAGCGAGCAAAGTATTTCCATGAGAGGTTATCCCCACTTGGGAAATCATCATCACCACCAATTTGGCTCAGAATTTGTTCAGACCAAAATTAAGTTTGAGCTTAACTCGGTGAAACTCAATGGGCTGAAAAAGATTCCCCTGAATAGTATTTGCGAGCCAAGCCCAGCAAAAATCAAATGTAACAAAGGGTGAACGCATTGTGCCAGATCTACTAAATTATAACCCAGACCTGCATCATCGCTATATAAAAGTCACTGTAAAATCTTGCATTTACAGCCCATAACCTCATATTGATGCCAGCAGAAGAAGAAAGAAATCAGAGGTCTTTTTAAAGCACGTAAAATCAAACAAAGTCTTCATCCAAAAACCGAAGCATTCAACCTGCCTGAGCTGGGATTGCAGTGTCTTTGCAAAAAAACCTGTCCTGATACTGGAAATGTAAAACGCACAGCGATATATATAGCAGGTTTACCTTCTCCTGTATTTCTTGTTTCTCTTTGCTTGCTTCTTCCAGCTGAGTCTGCAGGTCGTTGATCTGAGCCAGGTCTCGGGAGGACTAAGCGAGAGAACAAGTTACGTTAAGCTTCCCAAAAGTCCCTTTCCCTCAAATAAAGGCAAGAAAAAAAACTAAAAATCCAAGCCCGTAAAAGCGTAAGCAAACAGGGTATGCCTAGCCCCTGGGTTCCTGCATTGGGCTAACTGGGCTGCGGCAGAAATCAATTCCCTTTATTTACATTACAGGCAGTTGATCTATTGATAAAGTTGTGCATTTAATTAAAAGTGGATGTTTCTAAGCAGCAGGTTTCAGGGCTGGCTGTCCCGAGCTCCCAGAGGCAGAAAGTTCAGCTCAACACGCATAATCTGAGCCATGATACAGACTTTAGGGAAACCACTGTGGCATCAACTAGCCATGATTTTCTATTTATTACAAATTATACAATTATCTATAATCCTTTGCCACCAGGGGTAAAAAATAAAATAAAATAATACACAACGATTCCGGTTGCAAGCGTTGGCTGCTGAAAACTGGTATTAATAACACAGCAAACAACAGAAAGACACATTCAGCAGAAACCACATACCGGTGAAAAGTGATAAGACCACTTTTGACACAATCACTTTTTAGACACAATCCCCATTGAGTTTTTCTTTTTTTGCAGCATATAAGATCCATTTGGCCTGACTAGTGAATCTAGAATACTTGTATACAATACTCTGGATGAGGTCTAAGCAGTGAAACGTGTGTCGTGAACATGGAAGAGAAGCATTTGAAATAGTAAACTGGCTGAAAATAAGTTTGATGCAACTTTAAGAATTAAGTGAATTATTGTTGAGGCTTCACTTACATAAAAAATAGCAGACATACACTGTTAGATCATGTCAAAAGATTATTCCTTCCAATATTGGCTAGTGAAATGGCTAAATATGTATCTGAATTTAAACCAAGACAGGCGTTACACAGTGGAATTTATTACAGATAAGTTGCATTTTGGTTTTGGACACTGAGCACTGGCTTGAAGTGATGTATTCTTAGATTAAGCATTCTTCATTTTATTTATGCAGTCTACATAATGATCATGTATATGGGAGCCTGGTATAATGCGGAGGACAGAATGACTATACGATTTATTTGCAAATTAAAACAAACAGGTAGTGTGGGAAGCACTGCCCATTCTAATTTACAAAGGGATGACAACGTAATTGCCAAGAATGATGCAGAAGCTTAAAGTGAATTATCGATAGATTCATAACAATAACACATAGATGTAAGAAGCCCATGCTTTAATATGCGGAAGGTGTTTATACCTGAGCCACAGCTGCCTTGTGCTTCTTCATCAGCTCGTTCATATCCTCCTGGTCCTCTTCCATACGGCTCAGCAACTCATTCTTCTCTCTCTGCAGGCGGCTTACCTGTTCCTCCAGCTGCCATTGTCAAAGAGACAAAAATAGCTTAAGAAATATGCAACAATCGAGTACATCTAAAGAGCAAACGCATTGATAAATGACAATTCACTGTTTTGTCACTCACAGTGCCAGAGAATGAGTGATTTTGGCACGACTAATCAACAATCCAAATGTTTTTTTTTTTTTTTACTACTCTCACAAAGGATTTAAAGCAAAATGAATAAAATAAATACGTTGGATGCAAAGTTCCCTCCACGCCCCGAGTTCTTATTACTAAAAAACAATATCCTTCTATAAAGACACAGATATTGAGTTTCGCACTCCTTGTATTATCGGAAGGTCACTTAGAAGCTCCTGGAGCCACGGTGGGACTGGCCAAATTATGACAGCACAGCAAGGCAACTCTAGAGTTAACTGTCAAAAACAATGAAATAAAAATATTACAAAGTTGGCAACCAAAACACTGGAATGCTCACCGAAAGTATTTTATGTTGCTCTGGCCTATGAATAAGTGCTTATTTACATTTAACGCATACATGTTGGGCGAGGATTTGCAGCTGGTATTTTTTATTAATTTACTTAGCACCATCATATCCTGCAAAGTAGTTTTTCACATGATCCTGCTCAACAGTCTATAAAGCTACAAAGAACTTTTCATTTATAAAGCCTGGATATTGTTTACCAGCTAGAGAATCTAATATTGGTGAATACGTCATTATTTAAAGCATTGTGATTAGAAATGCTGAGTTTTACGTTAAGTAGATTTTTTTTAAACACAGATCAAATGCAATTAAAATCAGTAATGAAGACTTTTATGTATAAGACAATACAAGCTCTGCCATAAAGAAAACCGCTCAGTGATGTCAGGAGACATGGAGCCGCATCCAAATATCACATAGTAATCTAAAATACAGATCCCAATATCAACATAAAACATAAGTATAATGGGACAATAAAGTAAAAGTGCATTGTTCTTCAATGCCTCGTTATATTGAATGAAACATTTCTTATATGGCATTTCCCTTTTGATCCTGAAGTGTTAACAGGATAGTAAAGGAGAAAGCGAAGGTGCTTGGTGAACACGTACAACTGATGCAAACAAATATATCAAGGACCAAACATACCCAGACTGCTTCTTACGGCACTGGCAGGGCTTGGCACATGAATCCGCACATACATATACATAATGCTTGCCAGATGCCTCTTGGATTCTCAACAGCTGTGAAGTCCCAAAGGCAAAGGATGGGTGGACTATTGCCCAATTTATAAGTGGCAAGGTGCCAAGACAGATTAACCAGTTCCCACTGTAGTCTTTGCTACTTGGTAATCAATACACTTGCATCACATCAGCCCAAAGTGTATGTGATTTACATTTATTAAACTGTAAGGCAATACAGAAATAAAAATCTTGTTGACCTCAAAAGAAGGGTTGGTTTATTTAGCATCGCTAAAGTTTGGGTGAAAGCACTGTGTTTAGCGGGAGGTATGCCTAAAAGAACACAGTGTGTGCAAAGCATCCAGTATATTTTCCTAGTAAATTATTAAAGGAGCTGTCAGGCAGATTAAGGACTTGACACTCACATTCAGTTCTCTAGAGCTGCTAACAAGCTAGGATTTCAGACAATATATCTATGGACGACATGGAAGGCTATGAAGCTGGACAGGATATAATAGGGCTTATAGAACTGCTTTTTAATCTTTAAGGTATCTTTACAAACAAGACGTTAAGTTTACATCTCATTTACTTATGAAAATATATACTGGCACTTAATATTAAGGTGTAAACTGGATTGATAATGCCAGAAAAAAGCTGGCGCTTTCTGCAGGTAATACTGGCCCTAACACACACACATTCACACACACACTTCTACGTTGCCCAAAGCCTAATAAAGCCGTTTTCACAGCACTGTCATGTAACTTGATGTTATGCCTCTTGGCAGGAGTGCAATGGGATTACATTCTCCATTGTGATGCTACTTACAAGCTTCCACAAACAGTCCGATTGCTAGCAGCCACCCTCAACTGCTTTACACTTCTCCTCCCACCCCACTACCTGCAAAAAATCTGGTAACGGGACTTCAACGTTAAATGACAAACTTTTGATTGCACAAAACCGTGCGTAGCAACTGCAAACGCAGTTAAACAGAGTGTTTTGAAAAAAGGGGTGAGTAGAAACAGCTGGCATTTTTAATATAATGAATAGTGCTGGCTCCAAAAAGTTAATGAATCAATTAACACATAATTCCAAAGCCGAATCAACTCTTTGCTTAAGGCACACACTCATCTATCTTATTCCTGAAGGGGTGGTGAGTTGCCTGTTTGAATAATGGTCGAAATTTATTACGCCAAGTTAAAAAAAAAAAAAGCACCGTTCCAAGGCCATTCCCTTCTGTGACCCCTTCAATTTGTATAATTGTAATGAACCCATTAAGTACATGGCAGACTTCTTCAGCCACAAATTGGTTAAGTAAGGGTAAAGCCTTTGAATGAGATTTGTCACAGATCTCAAGGTCGCACTTCTTTGCTACACAGCTATAAAATTATGTCTTGTGCCACTGAGGACAGTGACATTTTAATACCAAAGCAAAAAGATTTGGGTTTACATGCATTTTCAGGAATACCTGTGCATCCATCTGCCTGTCAATTTATTAACATTATGTTACACTATATAATTCAATATAGGCAGGGCATATATATTATTACTATTATATATATATATATATATATATATAGATGGCAAGTTTCCACGGAAATGTCTTTAACGCGCCCTCCGCAGGACCGGAAGTGAGGGAGACGTGGTTGCAAATCGTGCAGCTCTAAGATTAATCGGCGTATAACACGCAGGTAGGGTTTCAGCATGTTATACGCCGATAAATACGGTACTTCCTTTGGGCATTTAATATAATGTAGTTTACTGTAGTTGTTCCAATAGACCTGGAGGCATCCATTTTTTTTATAATTTTACAAGGGAATAAAGTGCCCCCTCTTACAAACTATACTATTTTTGTACTTTTCAAATATTTTACAATGATAGCTATTTTTTACACTTTTCATTTCAAATCATTTTTTATGATTATTCTTTATTTTTTATAATTTTTAACGGTGAGTCAATTAGTTTTTTACATTTTATTTATTTTTTTTCGTTTTCTTTTTTAATTATATTTTCTGACGGTGAAGCATTGTTTTCAGAGCACCATTACACTGGATGTATTGGCAACATGCTAGTAATGCTAGTTCCTGCTAACAGAGGAGATCCCTGGCCGTAGAATGACACCCTGTACTTTGTAATATTACATCCTCGGCATTTAGGGTCTGTTTTAGAGGAAGTAATAGTATGTCCTAATGTCACAAAGCGGTTAAGAAACAACCATTCTATAGTTTAGCACAGGCATATTTATAAGTGTATTTAGCATGTTGAATTCGCTCCATTAAACAGCTGGGGTTTGTGTGGGAAATGGGATGTTTCATCTTAAAGCAGCAATGCACAAAATTCTTCTTGTTGAGTCTTAATGGCAGTTCCAGCCAGTGACCCTCCAGTCTTTCTTTATATCTTTACCAGTGCTACAAAATTCTATGCATGCACTGAGATCAGATTTAAAAGGATTTCACCTGTTGATCCAGGGCACAGCACATGAGTCTCTGGGGCGAGCGTGCTCATCTCCTGTTTCATACATTGCTATCACATAAAGCTTTAGCAGCTTTGTACTATCAGTGAACTAATTTAAAAAGGCCAGTGCAAAAGCAAGAAAATGAGGTGTATACATAAGACAGACGTATAAGGCATGGCCTCTTACTGCTGTTTTTGCTTTGGAGAGGTCATCTATCTGAAGATGGAGATCTTCCATTTCCACTTCCATGGACTTTCGAGCCTTCACAGCTGCAGCGCTTGTGAATTCAGACTCCTCGAGCTGATAACACAAAATATAAGTTTTACATTCAGAAGACAACAGCGACATTGGCAGTTCACGCACAGCATGGATCAGTTAATAAACTTATTGTAAGCCACAACTACTTTATAATACATATATATATATATAATCACAATGTTTTCACATTAAGACATTTTTTTTTTGTATCCATGGTACATGTTAGCCAGTTCAGTGCACAAAACCAGTCTATATACGTTCTGCATCGCTACGAATGCCGAAAGCAAACAAAAAACGTGTTTCTGTCAGTTTCGCTATGTAGAGGTTAAAATAGGTTTTGCAGGGAAAGCAGAATCGTTTCTGAACAAACCTAATTTTAAATTACACATATCCATGACTGTTCTCTCTGGCTAAAGTGTATCCAGTCCATTCTCACTATTTGCAGTTACTGCCCCTACAAGTACTGCAATCTTTACTGCCCTCACTACAAAAATAATGCACTTTTGCTAGTGCTGTGTCTCTCTGGTTTGTAATCCCAGTACATATTACAGCAGAATGACTTCATTATATATATATATATAGTATATATAAATATAGTATTAATATAGAGACATCTCTTCTTGTGATATACTTGTCCAGGAAGAAAATTAATCTGTTATTCTGCAGTATCCACCAATAATTGTTTTCCTGATGCAATGTTTAATCAAGCAAGAGATTAGACAGAGTATTATAATTATCATAATAATTAGAAAGAGACACATCATATGTCACAGTGTTGTGCAAAGAGTGATCGAACATAGTTACCGAAAAAAAAGAGTTCTAAGGAACCCAGCATTCTGGGCTTCTATTATTGATCTAAAGCTGTGGAGGTAATCAGTCGTTTATTGATTTACAGCAGTTACCCGTGTTGAAAAGGGAATGCCCATTAGTGGTTCCCAGAGTACTGGTTATCTTCCATGAACAAATAGGCAAAAACAGTTAACAGTAAAGGTAAAATCAACTCTGTGTGCAGTTTAAGTCTACACACAAAAACAGACGCACACCATAGGTGGCCACAATTAAAACAATTGTTTGACAAACGCAGAGAAGCTTTGTCTCGAGATTTCTGAACACTACTCCTGAATACATTCTTTGAAAACATGCAGATACCTGGCTTCTGAGCTGTGCAATTTCACGCTTGCTGGGAGCATTATTCTTCAAGTGATCCAACATGATTTGTGCATCTGCAAGCAGGGCTTTTGTCCTCTTCAGATCTTTTCTCAAGCGTTTTTCTGTCTCAAAATCACGGTGGCTAACCTAGGTGGCAACACACTAACGTAAACGAGGAGCATTCAAACACAGCTTAGCAATTTTCCCCTATAGGTATTTTGTATGTGTTATATGTACAATATATGGGGGCACAAAGGTATATATGACGTGCCTCTTTTGATTCTGGTTCCTTACCTTCTCGCTCACGTTACTCAGGCGGTTTTCAAGTTCTCGTTTCTCTCTCAGGACCTTCTGCTTATCCTCGTATTCTTCTTCTAACTGCAGCTCCATTTGCTTTAACTATTAACCAGTACAAGAGATGGGAGAATGAGGACTACATGATGCAGCTAACATTTCAGGGTTCGTATCGGACTCATAATCTTTCTTAAGATCTGCTGCAAGGACATTCATATTAGAAAAAAGATGTATGTTATCACCATAAAATGTCTCCCTCAGACGAGTGTCCGCACTTAAAGATTTTATATAGCTTAGTTACAAAGAGACTGCAAATACGGTATAAAGGCTTTCCGAATGAATACCCAGGTACAATGTGAACGTTCACTGGATCTTATTACATGCTCTCCAAAGCGGTTGTAGTTATTGAGGTATAATAAAACTCATGCCCTGCTTCGCCAGGACGCTGAAGATTGCCAAAATCTGTTATTGCTAGGTGTGATGGACACCATCAGACACCACATAAGAAGTTACAGGGTCATTCTGAGTGCTGGAAAACAAGATCAAAGTAATAGTAAAGTTTAATGTAGCTAGCACGAGTACCTTTTTCTGGCAAGACTGACGAATCTCTTCCACTTCTTCATCTTTGCTCTCGAGTTCCTTGGAGTGAGACTGCCTGAGTCGTTCCATCTCCATTTCTAGGCGCAGTTTGGCCTAAAGGCAAGCATTAAGAACAACCATCCATATTAATTAACATTCTGTAATATATCAATTCATTAACATACACCCCTCGAGCCTAATTGAATGCACAGTGCCTCAGAAGATTACTAAGTTTCCCTCCAAAACTGTTGCCGCTTGTTCCTGTAAAATCATTGGGCGTTGTTTGCTCAAAGGGCAGCCATCTTATAATCCTAAGGATGTCTTCAGATGCCTAGTATGACACCTAGTCATTACGATGAACCTGCTTAAACTAAAGGGTCCTTGATTAAAACTCCAATCAGCATTTAGGGTGTGAGCAAAAAAATAAAATATTACAAATCTTGTAAGGCTTTGTGTTATCCAGAAAACCATATGTAACAAACACAACCCAATTCAGGAAGTGAAACGCATCAATTGTAAAGCCAAGGATGCCCTAACACTTACATTTACTTTTCACGATCAACCGATCACCTTGTTTTACGGTTCCAAATGTTTTATCTTTTATTGTGAATCTTTTGTACAAGGTCGAGACCAGTCCTGTATACACCGGGCAAAAATGCTCGGCCATCACCGGAACACTAAATTGTACAGAGTGTACAATTTGCTGTCATCTTCACTGCCACACTTACAGAATAACTCCTCGTACAGCCAAGGCTTTTTGTCGATAGTCAGAAGCAAAGAAATGTTCACAGTCGTTGGCTATTCAAGCAGAGACAATGCGTGGAAGAAAAGATAGAATAGCAGCCATAAAATACCTCACGTGAGCACTAAGGTAGAATGACTAGCCCAGAGTGGAAAATACAAAATGCCTGCATATAGCCCCGAGGTCACATTTCCTTCAAAAAATATGATATAGGCAGCGAGCTGTAAGTGCTGAGGATACGGGAACCGAAGCCAAACACGTCTCCAGATGACCATTCATCTCTCTGGCCTAGTCGCTGACTCTGCAATCACTCCCTGATGTGCGGACAGCTAATGGCACCTCTTTTACTTATACAGCTAACAACAGGAAGATATATAGGTAATGTCCCAGAGAGGAGCCGCACAAACAAGCTATGCAAAAGCTGGAGGAGGGAATGTATTCTAATCAGCCGAGGGTTTCGCTCGTTCACATAGCGTCATCCCAGCTTTCCTGTAAAGAATCGGCTAGTGATAAAACCTGCTGTATAATTACATATATACATGACTCAAAGGTATAAAATCATAAGACGAAAGCACGTCGGCCGGCAGCTTTTCAGTTATTCACAATAAAACTACAGCGCTACGATGGGCTAATGAAGATACAACCCTTTTAATTAAAAGGTTAACTAATGCCATAAATAAGTAATTTCCCCGCCACATGTCGGCGATGCTAGGGAAAGGGTCGCATACAAGCAAAGAAGAGAATAAAAAACACTGTGGGGGGGGGGGGGTGTCAGGAAAGCATAAGGGGGTTTCCTATCTAACGAGCCTAAATATATAAAGTAGAGAACTAAAAATATGAACTCTTCTGTTTATACCTCATGATTCCGAGACCTCCATACTAACATATGCACAATTCTCTTGGAAGTTTTGCTATTTCATGCTACAATGGGTTTAAATTAGTTAGAGGCTCCCATGTGATTGATTACAATATGGCACTGGTTGTGTACACCATACCAAATAACTAAGAGTTTGCTTTTTGCAAGAAGGGCATTTCTTTAGGCCTGCGCCGGCTTACAGTTGTCATAAAAGGATATTTTATAAAAGGATGCTTATCACAAGAAAAATAAATGATTGCCATACCGATCTCAACCGGGCAGGTAATCAGAAAGATTTAATTTAATAGCGTTATTCCCAGCCATTCAAAAGACTCACAATAAGGAGTTACTTAAAGGGCCATTATCAACTTTGCTGCAATATATATTAAGCAAATGTGGCACAACAAAATCCTCAAGAGATAAATCTGTGGTTTTTATAGCCAATGATAACTGAATGAAATGTGTATTTGTACTAGTAGTCATGCACAATTCATGGAAGGCCCTGATAAAAATACAAAACACTGACACTTTACTGCTGCTGAAATATCTGTTTATCCTCCAGTGAAGGACAGGCGTAGTATCGTGTGCAAGGTAGACAAAGGAGGACGACAAGGGGAAAATGAGGGTATGGGCCAATGTTAACTGCATTAATGTAGTCAGAACAATATTGGTTTTATCAAATCATAATCATTTACTAGACTAACTGGTTAACATGGATGCACTTTACATGAGGGCAACACTTGTAGCACAATTTGTGCTAAAAAGTTATAGGGAAAGTGTTCAACATACAGGCTGTAAATGCATTTGAAATGTGCTCAGCACACAAATACAAAGACCGGGTTCTAGAATCATTTTGGATTATGATCAATGGGATTATGGGTGCCAACATGCATGTTATTACCTGCTCCAACATCTGAATAGTTCCAGCCTGTTCATCCAGCTCCTCCTCTTGATCTTTGACTTTAGCTTCCAAGTCTCGCAGTTGTTTCTTGACTTTGGCCAATGAAGCTTCATCCTTGGACTCCTGGCATGAAACATCTTGCAGTTCTGCTTCCAACTGTTCGATCTTGTGGGTGAAAACCACAATGTCTGTGTCCTTCTCCTAGAAAATAACCATTATGAAGGCAATGGTATCATTAATGGTATTTTAGATCCAATGGACCATATAGTCTGGAGATATTTTTAATAATGCTTCAGATTATTTTTTTAAATAGCACTTAAAAGCCATCAGACCACACACAAGAAAAGCTTTGAATGTATCTAACGCCTTTTGAACAATTTTAAATGGAATGAGTTTCTGAACTTCACACAAAAGTAAAAGCATTCAGTTTCTAATACGTTATACGCTAAATTCAACATGCCAGGTGAAGTCAAAATAAAAACTATATAAAATGGGCCAGCTTGTATGTTGAGGATAACAGCAAAAGTTGAAAAACAAACAAACAAGTGAGGCAAACAGAGGCAAGTGAGAGTAGGAGCAGTGGTCCTCACCTCCAGCTGTTGCCTCAGGCTGAAGACCTCAGAGGTCAGCATATCCTTTTCTCTGCTCAGCTTCTCCTTCTGGATTTTCTCCCTCTGTGCCTCTTCTTGTGCCTGTGCCAGCTCAGTGTCAAACCTGGCTCAGAGAAATCTTTGTGTTAGTCACAGCTACACTCCCCACATTCAGATGGACAAATAATAGACCAACACCAAGCGGCCCAACCATTATGACTGAAGTCAGCTCATTTTGTCCCTAGGCACAGAGCTCATATGCCAAAAAACTGTAATGGATATTTATAATGAAGGAAAGGGGATACAATGTATGGAGGGTGAAAGGTGAGAAGACCACATGCAATGGACAGGTGGGGAAGGTTGCTTGCCTATTGGCAAGGGAGGACACAATGACATAGGTAAAAGTGGCGTAGGTTAACAGAGACTTGGATAAAAGTGTAGGAAAGTTTGTATGGCAAAGAAGCAGAACAAATGTAGTGGTAGTCTTTTTATGCTTTTAATCTAAATTTCTCCCCCACCATTAATATCTGGAAAGCTGGAGAAACATAAAATACGATAGCTGGGAAAGGAGAACGTTTGATAGAACACAAGAGACAACTAAACGCTTCCTGAAGGAGAAACTTCTGACTTGTCACTTCATAAATTGCCACTTCATGATGCGGAATCATGTGGATTATGGGGAACATATATCTGGGACACGTACTCCTATTATAGAACATCTTACAATTGCTGCCAGGCATCTGATAAAGCCAGCTAAACCATTAGCCTTTCAGTATGGGAACCTTTGGCAATGTTACAGTAGCCCTTTCCAGGACACATCCTTGATTAAAATGCAAGCTTCTCCAAATGCATTAAAACACAGTTTACTTGTGAATAAAAAATGCGATTTCACGTGTCAAAGTCACTGATTTGGTCTTAATGGAAAACATTTATAGTGGTACACAGTATTTAGTTCTTCATTCTTTCTAACGCTTTCCAATCTATTTGTTGGATTAATCTATAAAAGAAATGCAATTACTTGTTGGTACATTTTTTTTTATTATTTCATTTTACTCCGATAGTATGATTTTATTTTTTTTTATCAAAACCTATGTGCCAGCGATCTTAACCTGGCTGCGGACTTCTTGCATTATGTAGATAGTGGAATGTTTGGGAGCAACATTGTCAAATAAAAGTGTCAAATTCACTATAGAAACCCAGAGAATGTTCATATTCTTGTCATCAAGATTACAGTAAAATAAGTACAGCCTGGGGCCGTAGGGGTTGCAGTTTAGTAACTTCTTGAGCTCTACCCTGCTATAGATTAAGAAAAAAAACTAACAACCAGAATAACAGCTGGAGAATTGTATCACTCACTTTCTCTGCTTCTTCTCAAGATCATGGTTGCGTCCTTGATGCCCCTCTAGGTGCAACTTGGTGTCTTGCAGCTCCGATGTGAGTCGCTGGCATTTCTTCTTTAACTGTTGCAGTGTCCTCTGTGTCTCTTCATTATCTGCCTGCAGATCGGCCAACTGCAGGTAAACCAGATAAGGCTTGACTTCATTTTTTTACCGATTTTTTTTTAATAAAAAAATATATAAATCATATAAATCAGCTCTCTATAATATTTGTTGATACCTCATAATAATTAAGTAACAAAGAACAACACTTGTATGTTGTATGTGTATATGTTGCCCTAGCATAGCAGCAGTGGCTTTATAACACATGCATATAGCGACAGAAAAGACGCTTACTCGGCGTTCCAGTTGCCTCTTGTTTTGCTGCTCAACCTCCAGTTTGTCTTCAAACTCCTGCTGCATGCGTTTCTTGGTGAAGTCGATCTCCCGCACAGAGCGCTCATACTTCAAGCGCCATTCCCCACCTGTTAACAGAGGAAGATGAGAGTTAATGAGAGAAAGTATCGGGTTATAGTCAGCAGAATGTGTCATAAATGAAGCATCTAAAAGCCAATGAATTACTAAAAAAAAATAAAAACCGAAACATCAGAGCAAACAAAAGACAGATTTTAACATCATGATCAGCCCTATTCTATGCTCATTTTAACATCTAATTATATTATTTAACAAAAACCTCTCTATCCCACTCAGTCTTGCTATTAAAAGGATGACGCGGTTTGCTCAGACATACCAGAATCGTCATCATCCAAGTCACCATTTAGCTCAGCTGCTCGGATCAGCCTGGCCTCCATAACCTCCACTTCCATGGATTCCATCCGCTTCTTCAGTGCATCGTATTTGGCCTGAAAAAGAGGAAAAACCACAATGAGAAGACAGGGACAGGAGAAAACGACGGTAGCCTGCCTGTAGCTCCTCAAAACAGCACAGTATGTATGCCTGTGTATGTATATTATATAGATAGATATAGATGATAGCCAATGAGCTGCTAAACAGATATGAAAGGAACAGATAGAGAGGAATAATGTACGGCAGAACAGGTATAATTCTGTAATGTCACAGACTCTGGTGGGTTTCTTTCAGCGAGCAGCTTTGTGTTACACACTGTTCTGCTGGCTCTAGCACCTACACACAACACGGGGAAAGCTGGCAGGCATGTTTAAAGGAGAATAGCCTTGATTTTCTGGGCTTTAGCTTTTTTTTTCTACTTTCTATTCTGATTATGAATTACTCGCCTTACCTGGAGAGCTGGGATTTAGGAAGCATGTGTTTGGGTGATTTAGTTTATTATTTAGAGTGAGGTTTCTATAAATTAAGCTCAACATTGATTGACAACGATTTCCTGGGGTAGCACGTGTTCGGATGATGAATTTAGTTTTCTATTTAGAGTGCTGTTTCTATAAATTAAGCTCAACATTGGTTGACAAGGATTTTTTGGGGTAACATAGGTCACGTATACAAATCAGAGATAAAGGTGTGAGGGGTTCGGATCAACATGAAACATTTAGTTATTGATAAAGAAGCATCCTGGTGCAAAACCGGCAAAAACAGTGTGCATTCTTTAAACAAAACACTCATAATTTGCCAAGCAAAACAAATGTGTGCGGGACCTTAGAAGCGGGCAGCTTTCTTTATATGTTTTGCTGTGTATACTGCCAGCTTTAAACAGATCAATATGCATCTCAGACCGTCATGCTTTAGGCATTAGGGCTCCATAAAAGTTCTCTGCACCTGTATGGATTTTTCCTACTACCCAGTGTATTTGTTGATAGACTTTTTGAACAAAAAATCAAAGGAGAAAAGAAACAAATATTTATCCATCTGATGACAAAGTTGAACTCTGTCTATTGGAAAAACATATAGTATTGCCCTCTACAGCAACCACTAGGTTCCTGATTTACTGAAAAAAGACTATAATGTATTTATCAGCTACAATTCTATCCACAATATGCATTTGTGATATAGATCTAAAATTCTACACTCAATGCACACATTTGGAAATCTGAAGTTGCCCACAGAATATGACCTGGACTTGGATCACGCATGATTGCAAGGTATCATTCTTCATGACATGGTATACATTTATGAAATCTACTTTGTACTATACCCTGCTAATCAAAAGGTAGCCATAGGAAAGGGATTTGTTTCTGAAGGCAGATTGTGGGACAGTTTATTCATTTAGTGTACAACTTTGGAACTCCAAGCTGCTCCTATTGCTCTTGAACCAACTCAAAAAAAAAAGGTCTATCTACATCCCTTTCAGCACTTGAGAGAAAAAAGTACAGACACGCACATACATGAAATTTGACCGTTGCCAAAAATATAGAAGGTGACATATTTATTTTATCAGAACAAAGGGTAGTAACGTTTTGGTCTTTAATACAGCTGTGAATGAGGTAGTTGCTAAATCCCGTCTTTGTTTGTGTGTCTTATGGACTGGGTTGGGGAGCACTTCTTTAGAACATCATACAAGGACATTATCCTAAAAGTTTTGTTAAGTAACTCAACAAAGTTTTGTATTTTAGAGCCACAAATGTCCTCTATTGTGAGTACCGGTAAAGTCTAGTATTTGAATAACCTGGTGAATGACCTACTGGGTATGTTATCACAAAAAATCAGCCTCATTCTGCTCCAAAAGGGAGACTCAAAGCTTGGACCGTTGGTGTACTTTGAAGGCTAATTTAGGAACCACTATTCTGAAGCACAAATTTGATGACATGGAGGCTAAAAGAAGACTGTCAGCTAAGTCTTCCACACTAGACTCAATCGACATATATGAAATGAGAGAAGCTAATATGAGTAGCAGCATCGGCATCTGCTACACAAACATCTTTGAAACCGAAGGAGAAGTTTTACCTGTAAATCCTTCATATCTTTTTCCACCCGGAGCCTTTCAGACGTCTCAGTCTCCAGCAGCTGTGAGGCAGATTCTCCTGTGTTCCTCTCGTCTGTTAGCTCAGAATTCAGTTCTGTGATCTACAGGTAGAGAGGAACTCCGTATTGTCAGACACCATAGGAGTTAGAATATAATAGAAGAATTGCAATGCTTATTTTGAGGAAAGTTCAAGTTTTTAACATCCGGATATGTAATAAATGGTCACCATTTCAGTATACAGAGATCACTCCAAGAAGAAGAGCTATACATATTTAGCCTCAACAAAAAAAAAATGTTACCCTGCTATCCAAGCGATCAGTGTTTAATCTCAGTTCATTCCTTTCTTTTTCCACCTTTTCCAATCTGCCTTTCAGCTGTTGTATCTCCTCCTGTGGCAATATAGAAAAACAAAGTTACCATAGAAATATCTATTAACATTTACGTTCACAGCCAACTTATCAGTTGATCTTGTCTATGCTTGTATTACTAACCACAGAAAAAACTTTGCTGAGGAATAAAAAAATAAATACACAGGACATATTGATCAATAAGTGTCCACCAAGCAGACATGACGTTCCACCCGAAGAGTGCAAAACTACCGGACAGGGCAATTATGCTCTCTATACCTCAAAAATCCAGATGTGAAATCCTGACTTGAGAATTCCCAGTGCCCTTGGTGCATAAAACATTGAATATTGCTAAATACCCACGTGAGCTCATAACTGTACTAAATACTTTATAACTGTCTGTATTTTAAGTACTGTTACAGGTGTAGGTTTGCTCCATCCATACCGATTAGTAGGCTTCATTCATCTGAATAGATTACCCGGCATTAGTTGCACATCACTCCAAAACCTCACAGTTAGAAACAGATGAAAAGCCCGAAGACTCGGTAATGTGTGCAGATTACCATTTTATTCAACAGTGTATGGTTGAGGGCACACACATTACTTTTATTTTATCTCTGTGGAACAGTGGAATAATGGAAAAAGGCGCAGGTTATGTTCCTACAATGAAAACACGGCCACGCTCAGTCCGATAAGTCTTGGCATAAGCAGACAAGGCAAGAATCGGAGATTGCAGGAATCTCTTACAAAGCTCTACAAAATATGAACCACTTTAGCAATTAGTTTCTGGGAAATCCCAGGGCTGCAAAACGATTGGTAGGTCCCCCTTGTCTTGTAGGGGCTAAGCTGCTGAATGAAACCGTGTTCTAGAATTGGAACATTCATATTATGCGAAAGTGGCCTACTTCCTGCAGGGATGTTCTGCCGCTGGGAACCCGAAACGCTCTCAAGCAGCCTCCCTTTTCATTCAGCGAACAGAAATTCCCCTGTGCAGCTCCTGATGATCATAAACATATTCTCTGACACTCCTCCTCACTCAAACAATCCCCCAGAGATCAATAAATGTAATGTGAACATCCCTGCAAGCGGCAGCTCACAGCCAAGGGGAGGAGAGACACCAGGTCTCCGGGCTCATATTAATTCCAGGTTTCACACGTCTCTGGATTAGCATAGCTGTACTTCATGTACAGGTTGTCCGTGCCATTCATACTGACACTTTGGAAATGCCGCAATATACCTGACTTTGAGCAGAGTTTTAAATACAGCTGAACGCAGAGGGACTGAGCTTGTCTAGACTTTAGTATTACCAGTGCAAGGCAACCTCAAAGGCAAATAAGTATGGTTATTTATGCATTCAAGTCCTAGCCATACGCAAGAGGTTTTCTCAACACATACTACGTGCACCCCTTCTCAGAGAACTAAGGGGTAATGTCACAAATAATGGTTTAGTAGAAGATACCTGTGTTTGGAGTGTCTGCCCTGGAGTTCTGTGTCATATGCATTGGGATCCAACAGAGAGTGTGTGTTTTTCTAGGTATTAAGCGGTGACCAAAGCTGGCACCTTAGATGTTTAGCTCCACTCAGCTGAGCAAGGGTGCAGAGATGTGCCCAGCAGAGTGCAAAGATGTCTTCGTCCTTGCATCAACCACACAGTCCCCAGAGATCCCCACAACCACACATGAAGTTGACTTAAGAAGCCAAGCAGCTGGAACATTAAATGGTTTATTAATTTTTTTTCTTCAAGGGTTAAGAACAGTTGACCTAATTTAGTAAAGATCCCTAACATAACATACAATTTGACTGTTAACCAGTTGATTTATTTACTCCAAAACACTATTATAGGAAAATGGATCTGTGCCAGAAGCCCATGCAAATGTCCATGCTGAATCTTTCAAGGTGCACCATAAAGAGACTCAGTATTTCCTATAAACAGTTCATTTTAACGCTAGCTGAATGCTCCAGAGTTACACTATGATGCCCAACTGGAATGTTAATAGCTGGATAGATCCATTAGCACCCAAGCTTTTTATGGAAACCCTGGAGAGCATCAATACATGTACAATCGTGTCAGTGGTAACCAGCTTGCAATCAAACCTTCTCCTGAAAAGGCAACCACACACTGAACTAACATAGGGGTGGGTTGGTGAAAGGCACCATCTTAGCTAGGTGCAGATTCTCTTTATGAGGACACACATGACTTACGGCTTACGGCCTTTCGCAACACAGGGTGACACCTGCGATCTTTGAATCACTGTATGTTGAAGTACTGGAAAGAGAGATTTCCCATTTCATATATATTTTAAACCAGGGCTTGACAATTTTTTTTTAATCTAGGAGCCAGGACTCTTTTTTTCTGCCCTGCACCTACACTTTGCCCTGCACCTACACTTTGCCCTGCACTCACAGTCTCACATTTTACCCTAGCCCTCACTTTGCCCACTCTAAAAAGCACCATTAATTAATCCCATTAATTAACTCTGTCCCCAGTTTCCCATAGGCATCTTTGTTACTAAATAGCTTCCCATAGTCCCATGTTTGGGAATTTGCATTTGCCCCCAGTCTCCCATAGCCATCTTCATCCCATCCTCCCACTGCCAAGCATGCCCACAGTTACTTCAATGTACCTGACTGAAGACCCCGATGGATTCCTGCTGTCAAACATCTGTGAGATGCAGACAACCCCGTTGCTGCTGCCAGCGGCTCCACCCACCCTCCTCACTGAACGGGGCTGTCACCGCCCACAAAGGTCATGGAGCAGCGCTGGTGCCGCCCACGAAAGTTATTGAGCTGTGCCTGCGGACTCACTCACTTTTAGGAAGCCGTCCCCGTTGATCCGAAATAGAATTGAGTCAGCTGGCCAGCGAGACTCAGTGACCTTCGTGGGCGGTGACAGCCCCGTTCAGTGAGGAGGGTGGGTGGAGCCGCCGGCAGCAGCGGGGTTGTCTGCATCGCACAGACATACGCTGCTGCCGGAAAGGAGGATCCAAGTCCCCTTCAGCGCCGCGGGGGATCTGGATCCTAAACCCAATTATAGATTTGGCTCACAAACAGTCCTAGGCGCCAGGACAAAGTTATCAGTCACCATGGCGACCTGGGATTTGTCGAGACCTGTTTTAAACTATTATTAATTCTGGCCCTCTTTTGGCCTTGGCACAGCTCCTACAACATATATGCAAAGCAACCATGACCAGAATGAAACTTAATTAGCACCGTTCACAAACTAGCCGAGAAGCTGACAATCAGGTAATCATTTCAAAGGAATGCAGGGGATTTCAAAGATGTTAACCCCTGTGATGCTACAGTTCTCACTGTACCTCCAGCAACTAAAGCAACTACATCTAAAGCATGCTATTTGGCGAAAAGAGAATTGAGAAGTATTGCGGCATTTTAACTACACCCTTTCAATTTCATTTAGATATAAATACGTTACGCTGTACATGTGAAACACAGTGACTTCTCTTAATGAAGTAGTGCAGAGATAGGTTGGCACTAACCTAGCCACCGGCACAAGGAGAGCCATGCTAAATCCATGCTAATTTGATGAGCAATAACAATAAGCAACATCATTATAGGGTACAGATTTAATTTGTAATTACACAGACCCTGATTTAGGATGACCTATCCCCACGGTATACACATTCGGTAGTTTTACATACATATACTTATTTAAATCTGTAAACATCACAAATCACAAAAGCCACACTTTTTCTATACGATACAATAAATCTTGTCATGTACGGTTAGTTGCAAAACGTATGCTCTGGGATATGTAACATGAAGTTTAAATCTATACATTTTTCATACATCAAACAGCTAGCTTGTGTATAGATCAGTTGCAGTGGCGGAACTACCGGGGTCGCAGGGGTCGCAACTGCGACCGGGCCCTGGAGTTCTGCCAGTCAGGGGGGCCCAAGGGGTGCCGAGCGGTCGTCTTGGGCCCCCCTGACTGACAAAAAGCAAGGACTCCTCTGCTTGGCCACCGCCGCCTGCCTCAGCGCTTCAACTCCTGTGTTGGAAGCGTGAGGCGTTTGTCTCGGGTGCCGGCGCTTCACGCTGGGCGCCGGCATATGACGTCATACGCCGGCGCTCAGCAGTGAAGCGCCGGCACCCGAGACAAACGCCTCACGCTTCCAACACAGGTTGAAGTAGTCAACCGGGGGGGGCGGGGGTGTATATCTGAGAAGGGGTAGGAAGGGAGAGGGGAGATCCTGAGAAGGGGGGTTAGGGAGGAAGAGGTGAGATTGTGAGAAGCGGGGTTAGGGAGGGAGAGGGGAGATCGTGAGAAAGGGATAGATGGGTTGGGGTTGGGGGAGCCCTTAACAGATTCTCGCACCGGGGCCCTGAAGTTTCTAGTTACGCCCCTGATCAGCTGTTATATAGTTACAGTATGTGTTGTATCTTGTGGAGGAGTACGTCTACAACTCTCATTCACTTAGTATGGTCTACAAGGTAAGATCAAACCATGGTGAAAACTGCTGCAAAACGGGACGGTTGTGTTTTACAGCTATATTGCAACTCACAACTTTAGGGAACTCTGATGACTTTTTACAATTGCGCATGCCTGCTCTTGAAGACACTCATAGATTACGTATTTATACCTAGCTATTGTTTAACGTCATTTTTCTGAGGATGTTTTGTTCTGATTAAATTTTAGGTGAGCTCAGTTTCGTTTCACCTGTAATTTTGGCACAGTTTTGCCAGGCCTCATTCTAAATGTTTTTTTTCCTATATACACACACAACAGGGATCAACACTAACTTCTGTATGACCCAGTAGCATTTACAAATTGGGGTGCCCATGACATCAAAAGACCAGCCCAGCTTACACATTACAAATAAACACAAACACGAAACGTAAGGCGGAATAAGACAGAAAATATTTAAAGCAGTTGCTAGCTTTTGTGTTTTTTTTTTTTTAATTGGATATATAACATTTTAAAAATATATATATATTTCACCTGATGCACCAACATATGTGCCAATAGTAAAAAGAAGAGGATATAGGTACTGATGTACTGTACAGAAGACATTTTATTATCATGGTGTGTGCGACTAAAATAGATATATAAAAAAGAGAAAAGATAAAACCAAGGAGAAATGTACCTTTAGAACAGACTAGGCTAACGCAGCAGCAGCAGCGCTGCCCTCAGCTACACCTCTGCAGTCTCCTGGGAAACACATTTATGCCTAATATAATTTAGCTATTCTCGCCTCCCATGCCTCTCTGCTTTTCGAGATGCGCACACTGAAAAGATACGTTAAACGGCTGATTTGTAATGGAACATCTTCGTAGGCGTACAGAGGCCATTTATCGCTCCCGTCACTCCTTTATCACTCCCATCACTCCTGTGTTCCAAAGGCACGTTGTGTTCGCTGATCCAAGCTTAAGTTTAAAAGGCTAATTGATCTTTAGAAAACCCTCACACAATTATGTTACGGCAAGAAGTTTCCTTGTTTTCCATGAAAACAACTGTGACCCCAAATCTTTGAACAGTAGTGTGTGTGCGCGTGTGTGCGTATATACCTAGATATAGATAGACAGACATAATCTGCCATTCTACACATAACATTTTAGCTATTCCAGTTTCCTAACGGAGCTGCATAAATATCTGGGGGGGAAACAGCGCTAAACCTCTCTCACTGGTAACACACTCTAGAATAAATGTAAAACAAATTAAAAAGTGAGGATTGAGCAATACCCTCTTATATGTAATACTTACGTCTTTTCCACGGATCTGGTCCTCTGTCAGCTGCACCTCTATCAGCGGGCGAACTGTAGTGAAGAGTTTCCACCAGGGCCAGCCCTTAACTCCCTTGTTCTTCTTGATATTTTTCTGGATGCAGCGAATGGCAAGCTCTTGGATCTAGAGAAAACGCAGCACAGGGTGTTCAGTAGTACAAGCAATCAGGTTGAAAAGAAGATGAGCACCAAGTTGTGACTATACCAACGAGACTATACTGAATAACACAAGGGAACAGAGGCTGGGAACAATCAAACAAAAACACATTCAGCGCTCAGGACTAATGCCAAAGACATCACTAAAATAAGTGCAGCCAGAACGCCATGTAAGGGAGAAGGAGCAAAGAAAGATGGGGATCGAATGATGGCACAGCATGAGCAGGCTAGTGGGGAGGAGGGAGAGATACGCAAGAGGGGCTAACGGCAGAAAATTGAGAGGGGCAATGATGATAATTAAAATGTATAAAATAATAGCTGGAAGACAGTATGATGGCGGCAATAACCCAAATGCACCTGCTCAGGAAAGCATTCAATCTATCCCCTTAACAACACAAAACTGTCATTCTGGAATGATCTCCACGTCAACATCTTCTACTGTGACCTTCTCTACAATCAAATAATCCTGGACCAAACGGTCATTCTTTCGCTCATTCCTTCTCAAGTGAATAATAGATTGTAAGCTCACAAGACCTTGTATACTAGCACATCTTTATGTGTGTTCATGTCAGGATTAATTTTCCATTTTCCCTATATTGTGCTGTTCTGCTGGAACACTAGAAAGTAAATGTGGAAGCAATAATAGCAATAATAATGACCGCGCAGACAAAATCTGAAGAGGGTGACAAACGTGCAATAACAGACTCGACTAACACGGACAGATGTGCAGTAACAGACGTGTCTAATGAAGATAATGTAACTAAAATTACCGATGCATATGGCTAATAAACTGAAGAACTGTTGACATCATTTAAATACAATGTGAATCAGAAAGTGGTAGAATTTATGGTATTCACTTTGAGCATTAATATCAGAAGTTTATGTGATCTTGGCCTATTGTTCGGAGACTCAATAGCCAAGAGGATGACCCCAAAGTAACAGGACATTTTTATAAAGGAATCACTCACAGGGAACTGGATTCCTCAGAATGGTCAAGCCTTGAACTTGGTCAGAGAAAATCTCAGCTACGCGGAACATTCTTAAATGGACCAGAAGCCAAGTAGCGAAGCACATCAAAGGCATCGGAATATACAAAAACTTACGAGTCAGAAGAAAGATTTTTGGAGCAATAGCTACCCAGCAGCAAGATTTTCCTCTACACTGATACAGAAAAGAGCCAATTGATCCATCAAGTCTCCCCGATCTGAATCACTTTTTTTGTATCAGTTCTTTAGGCTACGGTTATACACATGCCAAACTTTGTTGAAGTTAAATTGGAAGTCTATTTTGGGCATCAACTTCTGTAAAGTAGAATTGTCTCATATTAACCCTCCGCTTTCTTACCGTCTAAGTTTAAAATCATGTCCTCTAGTTCTGGGACACTTATTTTTATACTTTACGTGTTTGAATGTTTCTATCATCTGTCATCTCCCTCCGCTCCGCTACATACCAAGTGCATTACTTACAACTCTCAATGAGAGCGCAACATCACAAGGCAGAGATCACCTCGAAGATGCAGTGATTTAGACCGACACTGATGACATATTGCAGAGATTTAATATAAAACATGTAGATGTATGGCACTATGCTTTTATCAACAACGGGGGGAAAATACAGTTTACAACCGGCAAACCAAAGGCCTTGCTCCTAGTCCGCATTATCTAACTGCAGGACACTCTGGCTGGGTCTTTGGACCAGGATGCCCCGTGACTGTGGGTGATGGGAGTTGTTTTCTGAACACATCACTCTATCCTGTTTTAGTGACAGACATGTTATTTGCTGCTGTTTGTACTACCTCCATACAAACGTGGATTTAAATGGCCTTCACGGCAAGTCTCTACCAGTTTATTTCATTCACTTTATTTTGTCACACCCAGATTACAACAGAATGCTTTTTGTTTATTTAAGATTTTTTTGCTTGCCATATAATGTACTAGGTGGCCACATTTATACATTATGCATCTAAGTTTAGGACTCATTCTCTGTAATGGTAAGACTTAGCGCTACAAAACGCATGACGGTCAACCAATTCATTATATTGTGAGTTGTTTAATAGCTTAACCGGGTTCTCAGATACAACAATTGATATTTTATTCGGATACAATAGTGTAATGAGGGTCATGCAGCCTACTTTTCAAAGTCTCTAAAACTAGTTTAGCGCTCAGCTTTAGCAGAAGAAGACTACCTTTCCCCCCGGTGCTATCACCCCACAGCACAATGCAATTCAAACATAATATACAGATGGACTCGTTTATAAACGACATGTCCCTTTCCAGTAATAGTGCAGCATACCTCCCCAACAATGACATATTTATGTTTAAGTCATTACTATTCCTATTATTTATAAGGGAAAGACGACCCACTACCTCGCAGATCCTACAGAAACACTATGAAGCCGTGTGTTTGGCCTACGCTGTAGGACAATGTTAAAGAAAAAATAAACCCTTCCATTGTTGGAGTATGATGTGTGTGGGGGGGGGTATACAATAAGTCACAGCATAGCGAGCTTTAACCCATGAGCGTGAGCCTCGTGCACAAACCAGCATCATTCTCACTTACTTTACACTCCACACATTAAGCTAAAAAATGCTCTAGGAGGTAATTAGCAGTCTGGCTGTGTTTGCTACTTATTGCAACCATTTTGCTGTGAGTGAGATTAAGTATCATATTATATTTACACGAAAATGGCAATCATCAATACAACATCCGTCCTTCAACTGGAGAATGTGCATTAATACCAGCTCCATTAAAGCGGCGCAGCAGAATAAATCAGTATGTAACACCATAAAGGGGTTGATCTAAGGGGTGAAACAAATTTGGAGATTGTTAACCATTTCAATTGGCACAGCCCATTGATACAGAACAAGCTTAAAAGGAACCTCTACCTCCCAGACAACAAACAATGCCAGTATTGAGAATGGTTGTTATTCTACTGCATGCTTTTCCAAACAGCCATGACTACTCGGGCTTTGATTTAAGAGCCCATAAAACCTTGGCCCACCCCTTACCGTGTCAGACCGCGCTCAGCCCCAAGGTATGTTGGCCAGCCTCTCCACAATCTCACTGCTCTAACCGCAGGTCAGATGTGGACTGGGCAGGACTCGTCCTCCCGGCTCACACAGACGTCCACAAGGAAAACCCCCCACATCTGACAGCAAGCTGTAAACTTTTGTATGAACGAGGAGTTTACCATTTTAGGAGACCAAGGAGAGGGAGTGAGAGCGACAGAACGTTTCTATGGAAAGCCTGGTAGCAAGTGCTGGTGTCGGCATAGATAACCATACCTTCCTCTTCTTAAACTGCTGTCGTGCCAGGTAACCTCTGCAAGCAGCTTGGAACAGGCAGAGGTTTCTCCGGGTTTGCTCATCCCTCTGTTCCTCGAGCTTCGTGAAAGTGCCTGCTCTGAAGAACACCTGCAGGAAAAAAAAAAGAGGGGAGATTGATTTTTGTAACGAAATGCTGTGTGTACTTACAGAGTTAATTCCAAACTACAGTCTCGACCTGAAAAGTCTAAATTGCCTTTAGGTTTCACTGTAAGCAGAAATTATTCTGACGTCACGGCTTTGTGAGAGAGCATTGGGTAAGGGAGGTACACAGTAAATTGAAAAATAAAATTGGGTGAATCTGATATAAAAAAGTTCTGGCCAAAAAAAAAAGAAGAAGATAACTAGCCAATTTCGGACCAATTAACCATTTGTGTACCAGTGAGACACACAAAGCATTTTTGATCCTTGGGATGTTATGTTGCCAAATCATAGAACATTTTGAACAGCAGAGCATCTATATTCACACGCCTTCGCTGGATTCAAGACATGGTGGCCAGACCAGGCAGTAACCAAATTATTTCTAGCCAATGTGCCATAAATAACAACATCTGAAGGTTTAAATGATGCCAGAAGACAAACACACATATCTCCTAATAAAGTCACTCCACAAACAAAACTGGAAACCAGTTAGATTCCATTTATTCAAAAGGTTTCCTTTCGCCACTAAAAGTTTAATTTGAAAGCTTCTCCCACCCAAAAGAAGCTATTTGCTCTTCTATAGCTCAATTATATTGCTCGACAAAAAGAGCCATTGCCTAAGCTATCAACATACAGTCTATAAATGGCACAATAAAACGGTAGTTTTAATCGCTTGACGTACCCAGTTCCTACCTCCAGTGAGTACCTCCGTCCTAGATCAACAATTGCTGCCTGTGACTGCGCCTACATTTGGTTATTCTAACGTAAGAGCCACTTCATGGCGGGATTAGTATTTTTTTTCTAAACATGAAGTGCTGTTTTAGGGTCTCCAAGAACAGACAGACACGTTTTTGTTTATAATACCAGACTGAAGTTGAAGCAGAAGACCTTTATTACAGAATGGCAACACATTCAGGGGAGGCCATCTGGATTCCTCAGATTGACCCTTCAATGTCTGAAGAGTAGGCTAGGAGGCTAGTGAAAGCTGTGCCGGGCTGCATATGGACTTCAGAAAACAAAGCGTTAATCAGCATGGCCTGCGGCTCCCTGGTCCTGCTGCTCATTTGCATGAGGAATTCTGCATGTGGGAAGCAACTCCTGCCCCATTGATAATGCCAGCAAGCAGCGAGCCCAGTGCGGTTTTATCCTAAATCCTGGCAGCGCATTGTGTGCCTGTGAATAGAGTATGGGTCGTTCGCCGTTACCTCTGGACATGACCCAGATTTTTGTCAGTTTTGGAGCAGAACTGCATTCTTTCATTGATGTGAATATGATCTGGGTTACACATTAATTAAGCTATAAAGATCTAGCATCTCTCTCGTAATCAGATACGTTCCATGTGATAGCCTCCAACACCCAGTGATTTGTGGACAATGAGAAACAAAATAGGTGGACGGGGACACTGATGTGGGCAATGAATAAAGGCTGGTCCGTATGTTCCCGGAGGCTATGAAAGGCACCTCCAAGTCCAAAATAAAGCTCACTACATGGATGTGGCTGTGTAAATCCTATCCTATGTAGCAGAAACATACATTTACACAGTAATTACCAAACAGTGTTCACAGATCATTCAATCAAACAAAGCCAACTAAAAAGTACTTCCAATTGGGACATATCTATGGTCATTCCTGTACAAGCGAACATTACACACAGGCGGGTCATAACGATATCACTTACCCTGCTTAATCCCATATGATAACTGTTCTTCTCTAGATCCAAAGACTCCAAAAGCTCTTCAACAGCCTGCAAAAGAAACACAAAGCAATGTTTGTCCTGTTTCAGGTGGCAGAGTTCCCAGGATATTACAGAACATCTCTTCCAAAAACAATCCTCCCGGCGGTCTTGAAGATGTTGTTTTGTTTATTATAACCAGTTCCATTAGGAGTAGCTTAATAAACGGCCGCCGCGTTAAAGAGAAAACGCGCCTCCCAAATTAACAGGGACCTGCCATAAAGTTGCACGCTTTTCTGCCATTGCTCCGACGTTTACATACTTGCAATCTTCTGATACATATTTGCAAACTTAGCGACACTGTGTTTCAAGGTGCAGCCAAGTGCTACGGCGGAGCGCGATAACATTTCCCATTATGTGATGTGTGACAGCCTTAACACGAGTTTCTGTATAAACAGGAATAAAAAACCTCACAAAAATAATTGGCTATTGTTAACGTTTAATATTTTTATTGATATTTTTTATATTTGTATTTATTAACCATGCATGGGATAGGCATATGGCTATCCTGAATCTAAGATAAGATCAAGGACCGATTAAGGTCTAAATCTCTACATCAGGAGAAATGGACATACTAGATGTGCTGAATGGTTCTTTTTTGTTTTCACATTCTATGTTCCTATATTAAAATGGTACTGTCACGTCTAAAGTGCTGGCCTGTAGTCTGTGATATGTATAAACCCCAAAATTAGTCAATTATCTGGTATACACCCCATATAATGCCAGGCAGCACTGAGCTGATCAGTAACGTGAATTGTGTTCTGGAAGATCTGGAGAATACGGTAACTCTCAGGTAACAGCAGGAAAAAATATATGTATTAAGTGACGGGAAAAAATACGAATATGGACGGGAATTGGCGTTAATCTGGATAGGATAGTTCCCCTTTAAGTAGTAAAATGAGGTTTAGCTGGATTATCCTGTACCATCCCGTACCATCAAACACAAACGGTTGCTATTCTATACTTTATACAATTGAAATGCTATCAAACAGATCCTAGGTTGTAAAACCTGCAGTAAAATGGCAGTGAATGTGTTCCATGGCTGAGTGCATTTTATTTCACAGCACCTTCGCTAGATGCCGATACATAAGGCGGCACTTTGAATCTTTTTCTGCTATCCAACTGTCATCCTCACATCAAATAAAAGCTTCTTTGATAATGCATTACCTCCACTTGATTGCTGGAGAGTTTCACAGTACGATGCTCTTAAAAACACAATAGTTCTGAACACAACTGAAAACATACCCTTGCATTGCTGAAACACGCTACAATTAACTACTGAAGCTCTATAACCTGATAAAAGGTCAAACGCAGCTGTCCAATAAAAGCGGATCACGCTACCAAAGGCGTAAATCTATTCTATAATATTTACAAGGAACAGAGACACAATGTAACAGCAGCAAAATATAAAGAACACATCGTCAAGGGTATTTTGTATCCTATGTAAAAAAAAAGCCATATAAATACAGACATTTATATATAAATTGGGAAAGGAGGTCAATAACCCATAGAGCTTACAGTCTAAGTACCCTGTTTGGAGTGTACTCATAACATGCTTGAAGGTCAGGTGCACTTTCAGAAAAAAGCATCTAAAACACAAGTTCATGTCTCATTAGACAACGTATACATCGTCTATAAACAATAAGCCAATTAAATACACCAGTCCCGTTCCTGTAAACAGGCAGCCACATGTTAGTCAATGAGAACATGACCCTACTAGGAGTACAGTCGAGGACCGATCCTTGTATACATCCAATGACAGGACAAAAGGCCCATCACCTCCTAGCCATTTCTCAGCTGGAAACGAGACCGGCTCTTAAACACTCCTCGTCACGACTGCAGCAAAAAACTGTGCGAATCCGGAAAGCTGGATCTTTACATTACCAACTGTTGCCAAATGTAAATCCAAGCAGAAAGATGTAGCCTTAATCCTACTTTGACCGAAACAGATATAAGGCTCTGAAACACTCAAAAAACAGGATAATTAAAAAACAAAACAAAAACAAACCCTCTTTTGTTGCTAGATATCTTTTCTTATAGATGATATCTTTTTTTTTTTTTTTACCAGTACTACCTGGTTCGGTCGTGGCGTATATTTGCTGACTAAGAAGGTGATGACCCAACTCTGGCAAGCTGTTGACCAGAACACCCATTTTCTTATGCTAGCTGGCCAAGTATAATGGGAGTTGGAGATCAATCCGTACTATGGGTACTGTCTGAGCTATGTACAGTAGTAAAATAGGGTACTCTATTTATTTAGCTTCTAGCCAACATGAGTCAGCAGGAGCACTGCAGACAAAATAGGAGCAGCGCAATGAGCAGAAATGCTATCCAATCACTTTTTCTCTGTGAAATGGTAGATTTCTCCTCTTTAATCACAGATCGTTATGTGCGCAGGTAGTAATAATACTACACATTACAGGGATATGAAGCACAGTCTACGAGATGGAGTCTAAATGCCAACATAATAGACCAAGAACTGCCAGTCGGCAGAAAGGTGACAGCTACTTATACACGTTCTGCATTTAATGACTCCCAGTGTGACTTTAACCATTTACACTACTCGCCACTTTGCCACAAAGACTGTACTTGTTACGAGAGGCACAAAATCCAAGGATTTTCAATGTATTTATATACAACGCAGTTGGTCTGCATTACTTCTAGTCAAGCAGGGGTAACACTGAGTTACTAGACTTTGACCAAGTTCAATATGGAAGCAAATTATTATTATCTTTTATTCATATAGCTCAACAATACACACAGCACTTATTACAAGACATACATTTACAGGTATGACAGAACTAGAATAGACAGACCGTGACAAACCGATACATTAAAGAGGGTCCTGCTTACAGTCTAGAGGACGTTGATTACATTGGCTAATGGTTTTCTCTACAGTCCTCTGTGATAACCCCTACACATTAACAAACGAGACACACTTTGCACAGAGACCTTCATTAATCATGTACTCTGGTTTACCAGAATGCAGAAAGATAGTGCTTTTCCCCCCACATTATGTGCAGGAAAGCCCTAATTCTAATGAGGATTGCTACCAAGCACCAACAAATAAAAACCAGGAAAATGTGCAATGCTATCAACACTGCGTTCGCACACAGCAAAGATGCCGCTGATAAAATTGCTTTCGCGGGCAGTATTTCCCACATCAACAAATATCATCAGACATCATTAACCAAATCTAAGGGACCTAAAATGGGAGCATTTTGTTCAATCAAAGCCCCGATAAGATGATCATTCTGTGTATACAAGCTTATTTCTGAAAGAACACAACGTACGTTCAAACCCACGGGGACAAGCTGTCACTGGAAGCAGAGGACTGTATCAGACGCTTCTCCTTTCAAATCGCTACTACGATTTTATTTAATGCAGCATAAAAGCCAGTAATACATCATTAAGTGTTAGCTTAATACTTAATACCCATTGCCGTTCACCTTTTTATATGCCTTAATTCAAGATTGATCCTTTAGGAATAGGTCTTAAATAAAAAAGACAAGTCAAGATACCCTGGGACTGAGGTTCCTTCAAAAACGAAGCTGCAGCCACCTTCTGATGGCAGTAATCAAACTATCTTATAGTCTTATGTGGAGTCTTTGGTCCAAGTTGATACCTTTTATTGGGCCAACATAGAAAAGAATGGCAAGTTACAAAAGCTTCTTCAGATGCTGATAACGTCGGCCCCCCTCCCCCCACTACTACCAAGTAAACGCAAGCAAAAGAAATTGAGGATTGTTAAACAACCAGGCCTTGACTTGAGCCATCCTTGTTCAACAGAAATCTGACTTACGTTCTCCATTTGATAAGCCTAAAGTTGGCAGCACATAAGATTTTAAATCTTGGCACATTCACAAGGCTTTCTTGAACACCCCCTAGAAAATTGTTGCACAACAGTATCGAAAGAGTTACATGGCTATAAAGCCACAATGACAAAATGGAGCTGGATCTGGAACAGTACTGAATCTTCAAAGAGCTCCAGAAAGAGTATAATGTACCCTAGAATATTCACAGATTTGCAGGCATCTATTGCTTCTTAGCTGAAGTCTGTGTCAGGCATGGGATGCACGGCAGAGTAGCGAGGCAGAAAACACTACACCCTAAGAAGAACATGAACGCTCATCAAAGGATTTAATGTGTCAAATTTTACTGAAATGTAAGATTTTGGAAAACTGACAGATCTGCCTAGGATAGGTGGTCTAAGCTCTTATATCCAATACTGTTCTGAGCGATCATGGGTTGATTCCTTCTAGCCCTAAAACTAGTGGGGGTGTAATAATCTCTTTCTGCCTGTATCCCAAGTAAATGAGCTGCAAAACTAGATTTCCCAGCTAAATCATTAACGGTTAGCACTAGCATTCAACTGAGCTAGACACTACAAAACATCTGGAGCAACCAAAAGGTATATCTCCAGCGTTACGCCACTCCGTTATCTTTGGAGCGCACAAATTATAAGGAGTTACATTTTCGCTACAACTTCAACACAAAGGCAAACATCAACCCATAAACTACAAACATACAGATTTCTGGGATGTACTTAAATGCGTGTGTAATAATCTCTTTCTGAGCATGTAATACAGTGGTGTATACAATAATGTAGGTTAGCACTGACAAAGAACAGGTTTTAACTCTTTTGAATGGGGAACTCCCACCAAATATTTCCTTTATTATTGTCAAACACATTTTTGTGAATAAAGGGCTTGGTCGTTACATTCTTGCAAACACACAGACTTGTCTATTTAAATATACATAAATAAATACGGATGATTTTTAATACAATATCTTCATAGGCCTACAGAGGCTCCTTCACTCCTGTGTTCCAATGGCACGTTGGGTTCACTGATCAAAGTTTAAAATGCAAATTGATACCTTTTGCAATTATGTTACAGCTAGACATTTCCCAAACTTTTGAACGGTAGTTCAAAGTGTATATATTATATATATACACACATACTGTATACTTATATATAAACACACACACACACACACATGTACATAAATAAATAAAAGCACATTTATCCCAAACGCTACACAAACATATGCAAAGCACACAGACATTTGAGAAGCTTACACTGTAACATTGTAATGATGTTTGCTATGTTAGCGCAGTGCCTTTGAATGCCTCGCTATGTCCCCCGGGTCTGCGCTCCTTGAAGTCTTCTGTAGTCAGAGATAAAGCACAGAGCCTGTACGCTTTCCTCTTCTCCGCTCTTCCCCAGCCCTGCTATGAGGTCACTGTGCCTCCCATTAGCAGAGATACAATGAGATCATCTAGTTGGAAGCCGTCCCTATCCAGCTATCTCATACAGAAACACACAGTCTAGGTCCTGTGCCGGGGATTAACAATGTTTAAAAAGCACATTAGAATGGTTTAATAGCGCCTCGGCACATGTATCACATTATAACAAGTACACTAGACGTAGCTATACAGAACAAAGGTTCGAGGTTAACTAGTGAAACAGATGCTATGTCAGTCATTTTTGTCGACCCCTGTATGCAAATTAGCGTTACTTTCATGCAAGATTTTCCTCGCTTGTTTTGGTGCTCTGCTTTCTGCTCTCGTGGCACATATTAAATAATCAAATTACAATACACAGCACTTTCTGTAACCTAAAAACTCATTATTCCGCAGGTTTTCTACCTTTTTTGTTGTTTTCTTCTAGTTGTTTATCTCCAGCTGCCAGTGCGCAAATTTTGTACAGAGCAACCCAAGATAAAGTGGAACTAGATGGCTCTTTGGGGACAAAGGGAAGGACAAGCCGACCTCAGCTTGTATAATCACTTAACCCTTTAAAACCACAAGCAACAGCTGTGTGTTTCTAAACATGACTATTGTTCCTGACTTGTACAAGCTTAAGCGTTATATTTTGTTCCAATGGTCTTCTGTAACAGTCAGCTGCGTATTATGGCCAAGACCCTGGGAGGCACATCCAGGGAAGAGAGCAGCTCCTGGGCTGATTGCATTACCGGCAATGAGTCCATAGTACCAAACAGCTCTCCTTTGGGCTAGTTGGGGATCTCTCTTGAAGTCTATGTCTACAGTAGAAATGTGAGCTCTTGGATATAATGTGGTAGACCTAGGTTGGGCAGCTTGGGTCAGGCCTAAGGCAGTGAACTCAACTACTTCACTGGTATAAGAAAGAGAGGACCCCACATTACACTAGAGACAAGCTTTTCTAATCCTGTATTCTATGTATTAAACATCACGCTTGCCAGAGTTTACTTCAAATGCCCAATACCATTTTCAGGACCATAAACAAGTAATACGGACACTCCAACCACCATATGCCTTTTCATGCACATGATAGCTGAGCGTGCATTTTAAATCAGCATTTTTAGTAGAACCCACCTAATCATTTGCCTCTTAGAGAATGACAGACGCTGGGGCTCCCCATTGATCCATGTATCCTATGGTAGATCTAAATTATTATTATTTATTGTTTTCTATAGCGCCATCAAATTCCGTAGCGCTGTACAATGGGTGGACAGGACATAATAAGCAGTATGTAACATAACAATTTGACTTAGAGACAACAGGTGAGGAGGGCCCTGCTCAAACGAGCTTACAATCTGGTTTATAATGGCTTCAAAGTGGTTATAATTGGGAATAAACACAAATTGTCAAAAACGAATCCAATCGTACTGTGTGGGTCTGGTAAAGAAGTATCATGGAAAAAAACATGGTTCGTTGAACATTTAACATAGCGTTGTATTCAGTGATGTAGTGCCACACCGTTCTAATGGGCTTTTATCTGCAGATATGGAGGCTGCCACCGCAGGCAGGCGTGACATTTGTGGTCATAATCAGGCTAATCTGACCGACTACTACAGCTTGAATTAGGATATGAGAACTAGAACACATACATAGGAAACATATAGATGCCAAGAATGCTGTATTGGTTTTTAACAGAAAATTACTTTTTAATAGGGCTGAAACAACGAATCGATAAAATTGCTAAGTGATAATGGAAATCGTTGTCAACGATTTCCGTTATCGATTAATCGAGTGAACGATTCGTTGTTGCAGCACTCGGCTCGCTTTACCTCCTCCGCGAGCGTTTCTCCGCTTCTGCTCCACGTGAAAATTATGAAAATAACCGTTAGTTGCAGTCCTACTTTTTAATACTATATAAATCTGTGGTGAGAGTTCCACTTTAAGCAAAAGTTTTACAGGGCAGCAAACTATACTCAACATGGCATCAATAATTAAACTACGCAGCATCCAACAGGGCTCTTTATCAATAATTAAATTAGACAGAGCACAATACTAGACTGAATAAATTAGGTATAAGTCTCCAAAAGGCTATCAGCAAAGAAAATATGCAACACTTGTTGCTAAATTACCCAATTCTTTAGGCAGGTTTATTGCTATAAACATCATTCTGCAGGCTCTGCACACAAAATAAGACATTATCAGACATTGCTTACACAAACGGGTTTTAAAGGGGAACACACGTTCATACATACTACAAAATCAACTTCATGTTTACACATGGGACAAGCTATCTTAATTTTTCCATATGCTTGTCTATATCATTATAAATGTATAATTATCTAACTGTATATTGATAGATCTGTCAATTAAGGTAATATCAGCCAATACAAAACATGATGCATATATATATATATATATATATATATATATATATATATATATATAGCTGACGGATAGCCCCATGTTCCGGGGGTACAGTGATAAAGACTACGCTCTCTTCTTCCAAACAAACGCTGCGATGCATTTCTAAGCACACGTTAAATCGGTGATGCATTCTAATCTCTGTACCCCTGAAACCCCATGGGGATTTACAAGGTCTTTGAAGCAAAAGACTGGTAAATACTTAAATCTGCTGATAAACATTACTACACAGAAAGGATCCCCTTCTGGTAGTGAGACAGAAATATAGTCTGATATCTCTAACTATCAAAATAACGAGCGACTCCAGTCCCCTGGTCTTGTCTGTACATAAACCTCTTTTCTGTATCCAGAAATTTATCGGAAGAAACAACGGATGGAAGGTAGAAGCTTTCATAAAACAGATCCTGTCTCCCTGATGGAATTCAGATCAGCATGCGGGTGTGAATTTTGGAACAGCAAAGTACTCAGAAGATAAAAATTTAGCTGTAGACTTTGAAAATTCCCACCTACAGATTATGCTGAATAGGTCATCAGGATTAAAGGAGTGAAGCTTCATACAATAACGTAATAACCTTTGCTACGATAAAGCTTTTCACTATTCTTACAATCATTTCAGTTTTGCTTAAACTAAAAGGTTTAGAAGCCAGAGGGGCAAGGTTGGAAAATTTAGGTGGCCATAAAAGAGGAATGGGCAGTGCTAAACTTGGTGGGGATAAGAGATTAATGGGTGGCACTAAGACTCAATGGGGATAAGAGAGTAATGAGTAGCGCCAAGCGTGGTGGGGATAAGAAAGTAATGGGTGGAATTAAGCGTGGTGTGGATAAGAGAGAGTAATGAGTAGCGCCAAGCTTGCTTTGGATAAGAGTAGTGGGTGGAACTAAGTTTGGTGGGGATAAGAGAGCAATGGGTAGCACTAAGCTTGGTGGGGATAATAAAGTAATGGGTGGAAATAAAAGAAAACTTGATGGGGCTAAGAGAGTAATGGGTGGAACTAAAACTCGATGGGCATAACAGAGTAATAAGTAGCACTAAGCTTGGTGGGGATAAGAAAGTAATGGGTGGAACTAAAGCTTGATGGGGATACGAGAGTAATGAGTAGCACTCAGCTCGGGAGCCTAGCCATAAGCTATACTTTTCAGAGATTCCAGGCATGTATATATTTAAGTATTTTTGGACCCTATTATAGGCATCGATACATAATTTATACATTTTTTAAAAACTCTACCTAACCACCTCATATCAACGTATGGATTAACCTTGTAAAGAAGCAAGCAATGGCATGCTTTAAAACATTAACCCATTTAAGGTTTCTCTAGAAAATTTAATGTAATAAGTCTACAAAATTCAAATATTGGTCCTCAGAGAAACCCTATTGTGTACATATACTGGGAACGCTAAGGCTGTTAACTAGAAAGCATACTTCAGCCACTTATCCACCAATATTAGTCTGAATTCTCAGTTAGTTACCATCAAACATCTAAAATGTGAATCGGGCACTATACATGTCGAGTATCCCTTATCCAAAATGCTTGGGACCAGAAGCATTTCTGATAAGGGATAATTTCAGATAACTGATCAGGTGTGCTGGTGTTAGATATTGGTGGAGATATATTAATCCCGCACACTGCATCACAGCAGAGAAGCTGAAGAGGAGGCATGGAAAGGCCCCATGGGGCTACAGAACAGGTCAGACACCAGCAACAGGCGCTTTCCTGACACCCCCCCCAGGTGTGAGTATGCCTTATCTGAACCGCCCTTATATGAAAAATAGAATTTCAGATCATTTTGCATAAGGGATACTCAACTGTATTATGGGACATTGATGGCGTCTTGCATTTTTGCACGTCTAACAACCAAACAAAAGAAAAAAAAAAAAAAGAGAGAGAAAACAGAAATCCAACTTAAACGTTTCTTTTAACCTATTGAAGTCCAGGCTGCTGTGGGGTGGTTTGAACATGAAGAGCACATGCAAATTCGAAGGTTTTGGTGCTCTACAAAAACGAGAAGATTCTGTATCTGACTGTGGCGCCGCTGGCCATGGCCGCATAGTGCTGTGGTGAACGACAGAGCTCTGCTATAGAAACAGATGCTGCTTGGTTTGATCATCATTTCACAATAGAAATCGCCCCAGGTATTTAACTACCAAACTCATGAAGTTTCGAAGCATCTCTACAGCATTCTGCACATCTTACAAGCATGGAAAAAAACCCAACGCAGAAGATATAAGAGAAAGCTAAAACACCGCCATTACAAAAGAGACGGTATGCTGAACAAAATGCAAAGTACAAAACACAGCGCTGGATACTACCTGCAACGTGCTTTTATAAAACCTATCCAATGCACAGCTTTCATTTTTTTATATATAAAACCACTTATTATTCAAGACTGAATTGTAAAAAGCTATTCAGAAAGGTGTTCATTCACCTAGGTCTGCATTTTCATCACCCTGACTTCACTTTACATTATAAAGGGCCATCCCTAGTGAGCTTCTGTTGCCATAATAGCCTGGCTTGCTCTGTGTAAAGAAAATAATAGTTCATAAAAGTCACACCACTGATTAAATTATGCATCATACAGGGCTTGATCACTCATTCCTACAGAGATGTTTATCAGGAAGGACAATTCATAATGTACAGTGAATTCAGCAAGTGGAAACGACATCTCTCTGAAAAAACTCGGTCAATTTAGCGAGTGATTCTGAAAAGAGAATGCCAATAACCTAAAGAGTGCTATATCCTGGAAGCTCTTGCCTAGAGGAGGACATAGGTTGATTATGGTAAGAAGTTCCACGGCTCTGCATTAGGTTGTGTGTGTGATATAAAGTAGTAGTTACAATTCCTGAGAGTATTATGCATAAAGTAATTCTAGTCTTAGTGCTAAAACTAGTCTTTTCACCATAGCAACCAATGGAATGGTCCAGTCAGCAAGTACATTCTATTGGTTGCTCCTCAAAAGCTTGCTTTATGACAAGGCTGAGAAGGTGGCTCTGTTATGGACAAAAGCTGAAATGAAAGCTTCACTTCAGACAAAGTATCACAATTTAACTACAGGTTACAACGATCATGTATTTAATACATTTATATACATTTTTAAAAAAGCAAGTTATACACACCGGACAGCAAGTAAGCTGCATGGTTAACTAAATGCAATGAGGAAATCTTCCTCTCAATGAAGTGCAACCCTGCCACTTTGACATGAAAGACCTTTGTTTGACCTTTTTATACCCTTCATTAGTCAAATGGTTTTCATGGAAGAAAGAAAACGGGCTCTACTTTTTGCCACAGCGGAAACATGGAATTTGACAGCAGAACAGTTATGCCGTCTAGCATTTTCCTACTGCAAAAACCACAAACCTAATCAGGTCTTTGGTCTTGTCAGACCCTCTAGTTTTAGACTGCAACTGCAAAGTGAAATACTTTTTCAGCCTTATATAAACCATTCAAGAATATACGAGTTACTTTGAAAGCAAAACATACTCCCCATGTACATACCCTCTTCTCATCAGTAACAATATAGTTGCGGCCATGCTTCTTGGTGAGGTGGGGAACAAGAACATCAAATCGACGCCTGAATTCACAGAACGCCATATGGTCAGGGTAACCTGGAGGATACAAAATGGAAGGTTGGGTGATTAGGTTCTTAAGAACAATAAACACATTGTATGTTTCCCGATTCTCATACCTAATGAAAAGCTCATTGTTTTACCCCAAAGCATAACTACAGTATAGCTATTTAACACCGCCTTTCGAGGATTGGTTTCCAAACACATCACACACATTATCAACTATTTAAATTAATGGCTTCTTTTGATACGGTTAACAGAATCCTAAGCGATGATTTATTTAGGTCGGTCGCTTCGCCCGGGCCTAAGCCAGAGAAGCTCCCCAGTAGCCCATCAGAAAGGATGCACAGAGGCCCATGGAGGACGGCTAGCCACAGACCTTCATAGTGTAAATTGGCCAGTTAAAAGGGAGATTATCTCCCCGACCGGCACACTAATCAACCCACATGCTACAGGTTGGTTGATAGAGGGGCTACTGCCCCCCCCAACCTGCCTACTCGGCCTCCATCTCTAGGCCCTTTCCTATCCCAGCTTATAATTATAAAATACTAAACATTTCTTACTACGTTAGTAATTTAACCTTTTCCACTGCTGTTGATTATCTCTACCTGTACCCATATGTTAAATGTTTTACATTACAACTCCAATGTCAGTCCTTTACATGCCCGAGTTGACACAGGCGGAAAATAAAACGGTTTTCCTTCAGATTAACTAGATAAAGGCCCCGACAAGGCTGGTTTGCGTGGTGGAGCAGTGTCTGCAAACATGTCAAGAAAACAGTCTGAAATTCATTTATACGTGAGATCGGGGACTTGAATGTGATTGTGTGTGTAATTATATCAAGCACTGCGATGGTTATTGGAAGAACAGCTTTTGTTCACAATTGTTTGCGAATTCCACTTCAATTGACTGGCGAGACCCCAATGCTTGTGTTCTGTCTCCGAATCTGTCGTCATCTATTGACTGATGCAGCAGCCAGTACCGGCTTGGTAGGACGCCTGTATTGATCCATTCCTGGAGATGTGCATCGATTTTTAGGGACCCATTTATTTATATTAACACATTTGCTTTCTTTTACCTATAATGAGTCATGTATAAAAATCTAAAAGGTTTTATTGACAGCGAGCTTGAATAGAAACTAATCTTCTGTTTTCTCTGCTACATGCGGAACAACACAGATACCAGATTAGGCAGCTCCATAAACACGGAGCATGCAGAGGATTATAGGAGCCAGAGCTGCTATCAGTGGGTTACAACCAATACAGTTCTAAAAGGCCCGGCTGTCCTGGGAGGTCCGCTTGGCGACACAAAGTCTCACGCGGTTTAAAATAAAAATTAAAAAAAAAAAAACCACCTCTGCCCTGGACCAATAATTAGAGTGGACTGGAGGAGGAGCACTACTGTGAAAGGCATTTCAACTCTCCGGATTGGCTGAGAGTTCAGAAGCCTCCACTGATTGGCCCTGCTAACGTAGCTCAGTTAAGAAACCCACTATCTGTGTGTTATGTGTGTGTATAGTCTGATAGCAGAGAGGGTTAATGGTCAGACTGCCCATGTCTAGTAATAGAGGGAGTTAATTGTCTCAGACTGCTTATGAATGGTAATGACTGTATCTATATTATAACATAAATATATTATTAAATCTGAAATCAGCATGGTTCCTGAGGCTTTCTAATAATTTCTATATTATAAAATGTATTTTATGTGTACGTGATGTTGTGTGCATGTGAGATGTGTATATTAAATATGTGCGTAATCTCCATACCGTGTCCTTGAATGGTAGAAGGGTGGTCCACCTAGCCCGCACTGGTAGAGGCGTTGTTAAAGGGCGAAATACACATTTTTAGATTTGAGAACTTTACAGTCTGAAAATGGTCCCCTTCAACATCTGTTGTTGGGCATCAACTCATCCCCAGCCGGCTCTCATTTATCAACGCCTCAATTTTAATATTCTTCACACTCACATGGTATTATTTCACACCCATTACTGCTATTTTATTCACTTTGTAGGGGAGCAGAGGTGAGATGAAGCCTTTTTTCCAGCTAAACCGCTCTTTACATGATAAGAGACCCTGCATAATGCATAGTTAAGTCAGTGAGATGAAATATTTAAATGTCATTGCGACTCACCAATAACAGCAAATAGCTGTCACGGGCTAGTTTGTTCTGCATATTGTCATGCTAAATTTAGCAAACATACTTCTGTTTGGCATGTTTGACTTCACTATTCCTATATTAAAAAGGTCATAATAGAATCAATTTGAAATTCAGTTTCCTAGCACTAGAAGACCAATGTTTGCTTGTAACCTGGTTACCTTCAAGGTCAGCGACACTGGTCTGGAAACATAAAATACCGTTCTGGATGGCACTTAATACTTTCTAAAGAAATTACAATATTGCTAAAGCCAGACACAACATTTTATCAAGGTTGTTCTTGTATCAGTAAAAGCTCTCCAAAACTCTACTCGTATATATCTGGAGAAACATTTATATAAAAGGCCTACAAATTACAAATTAATAGATTGCAACGGGGAGGGCTGGCGCAAGGAAGCGATTGCCCTTCAAACAGGGTTGGTCCACATAAACAAACGAAAATGAAGCAGAAAGCTCCGAACTGTAGCTTCATTTTTTTTCATGTGTCCCTGTCTCCTTTTCCACAGCTTTGCTTCTTCTCTTGCCTCTTCTTGTTCTTTCCTCATTCCGCTCCGTTATCCAGGTACTTCCACAAAAGGGCGGAGCCTCTGCGCACACTCATCTGCGATTGGAGGAACAGGGGAGGGGTGGTGTGCACTGTGACTCCACCCTTTTTGCAGAAGTACACTATACGCAAAAGGACGGAACCTTGGCACGCACCAACCGGGGAGAGGGTATAAATCGGAGGCTCCATCGTTTTGCAGAAGCACCTGGATAACAGGGCTGATACTGAAGAGAAGCGGAAAAGGAGATAGGGATATGGAAGCAGTTGGCGGAGAAGGTAAGAAGGTGAGAGAGAGCAAATGAGTGACAATTTCATTTCTGCATGGAAAACACCTCCAAACTTTGTCTGAACCGAAAGGGCAGGAAAATGAATGGACTAAAAATAAAATACTTGTCCGAATCTTTTTTTTGTACATTTGCACAAGTCTACTCATTATGGCACTGGTCCGCTTATCTTTATTTGCCTACCCAGGCCACAAGGTGACAGCCGATCTCTGGTTCGCATATCTTGTATGTAATTGTATAAAAATAAATAAATAAAATATGCACACCTCTGCCAAGCTATTTTTATGCTGGTTATATAGGTTACAAATAACTCAATGGTTATAACACTGTTGGCTTTAACACCCCTTTGTGAAGCTCACCTTGTCTGTACATGCGTAAAGCATCCAAGAGTCGAGATCCGCGGATCTGAGCCCGCAGGAGAGGGACATCTATCTGCATGAGCTCTGCATCACAGCGTTCTCCAGAGAGGTCAGACTCACTGGACCCAACCCGGGCAGCTGTGACCAAGCGGGTATTGAGACTCATGGAGTCTACTTTGGGCACAAAGCAGTGAACAAAGTGAATCTTAGACCTCTTGATTGTGTCAATCAAACCATCCTATAGAAAAATGAACACAAAACATACATTTTTAGAGATACAGCAAATAAGATTACAATAAGGGCAGAACTATTTCACAACGAAAGCGTGACTGTGTGTAAATGTAGTACACTCTAACCAGCACACACCTAACTTCCATATAACTAAATATACCAACATTACATAAAATGCCTTGATAGGTCCTTGACATTGACTACGAACCACCTAAGGGATTTACCGAACTATTTATGTTGGACAATACATGTATTTGAAAAGTCCCACTTACCACTTGGAGTTTTATTTGTATGCACAGTGACTTCTTCTTCACCGCAGCCACCCCAGTAGTAAAGGTCTTCCTCATGCTGGTGGCTCTCCGCAGGGCCAGTTGAGATCCCCCCTCTAAACCAGCCACTGATCCAGATAAAACTGTAGCTGTCCCTGTTCTCCCAGCAAATAGACTGCTAATTATTTTCCTGGTGAGAATCAAAAGATGCATGGATTTTTAAAACTAAAAGATGGCGACACTGGAGGAAAACATCACGGTTAATAAATACAATGGACTCCACGGAAGTTCATCTGCCTGTCTCTTATAAAGGCCTGCAGACGACACAAGTTAATTACAGCTAATTATGGAGCACAGTTCTACCCTTGTGTAGCCTGTGCTAGAGATAGGATGCAAAACTATGGTAAAGGGGTATATACAGACTGGACATTGGTACTGATCGCAACCAGTAAACTTACTTTTGGGAGTCTTGCAGCAAGACAGCAGCATTCTGGGAAGCCGGGTTCTGCTTGACATAGTTTAACCACCCAGTAGCATCATATTCTACCCAGTTGGTTCCATAGCTATGACCCATCAAGAAGTGTCGTGGCTTGTTGCTTCTAAGAAGGGGTTTTTTACCTTGTTGTACACAATGCAAAACAAAAGTCATGATTACAGAGAAACACTACACTTATGGAGAAAACAGGGGGCATAAAGCTAGAGTAGAAAATAATAAAAGCATTCTAGGGATTCTTATATCTAAATAACCAAGAATATACTGTATGTATAGATATAAGATTGGGATTACCATAGATTGGGTTTTTCTCACCTGTTTCTTCTCCTTCTTGAGGTCCATAGTAAGTAAAGAGGCGTTCCAGTAGAGTGTCCTCGTTGCCACCAGGCTGCAATGCTTCTTCTTCTAGCAGCCAAAGAAGACCTCTGGCCTCGTCAGTTCTTGCAAGAGATCTTACCTGTGGTTAGAAGAAGAAAAAAAAAAGATCATGCCTATGATGCAATTTGTCCACTGCTGCCTTGTTCTTACTTTTAACATACAAGGTAGCACTACAACTAATTTGTCTTATGTTAATCTGGACTCCTTTCCCTTTCCTCTCCTCTCTCATTTATCTTAAAAAAATGATCCTGTCCGAAAAGCAGCTTCGGCTCTTATTGTTGACCAGACTTGATAAAATAGCAGTCAGGAAAAAGTGAAAAAATGATAAAGGGAAGAAAAATATTACGGACCAATGGGTGAAATTAAGGGAAACTGTGTGTATAATCCTTGAATCACACCATAAAAAGCCAGCTGATGTCCCGTTATATAAAGGGTAGCTGTGCGACACAGTAAGTTGATGGAGCAGTCAAAAGGAACATTTTTCATTTATTCTATGACACTGAATGTTGCTCTATTGGTACTGCTCCTTATCAAGCTTGTATGGATCTTGGGACTGTAGATGCTCTTTGAAGGTGTACCGGACTCTAATAAAGAAAGTGCGCATACATATTGTGGCAGCGCTCAGACCCCTGGACTCTGTATGAATAAAGGTTAAGAAATAGAAGGTAGGTGAGACTGTAAGCACACGGGAACTACCCGTTCCCAAGACTCTAATGGAACCACCATGTACACCTTAAGAAGATCGTAAAGCAAAGTAACGATTTGCTTCACCTATTCATTAAAAAAGTGTTTCAAGGCTCCTTTAAAACAACAGAGAAACAACAGCATCAAAGATGTCGCATGTCTCAGAGATAAGGAAAATAATTGCCATGTATTCTAAAGTGTAGCTGCTCCGTGATTTCACGGTATAGAGGTCACTTACGGGTCCCGAATGTTGCTCTAATAAGAATTGTTTTATGCTATTGAGAGACAAAAATATGACAGCTAAACAATTTGTTCCCTCAAACGCTCATTAAGTGTCAGGAATAGCTTCGGCTCCAGATCCCATGGAGATGCGGCCTCTTCGTTAGGCCGACAACCACAACTGCTCACAGTAAATCTCTCGGTTCTATTTATGTATAGCTGCTTCATAAAATATGAAAACCTAAACTTAATTTCCCAACGCTCCCTAAAAACTTTTGCTACTTTGAACTACAAGGACACGCTAGCAGAACCACATAACGAAAGGGCCACGTCTACATCAATGGGCGACCTTAATGCTATGGTTCAATTAGTAATAGGCAGGCTACAATCATTCTGTATAGATGAGGTTGAAAGGAGTAGTGTCTTTTTTTAAAACATCATGTTGTTCACCATTCTACAACTCCAATGATTTGCCCTGATGTAAAAAGCAAAGGGGTCTACAGCTGAAGATAGGGGTCATATGAACCCACAGGGTACTTAAGGCTTCGGCCAACAAGCGAGGCTTAGGATAAGTCTAGAGCATTTGCTTATACGTTGCCTCAATGCCCAATTAAATAACAGACATAGACTACGTTATATAATATATATATAAGTATGTTTCCAGAGTATATACCTCCGCCACTCAAGAGGTTAAAAAAGTAATAAAAGTGAAGTAGTTGAAGTAAAGGGCATTTTTACAGTCTGTCATTATGAGATTCAACCTTGCAGGAGGGATTGTACACAAAAAAAACAGTGTTTATCTGACCCTGACCCAAAAGAAATGAGGAAAGGGCTTTAGGAACCTCCCCGGAGCTTCAGCCTCCTCCACGATGTTTCAACTCCAAGCTCTTGGAGTTGAATCTGAAATACTTTTCTTTCCCTGGTTATTGTTTCTTTTAAGAAGGGTTAAAGCACCTCTTTATTTACACAGCCGATGGAATAAATACTATATAAATTATAAATAAAGACTAAAATGAATCATTTATAAAGCCACAACAGGCTCTCCTGGGTGGAAATACTTTACTGCTCTCTGCCTGCACCTTGGCTACATAACCTGCCAGATCTGAGCATATGGTTATTAATGAACTGCTCTGAAACGCACTCAACTGCTCCAGCCACCAACATTCGACATCAACATTTTTATGAATCATGCGTCACTTGTCATAATGCATTAAACTCGGCAAGTATTTCTCTTACTTTTTTATATTAATTTACACCCAAAGCAAACCGAAGCGGTCGGATTTAATAAAAGCGTGATTCTTTCTTAGCAACTTAGCCAGGCGGAAAGAAAACAGCAGCTCAGCCTTGTTTACCCGAGTATTTAACTGCTGAACAGCTGAGTGTATACCAAATTCTTATAAAAGCAAAATAAACTGTGACATCGAAATGTTTGGGTTTTTTTTTTACCTAGGTTAAAGGTAACAACGCTTCTGGCATTCTTTGCTTGAAAAATTACCGGCTTCTGTTTGTTTGTAATTATTACTTACCGTGCAATCAGCCTCGTAGTATCTCAGCCTGACATGAATTCTTAAACGGAAGCTGTCTCATCGCGTACACAAAAGTTTTCACCTTGGATCCATTTCGCAATCACAGATAAGACACACAATGATAAAACACTACGAGGGGCATTGGTCGGTAATTATCGCCCCCTTGTCTTGCTTACCAGTGTTTGATGCGATGCTTGGTCTACAGCAGCTACTGAGCCAGATGTACTGGACTCAATTTCATCTAAAGCAAGCTCTATGTTTTCCTAGAGGGGACAGACGAGCGATTAGTATCAGTGAGGCTAAGATTAAAGTTAAAGCATCATTAGAGATCATGTTGTAATTAGTCTATGAATTTACAAGACGGTGCAGGGAATTCTCGGAATACATTCTTGCTCTTTATGGGGACTTTATCAGCCGCGGACACGCTGATAACTATGAAAAGTTGTTCAAAGTGTAGTCAATAAGGGTGGCTTTTGAGAATGTAGCGCTCATTTGACAACTAACTCAACAGTTTGGATAAATAAATCATTTAATCAATGAACAATGATATTAACATAGCTTTAAAAGATACTGCAACACACCAAAAGGTCATTATAAAGAATGTACTTATTGCAGATAGCAAGACACACGCCATTCTGTAATTATGCAAGTGTCCAAAGGCATATTCCGTTTTTGTACCGCAGTAATTATATCAAGGGAACATCTTCAAACAGAGTGCTCCGAGAATCCCCTGCACCAAATTATTCCACCAATTAGGTCTAATTAAAGGTCCATCTACAGTAGAATGGCTATCAGACGGAATAAGGAATGAGCTCTACACTTAAGGTTGTCATTAACGAAGAAACTAATGACAAGTAATTGAAGAAAGATGTCAACGAAGCAACGAGAGGACCAGGCGAAATGGGCATTTTAAGGAGGGGAACCGCAGTGACACAAACAAAAGACGATTGGCAAAAAATCAAGCAGACTGTGCCGAATAGAGAAAATCTGAAAAAGAACTGGTTAGGTTTCCGCGAACACAGCTGCTTGGAGAAGATGGCGCGGATATGTATTCATTTGGGAATATAATAATAACCATACGAAGCTCTCCGTTACCTGCAATTCCTGAGTGAAAGTGAAAATGCAAAGCATGGTTTTCAAACAAATTCCCCATGACAGATATCCTACAGGGACACCGAGTCGTTGGGTTCTACATTTTCTGCAACCCTTATAGTTATATTATTGGTTTGTTTACTAAGCATTGGCAGTAGAGAGAAAACCACCATAAAAACACCCGCAATTAGGACTGCAAACTTCTATGCGGTTTACACTGCAAGGCATGTGTATGTTTGAATGATCCATTTCTTTTGGCATATGTGATTAAGGGAAGGCATCTCCAACAGAATAAGAACAAGAAGCTCCAGAAGTAACAGCATTTATACAAACATGTAAATTATAAAATATTATCCTTTTTTCTACCACAATTCCTACATAAAAGACATATATATAACGGTTTCTTTAAGCAAGGGTTAAGTCTTCTCCTTGTTTAGGATGCTGATGGATTAAATACGGTATAAATTAAATATAAGAAGATTATGAATACTTAATGGAGCCACAACAGGCTCTCCTAGAAATGGTTTACTGCTCTCTGCCTTCAAGAAAAAAAACCATCAGGTTATTAAGAAAACCATAAGTTAACGTCTAAAACTTTTGCTTCATAAGTTAAAAAAGAAGAGCACAAAACGAATCTGTAATTCTAAATTGTGAACTTAATCTCAACAGACTCACATATTGCATCTCAGAGAGGAGCAACGGTGACCTTGTGCTACTGTGTACCCTTCATATACAGCATTAATGAATAAACTATGTCTGTGTTAAGCACATGGGTAGCCAACAGGGAGCTGTGAGACATAGAACCTTAATAATACCTCCTTGTATCGCTCAAGCTCCTGAACAAAGGTTTTCTCATGGAAGAGAGACTGCAGCCTTTCCTGAGCGTAGTTGTGACACAGTTCTTCAAAGGTGGCCCCCCGTCCCTGCTTGGCAAGCTCGGGGTTCTGGAATCCCGGGGTGTCCACAATCATGATGGAGCAGAGAGAGTGTTGGTTGGACTTCAGGGCTCTGTAGGAGAGAGAACACAGCGTAACGCTTAAGGTCAGCCCAGTGCACGTTCTTGAGTACACCAAACACATCCATTAATTAGTAATACAGCGCGCACGCTATAAATATCTGACGGGAAGAGCGGAGGGCACTAGAAATGGTCTCGCAGACACCCTTGGGGAATTTCACCAGCTCGTTTTAATAAGAATAATAGGCATCAGCTGCTGCACATAAATTTACACCCGCCATCAACAATAATATTAACAACTACGATTCGAAAAAGAAGCGAACATGCATAACTCCGAGCACAGCCTATCCGCAAGACGTGTGTGCTGGACTCAGCACTAAATACACTCTCCTCCTCTCCCAGCCTGTAAAAACATCAGCCAGCGTTTAAGCTGCATATATAAAGATCTGAAGCCCGCTTATGAACACGAGCCCATAAATAACTTTTACTTAGTGCAGCAGCGGATTGCGATGCACTGCAGACAAAGTGCCAGCACACTCCATTTCCCTGAATGTTGCACAGTTATTTGGAGTAGGAAGCGGTGATGTACCGATAGAACGTGAACGCCTTCTCGGCTATAGCATTACATTTCTCTGTGAGACACGTGAAGGACTGGCGGCAGTTACTCACAGCTTGGCTTTTTAATAAATGCTTTTCTACATCAGAGAGACATCAGGAGAGGCAATAGGGACAGGGGGGTTTACCCAAAGAGGGTCACTTGAGAGGTACATGTTGGCCAGCCAGTAGACCTACCTGTTAATCAATGAGATGAGCAGAGTGAAGAGTTCAGAGTATAAGCCAGAAGCCATGCCTTCTAGGCAATCCAACGCAGACAGCTTGGACCCTTTAGTGAAACAAATGTGATTAATTACTATAGCAATGTTTTAATAAGCACCTGACTAACAAACCAAAGCCTATGGGGACTAACATTGTCTGAAGAATCCCCCACATGGATTGTGGAAGCCGATGGGGGCTTTAGGGAAATAATCAGCAAAAAGCCTGCTGCCTACTACCAATGATTCAGGTCACATATGTAAGGAAAGGGGACAGACCGGGCAATTGCCCCATGCGGCACTTTGCCGCCCCAAACGCTTTTTTTTTTTTTTGAAGCGGAGGAGAGAGAAAGGGGCGCCGAGTGGTTTTCGCTTACCCGCTCGGCGCCCTCTCTCTCTCTCTCCTCTGCGGTGAGTCTCCCTGTTCGGTCTTGGTGCCGGCTTGTAATGCTGAGCGCCGGAAGTGACGTCAATTTCCGGGGTCAGCATTACAAGCCGGCACCGTGGCAGAGCAGGGAGACTCGCCGCAGGACTGTTTAAAGGTAAGTACCGGGGGGGGGGGGGGGGGGGCGAAGTTTAAAATGAACAGTTACATGAGGTTTTTTGTTTGTTTGTTTGTTTTTAATGTAAACAATACAATGTAAGATTTGGGAAGATTGGCACACTTTAAGAGCTGTGTCCAAGACTGCAACATTAATTAAGCATAATATAAATGCTAAGTGTGTCAATTACAAATGTAGAATGTCATACCCTCAGTGTTCTTTAATTTTACTTTTTTTTTTTCTTAAATTAATATATACATTTCTCTTGAGGAAACCCAAGAATAAGATGCTTGGAACAAGGTGCCTCGCTTTGAGCATCACACTGTACTACGCATCCCAATTAATTTGATGTGATATTTTTGTCCTGCTAAAGACAATGTTTTGATAAAATATTACTACTGGAGAATGGCCACCATGTTTCCTCCTACGTTCAGAAGGCAAACATCATGCAATGATGTATATGAAATATGTACAGTATGACTGGCCACAAAGCATATAAAGTTTATCATGTCAACTCACATAAGATTTCATCTATTTATTCGCTAGCTTCTTGACCTATACACTTTATGACATTTTGCCTTCACAAGTGTATTTTCAGCTGAGGCCAACTTGTACCCATCATGCCTAGATTGATATAATTTCTTGTCTCAAGAAGTACTAGCTACCAGGGGTTATTTATAAAACAGACAGTAGAAAGTAACTGAAAAGCCATGATTGCGGCTGCTGAAAATGTTATTGCTGATTACAGCCAAAGCTCTTCTAGAGTTCTCAAAAATCACTTTATTTAAGAAAGTCCCATGCAAAAGGAATGACTGTTTGTATCAGACAAAACACTTCATATCTATAAATAAAAAAAAAGGTGTACAACGAAAAGCAGTAGTGACCTTTTAGTAATTAAGAATAAAGTATTAAGTCTTAAAAGGGCAATAGTCTTCTTACATTCTATAGTATTCTCCATCATGTGCTGTACCTTATCTAGCATTAGAATCTGTTGCAGAACAGTTAGTTCTTGCAATTGAAAGAATTACAGTACTTCATTCTAGCAGAACACAGCGGTTTGACACTTGACATTGCTTTACACAAAGCTAGTGACTAATACGCTCAAACCATTTCCCCCGGCGCATTACAATACGATTTAGTATAACAGTATAAAGCTCATCATAGGTAAATGAACGTTTTAGGACTGGTCTGGTGGCTGCACATACATGGCGCTGGTGCCTTGATATAATGGTTGGTTTGTTACCTGTGCCGTCTCCCTGGCTTCCATCGTCCAGACCTTGGCGAAAGGACGTGGACTTCTGTAGGCCGCTGGTCTTAGGTTGGTGCTTGAATATGGAGGAGGAGAGTTCTTCCAGTGAACAGCCCAGGAGGTACGCGGCTTTCTGTGCCCACTCATGCCTGGCAAACTGCTTCCTGCCAGCTGTGGGGGCAAAATACAAAATCGGTGAGGGGTACGGCTTCCATTAACCGCAGTATGCAGTCTACACATGAACTGAAATGCTGGTGAGCAGTGGCAAAAGCTCTGTTTCTTTAATTAATAACCTAAATTACGATGCTATAAACCACATTTTACCCTCGACTAATAAATCCCAGGGTTGGAACAGAACAGTTCTGGAATAATATGTACAGGTAATTCCTTGGATGAATGCTTTACTGAGCAAAGGAAATCCACGTCTGATAAGCTTCTATTATATTTCAAAATTTTATGCGCCAACCTACATGCGAGATTACACGCTTTCAGCGCACCACACAAGATTTATAGGGCATCGTAGTTAAGGAACACAGGTCGTATTAATGATCAGCTTTCAAAGTCACGGAGAGGGAATCGGACATGTCAAACTAATGCAGTCTGCCAGGAGTTAAAAGGAACACAAGCCATCCAGAGACACTCACTCACAGCACTCACACTCCAGATGGGGTGAGTTCAGAACATGGAATAGCAGGCATTTCCTCGAAGGAATGGAAAGACCATACACACACACGACAAAGAGTTGCAACATGAAAGAGCAAACAACATACAACTATACCAATGCAAAGAATGAATTTGTTTCTGTGCATTTTCAGAGGAGAATGGAAATGCTACGAGAGGGGGCACCGATACTGGTGTGATGTTGTGTATGGCTGTGGGTGGTCTGGAGATGCTAAGATGAATCAATTTTGGGGACAACACAGGAGTAAATCACACAACTTCTAGGCGCGAGAAAAAAAAAAAAAAACTACTGCATGGGTGGCAATGGCTCAATTAACTTATTTCATATGGCGTTCTGCGCAGAGTCTCAGACTGAAAAGAGAAAACAAGATTGACTTGGAGGGACATCAAAGAAAACGGAGAAAGCATTTATCTTTGCTTTGAGTTTTACCTTCATCTGCTTCTGTATTGCAACGGAGCAGCATGCAACATGCAAATAAAAACAAGCCATTAGAATAAAAACACACAAAAACATGAAAAAGTCATTGTTATCTTTAGCTTGGAAAAGAATAAGGACAGGATGCAGTTACATTACAGGCTGTGCAGCGCTAGACATCGCGTGAGATTACAATAGAAAAAGTTTCTTTTGATAGTAGATCACTATACCACATCCAGTCATGTGTATATCACACTTTTAATGAGCTCAATGTGTTATCAGCAATGCTGATTCCTGGATTACAAGCCCCCCCCCCCAATAAAATACTACTATAGGTTCTATTGGTGAAATTCAACATTTCACCAGTTAAAAGGTGTGGATCAATCCTAAAAATAATGTTGCCTTTTTTATCCATGCAAGTTAAACAGAGGTTTAAGATAAGTCAAATATTTTAGCATGCAAACCGATATCGGCATCAACACGTCGTAGACAAGGCATGCGACAAGAATAAGCATGAGAAACACAGCTAAGGCAACAACGTAAAACATGTAGCATGTGAAAAGAATTATACGGCAATAAGGCTCTATTCAGAATGGTTTGAAATAACCTGTTTAGAAATATTTAATGCAATAAATGTATAAGTATTCATATTGATAAAGACATAGAACAAAGATGATTAACAAATGCAAGTACTTGGCATAGTTAGATCATTTTGTGAAACCTAACTGAACTATGCACTATCCAGGGCCAGATCAGCCCTTCGTAATCCTTCAGCACCTTTTATTCAAAGTCACGCTTTAGTGAATAAACCCCTTTCAGTATCGGGGCACCAGTAATAAAATAAATGGGGTAAGATACATTAACATTAATATAACAATCCTATTTAGTGAGGGGTATGCGCAATGTTCTGTTATGCAATTCACCGTTTAGCGCTCTTGAATTTGAAGTGTACAAGGTCACGTTTGTGTATTTTATCAACAAGATAAAAACACAAAATATCTCTGGTATTACTGTGGAGACCAGGTCTAGTTTATTGTTAAGTGCTGAGCAATAATTGCACATGGAGTCCTTAGGGCTGGAATTAGGAGCTGCAATTATTGCTGCTGTGTTTCTATTTCTTGCTTTGCACTGCCACCTAGTGGATAAAATAAAATATTTCATTCATTGACCACACCAATTTATTTCATTCTCGCACTCCACCCAGAGGCACAGCTTGCTAAAACTGCCTCGGGTCTTACAAATAGCGCCTAATGGGAAAGAAACTGATCATGAACGGTTTGCAGTAATGAACTGGATTATGGCAAAACGCTGTGTGCTCAAATAACAATATGTAATTCACGATAAGTGATGACAATCTGCACTGAGAACGTTTATCCAAGTAATTTCCCTTCTCTCTTACTATCCCTCCATTGCGAGAGGAGGAGAGACTTTGGTTAAGCCTTGTTTCTTCAATTCCTGGTGGGAATTCATCACGCTCCATGCAATAAAATTTAGTGTTGTAGCTTTTTCCCCCCCACAGCCGAGAAATGAGAAAAAGAGAAATGCACACAGGCAGGAACAAAAAAAAAAAGTTACCGGGAACATCTACATCTGAAACTGCAGCAAAAGGCAAGGTCATGGGTTATTCAATGTCACATTATCATCAACACTGTTAACATAAGAGCAGACCGTGAACTAATGATGCGATTATTACCAACGTTCTTAACACCTAATGATCTACTCTTGTTTTTTCCCTCCATGTCGTAAAAAAATGTATATTCTGAATTTTTCTTAGGGCTGGTGATCACTTCCAATGAGATAAGAGTTTGTGCAGTTTTTTGCTCATTATACCTGGAATACAGTGTTAAACATTCGCCACAAGGCATAAAATATATTTTGCACAATTATACCAGCCTTCTTCCACCTATGCGGCACCCCATTACAGTTCATGAACCTTACCATTTCCACTAAGTATCATTGGGGTTGTAGTCCACAGGAGCGCCCCTGATATTTTTTTTTTATTAAAAAAATAAATTTATTCACGCTGGTTTTTTTCTTTTTTTTTCTTAAACAAGTTACCAGTTAACACTTACACTAACTTACCAGTCTCTGCTTTGAGCCAAGCATTGAAAACCAGAACCAGATGCTGGTCATCGGCCGCTCACCCTTCCCCTGTCAGAGCCGCTACGTTTAAACATTAACACAAGGCTTTATTGTGTAACATTATACATTTAATACACACAAGACTTTAGCTGGAACCGTGTTAACATTTTGGCCCTATTACACTCAGTCTCCATGACTCCATCACTAGTATCCCTAGATCTCTAATCTTTCGCAATTACCTTTGGTGGCTCCAGCTGACCCCAGGTGGTAAATGGCTCCCAGTATCAGCCAAAAGGCTTTTTGCTCCTCATTGGAGATCCCAAGGATTTTCATGGCTGCCTGCAGTTTGCCAAAAAGCTGCACTGCCTTCTGCTTATCCTCGGCCTGCACCCAAAATATAGATTGCTGGTTAGGTATTGCTTTTTGCAGATAAACACAGCTATATGCGATTCATCACAGGTGTCTAAAAGTATTAGCCAATAAGTACATCAACTATATCAAACATGCTCCTTCTCACAACGTGATCAAATCTAGCACAAACGGGAACAATAAATAACTTGAGCCAAAGCTGTTCCATACAGAAAGGGATTATATGTGAATATGTTTGGTTATGTGCACACCCGAACAGCCACTCTGCTCACCTTGGGTGAAGATGTAATACCAAACACATTATTGTCTGCCAAGTGATTGAAATGGAGCTCTGTCCTGAAATAACAGAAGAGAAGTTAAAAATCAGATCTATGTGAACAGTTAACCTTAAGACCCTGCTCTGAGGATACAGGCAAACAAATTAACGGAGTGAATATCGGTTATATAATTAACTAATCTTTCAGGAAAATCTCACTGATTTAGCTATACATTATACAGGACCAGCTCAGCCCTCCCGGCTGGATCTCAATGGGGTTTAACCGTCATCAAGTAAAAGAGAAGCAAGCAAGATGAAAATGCAAACTCTTCAAAGTCTCCTTGCCCATGGAATTACACAGGGCCAGCTCAGCTATTCATAATTAATAAAATCTACCAGCGTTGGCCCTTCATAACGCATAATGAAGTAAGGTAGTTAAAACCACAACTTTCCTGCAAACTCCCCCTTGTGAATAACCCCCACGAGTCCTCCAACCCCTCTTTATTGAAAAAAAATCCTTTAGACCCATTTGGTAGGGTGTGCATACGAGCCATCAGAGTTATCCAGAAGGGCATGGAGAAAAGGCATAAGCCTGTGATTACAGTCTGAATACAAAACACACAAAGCAGTATGCATTTTCTGTCGCTATCATTGTGTCTAATTTTAATGTATTTTACACCATTTCAAAAGAAGCTCCATTTATATGGGCACGTACCACCGGGCTGGCTTCTTCTCTTTTACCGTTGCTAAACTATAGATCCCATGACCCTAAAGAAGGTTAAAAGGTGCCCAGAGGCCGGCCGAGATCCATGGGCCTTATGGTTGAGTGACCAACTAGGAAGCTACCTGGCAATTACATTAGCTTCATGTCTTCCGAGCGGTGGGCCACTGTTCGCCAGATCTACCCCCATTCTAATTTGAGCAAACTCCCTTTTAGTAGTTTATTCATCTTAAGATATTACTGAAATGTGATGGTGCTCATGGAAAAAATACTGTTTTTTACAATATCTATTTGTATAAAGGTTCTTGAGAACAGTTTGTTTAAGAAGGTAGTTGGCTAAGACCTATATTGCAAGCGGTTGGTTTACCGAAGAGCTTGGTCAGCTCCGGCCAGAAGATAGTAGAATACATTAAAAGAAGCTTCATTTTCAGGACGCCTGGCCACTCGCAGCTTCTCCAGCAGCATTGTCTAGGACATAAAGACAGGTGTAAGTGACCACTAATTTGATAGCGCATACATAACTAATTGGGAAAGACCACAAAATATATTATATATTTAGTATATTGATGATACTATAACATTTCACATTCATGTTATCACCCATTGCCCTTCTGATTCTATTATTTTACCATCACATTGCTTGCCTCACACTGATATCATCCTGTTTAAATGATTCATGTAACACGCGAAGTATAAATATTGCTTTTACTCCCGGGATATTTATGCATGTGTCTGGGCAAACAAATCTCAGTGAATACTAGTAATTGTTTACAAGCGATGACACCAGTGTGATTCCTTGCTTATCCTGAATCCATAGCATTCACAGAGTATGAAAACTATAGCATTCACAAAGAATTAAAGCATAAGTGACATTAGATAAGATCATTTTGTTTTTTTTCCCAGTTTAACTATAAACATTTTTTTTTTTAAAAAACCCAGAACCAATCACACTGTGCCTTTTGCCTTTTTTCTCACAATATATGAGATTACAGCTTTGTCGTTACCGGTCACACACAGATCGGTACCAGAAGCCAGTGTGTTTAATGCAAAGTCATGAGATTTCAGGATTTCGTGGACCAAGCCCGGTAAGATATGCCTGGAGCGCGGAGGCTGCAGTCAGACATTCTGATGAAGTATTAAAATGGAATGGGACTTGACAGAGCATATGCTAGAATGAAGAAACACGCTTAATCTTTTTACGTTACATCATATCAGTGTGGGCTGTGTGTCTATCTTACAGTCCCAACCCGTAGGTTACCAGATCTCATTATGCTTAGAGAGGGACTGCCACCTTTATGTTTCTCACCAACAAATTATATTTAATCAGAAATAACTACGTTGGCTGTAATAGTAAATTAAAAATAATACCTCCAAGGAACCAAGATCTGGAGGCTGGAAGTTTTATATAAGGAATTTCCTGTCCAAAAGTCAGCTCCTTACCTTGGTTGCTCCCGTTGCATAGAAGTAAGGTGACTTGTAGATATTAACTTATTTCTTAAAGTATACGATTTTGAGAAAAGAACACATGCTATAAAGCATACGGAAATCCGTATCGCAACAGAATAGGAGCTCCATAGGAGAATAATTTTAATAGAACAATAGACACCATACTTGTACCAAAATGTGTTTGAAGTATATTTGTAGTGTTAAATTCTTACTCTTTATACCCTTCTGATATAAAAGCTACTTACAATGTTGTGTTAATCCCCTCCGTGCTGGAGGGTAAAGAATTATCCTGTTGTACAACTTGCTATCCATGTTTATATTCTCACTCAGTGCTTCGTGATTAACGCACACGGATATAGGAGATCCGCCATCAATCCATCTGCTTGAGGTCAGATCTGCAGGTTGGCTGAGCATCACGGTCATAGTAGTTCAGAAAAGTTTGTATACCAGAGGCTGCCTACCTATGTATAATTATTCTAAACATTAAGGAAGGAGATATATCCCTTAGACCTCTCGGGGATCTTTAGTTGGTCTAATATTACATTAATAATGTTGCTTTGTTTAAAATGCGTTTTGTTTTCCCCAATTGCCAAATCACACAGTAGCATCTTTATACACTAGAGTCTAGGGAGAAGCTCATCTCTCACCTGTATGGAGGCAGAGGCTACCTGCCCAGCTTGGTCAAAGTCCAGTGAGATGATCTGTGAGAAGCGAGTGGCATTTCCATTCAAATTGGTGCTGCTGTTGCCAAATGCCTCCAGAATGCTATATACCGCCTGCCACTTCTCCGCTGCAGATACAATCAATGAGTTAATCGAGTGTATATAAAATCAGCTGGAACATGCATTATACACAATAAAGAGCAGAAGAGTGGTCTATGTCATGTCAGTAGAACTGCCTTCAAGCAGAAGTAGCAGAGGTTAACACATCCGGGTCTATTCCCAAAAGCTGGAATTTGTCAGACAGACATAAGGATATACTTGAAGACAAAGATAAGGGCCGAGTAATGTTAAGGTCATACAGCAGGTAGCATATTGGCAGAATAAACGGGACAAACATCTTTTATCTGCCATGAAATTATCAATACAGTATCTTTCAATTACATCCTGCCGACTAAGGTCTCAAAGATAAAAAAATAATAATAATTTTCCCGTTGAACAGTTAGATTGTTGGGGAAAACCGTAGGGTGGATATTACTCCAGATGAGAGGAACTTGGTCTTGTGATCTCAGATACAGCAGACTCTACCTACTCCAACGGTTTTTAAAATTTGTGTAAATAATGTTAACGCTAATATGTAACCCACATCCAAAAACCTATTTAAAAAGAAACAAAGTAATTCAACTTAGAACTTTAGTACTGTATATCCACCGCTTCACAATTTAACAGTGTTCTGCTGTTCTCAAAGGAGGACTCATCTAATCCATCTAATCCATATATTGCAGGCTTCATAACACTTGGTAATTAAGACTAATGATGATTTACATGTATTAAAAACTTTAAGACACCATTAAGGAAAAGTCATTTAATATCATAAAGGGCATTTTAACGTTGGCTATACACCTATCCATCCCTGAACCTTAGTTGCATTCAAGAACACAATTCTTGCTGCTCAGAATAATCAGAACATGTATTGTATAAATTAAGAACGTGGTTCCTCCTATCAAGATACATTTTTCACGCTGCATTACCCGACAGGATCTTTCCAGTGCTCCCAGACACGGTAGCCAGATATTGGATCACATGCTGGCAGCTGGTAGTCTTTCCGCTGCCGCTGTTCCCGAGTAAGACGATGGACTGGTCCTGACGAGTCATTAGCATATTCCAGTACGCAGCCTGCGCTACTCCGTATATGTGGGGCGAGGTGTCCTCCCTACGACAACCTTTAAACATGTGCATCACCTGCAAAAGGTAAGGAGATATTACATACAGGTTTGAAGGGGAACTTTCATTCGATTGCATCGTGTGCGGGGGTCAGTTAAAAATCACAGATTTTTTAAGATTTTCAGCCATCATAAAAACTGTTTCCTAAAGGGAAATAAATCTGTGAATTCTTCCCAAACTAGTGCCAGCCACCTAGCGGCTCTATTACAGTTATTCCTACCCCAGACACACGGTTCTCCCAGATTGCTGGGAAAATGGGGGAGTCTCCCAAGGAGAGAGGTACGGGGAGATTCCCAGGAATATATTCACTATATTACAAGATAATTAGATATGATGCACAAAACCAACACTGAATACTTTTACTTAACACTAATGGTTAGACAATTAATATATTGGATTTTAAAACAATGAAATCCCCATTAGTTTCTTTGTTTTCAAGGCAAATAGAGCAGGAGCATAATGGGGATTGTAGTTCATGAGCAGCTGCCCCTGAGCGACACATCCACCAGCCTTGGTTTCCTCTTTAAGAGGCTGGTTCAGCGGTTTGTACAAAAAAGCTTTTATCCAGATATGACAGCTCTGATAAAAGAGAAAGGATTATTTTATTAGGAAACATGACCGCAAACATAATTAAGAGTCAATGTACCTGCAGAATACCGCTCGAGGGGATTCTTGTAACCATGGAAACCCGAATCACATTTACTAAGGAAATGTGAAGGGAATTGACAGGATCTGAATGACCCTGACGGCCCCGATGTATCTCACATCAGAGCAAATTTGGAATAGGAAACGGGGATTTTAAGTCTATGTGCTGCATGAGGAGAAAGGCTAATCAATGGGCAGGGAGGGGGATGGGTTCGCACTCCAGATAAACCATAAAGATTATGATGAATTCAAGACAGGTGTGTTGGCAATTAAACAGATACCCCGTTATTATTAGAAGCACTGGCCACTTGGCTAGAAAACAAAAATATTTTGCATTATTTTTAGCCACAAAAGGTTTTTTCTTTTTCTAAACATGTACAATTTAAGCAAGCCCAATCCATTAACCATGTGGTTTTTTTAAATGTATTTATTTATTTATTTTTAACAAGCATGTGACTTTGCTTACCCCTGACCTAGAGAAACTAATCTTCTGCTCTCCAGATGTTGTGAACTACATTTCCCTTGATGCTTTGCCAGCATTATGACTGTAAGAGCATGATGGGAGATGTAGTCCACAACATCAGGAGAGCCGAAGATTGCCTACACCTGCTCTAGGTAGATACATACACATATACACACACATACATACATACATTCAAACACACAAAAAGAAGCTGAGGACATGAAGTGACGTTAACGGAACTGAAAGAGGCAGATGCAAACCACAGGTGCCAATACTCCAAATAGTGCAACAGGTGTTTGCAGCACTTTAGAGGATGTACATTTGCGTAACTGCAGAATACAATAAAAAAAAGTCCTACTTGTGATTAGCTGGATTTATGCCACCTCAAAGGGCTGTTAATATGAGAATAAATGAGCTTGGAATGTCCAAGCTACAGAGTTGCTGATAAGCACACCATATCCCATGGCAGAAAGTCTCGGCTACAGAGATTCCCCGCAGTGATTTTATGGAAAAACCAAAAAAAAGGAAAAAATCTCAGAAAGGAAGAATGGAGTCTGCAGTAAATCTAGAGGTACACCGAGGAGTAAACAAATACCATTCTTAATCGTACCTTCTCAGAATATATGGAGGGAGAGCTCATGGGGTTCAAGATGACCATGGATGGGCCTGCATGGGTATGAATGAGGTTCCCACCATATCTCTGCCGCAGGGTGTGCAGGACACTGGCTTCATTCAAGTACAGCAAGGAGGCCAAGTCCTCCACTCGGTCATGAGAAGGAGCATTAGCCTGGAATTAATACAAAACAGTTTACCCAAAGAAACAAAACAAAAAATATCATGGAAAAAACCCATGAAATTTTACAAAGATTTATGAAAATGTCATGTATAATTCCCTTCTTTTTAAAATCCATTTCTAATCTTATACTTTTAATTTAAAACAAAATAGTGTAACGAGAAAGATTTTCTTCACAGTTTGGGTGGCTTGCTGGACGTCATGGCAGTAATGGCAGTAACTGCAGCTGGAATGTCAGGGGTTTACTATCACTGGCTATAGACTACCAAATCATTTATATAATGAATTAAACCCATATATCAAGAACTAAGAGTTTAACGTTTAGAAGGCAGCTGTAAATATCTTACCTTCTCCACATCATCTTCATCCACATCCAGTAGGCTCCCATCGTGTTCCAGTCGTATTTTCACCTTTCCCTCGGGCAGGCTGCCATTATCTGTATTCAGTTTATTGGCTGTACAGTAAAAGTATGTAAAATATATCAGAGAAATGTAACAACATATATAAGAATATGTCATCAACTAGTACATGAAAGCCGAACTGTGACCTATGAGAACTTAATGCCATTTACTACTGTAAAAAACACATGCTCTGTATTTCAGATTTTTTTATAAAATATTTTAATATAACTGCTGGGAAAGTAAATTAGTAGAACGCCTAGAAAGGCATATATCGAATTTTCTCTTCTGTCACAGGTGAAAACAAGCTACAAACAATAGTGCGGAGAACGGCGATATGATGTCATCGCCATACTGCATTATACGGAGGCTTCCTCCGTATATTCCTGGATATTAAAAGTTATTGAGATGCGATTTATCTATTTCAATGTTTTGAGCAACTCGCAGCAATAAAGCTGCGCCAGGAGTCATTTAGGATCAGTACGGGAAATAAATGGAATGCAGGGGAACAATACTCATCAAATCGGATTTAGAATGTATTGATTTTACCTTAAAAAGCCACAAAAACGTAACTATACAGCACAGGCTTGGGTCACAGGTCAAAAATCCTGAAATGTGTGTTGAAAACATTGCTCCCTTAAATATTATTACTACATTGATGACCGCAAGTGTTGGGAAAACAATGGGCAATCATGTTTAAGTACAAAAAAGACTTTCTATTAGGGAGGAAAAAAAATCACTATGCGATACGCAAAATGAGTTACAGAGCAACAATAAAAACAATGAAACTGGCTGTTTATTGGCAATACAAGAAAGGGGCTTATTCACTAAAGTAGGAGAGTTTGCAGTGGAGTTGCAGTTTCAATCCATTGACTTTATACAGAGCTGGCCCTGTACAATGTACAATGACCTCACTGACTCTGCATTATTAAAGGCCACCTCAGCTTTTCCTTCAGGAGAAAGCCCTGCTTTAATGATCTCAAAGAGTTGCGAAGCCTCATGTGGTACTGTGATGTAAATCTGGTCGGGGTGTATGGGCACCTTGCCAAAAAAAATAAATCATTTTAGTGACCATTGAGGACTAGGCTAAGCATAACGTACAGATAAAGAAACCTAATAGCAGTAACCCAAGCGCCGTGCCACTTGTGTGAATGTGCATGATGTGTAATATACTCAATTATATGCCACTGCATTAGATAGAACATACCTAGCGAGAAGCCATCTTTGTGGACCAGCCAGACTTTCTCGGTCTCATACCAGTTCTGTTCTGCGGAGATCTGCTCTTCAGTTTTGGCCTGCAAGGAGAAGATAACGTTCATCAAAATGGTTTGGGTGGCATTAGGAGGAATTAGTGGATGAGATTGGATTTGCCGACACGCTTCCGTGATGTACTGTACCTCAATACTATAGAATACTATATCACATGCGGTCTGATCTGCCATTCACAGGCCTGTCTATCTGTAGCTCACTACTAGAGGTGCATTTCCCCCTACGCTGCTGAGTTTGACATCCATTAGCCATGTCATTCCTAGTAATGTTGAATGCCCAAATGATTCCCTAGAATAATTAATGAAACATGCTTTATTTTTGCTGGGAACACTTAATTGTCACATGACACTGTTGTTGCCATAGAAACTGAAAAAGCTTCTTAAAGGTTTGTGTGGATTTTACACGATTAAGCCTTCTGATGAGATAATATATTAATTTTAGACATATGCTATGGGTTGCATGCTTAGCATACTAGAGAATACAGTGCTGTATAATATGATGGCGCTATATAAATAATAATCACACTAAAACAGTACTTTTAATTGTGAAAAAAATACAGATCCCATAAAAGTTCAATAAAACAAAAAGTTTGGTGTATGTCTCCAAAAGTGAATATTTATTAATATACCCAGTATATTGTGAAATATAAGATCCTATCAGTTTTAGGAAAATGTTTAAAAAATTGCAAAGTAGAGATCCACAAATAATAATACTAATAATAATACTAAATAATAATAAAACAGGGTTAACTGTACCATTAGGCTATTAAAATGGATTATATCTCCTATTTTTAAAAGCATTACCATGGCTGGGCAATCATAACAGTGATTGGAAAATGGAAGTTCATTTTGTTTTGTCTTTTAATGACGGGGCAAAAAAAAAAAACACTTTGTATGCCGACAAAAGAAGAAAGCTTTTAAAGAGATTAAACAATTAAGCAAACAAACCCTCTGATCTATCATCTGCCAAGAAATATAAAGTTATCACACAGCAAAAGCAAGTAAAAGCATGCCACGGCAAAACACATTAAATGTGAAAAATGAAGGAAATGGGAAAAAAAAAAAACTAAACAAAACGCAGCATGGGCCATGACAGCAGCCGTTCTATAAAAAGCAATGATTGGGAATTAATACATACATTGTCAATTACAGATTGTACAGCACTGTGGAACATGATGGCGCTATACAATTGTAACATATAGGCGGGTTTAATATTATATGGAGTTGGCTTAGTAGCCTCTGCTCAACCCCCATCTCCCACGGAAGAGAATTAGATACACTACCCTTCAAAAGTTTGGGGTCACTTGGAAATGCCCTTGTTTTTTGAAACAAAAAGCAAACTGTGTCCATAAAAAACATGCAATGCATTAGAAATACAGTGTAGATGTTAATGTTGTAAATGATTATTGTAGCTGGAAAAGGTGATTTTTAATGCAATATCTTTATAGGCGTACAGAGGCCCTTCATCCCTACCATCACTCCTGTGCTCCAATTAGTATATTGCGTTATCTAATCCAAGATGAAAGTTTGAAAGGCTAATTGAGTGTTAGAAAAACCTTTAGCAATAATGTTACACAGCTGGAAATGTCAAGTGACCCTAAACTATTGAATTGTAGCGTAAATTGAACACGAGTCTGCTGTCATGAACGGGTCTTTCCCAGGCTACAAACACACACACAAAAAAGTTTCATGAATCCAGCCAACCTGAGGCGGACAGACAGGCAAGCTCGGAGGCAGACAGACAGACGAGCTCGGAGGCGGACAGACAGGCGAGCTCGGAGGCGAAGCGCATGTGTCATCGGAAGGACCCTGCGAGGCAGACTGATGGAAGGGAAGCAATTTGCCATAAGCGGTAATCTCACTGCCAGACACTTAGCGACATAAACCACTTATATGTATAATCCAAACAGATTAAAATAGGTAAATAAGATATAAAAGCTGCACCGGAATCATACAAGCTATAAGGAACACGTGAAATGGTGGAAGTGTGAAATGTGTACTGCAGGGTCTATGGTGTTGGATTCGCTATTTATTAACATGATGAACCTTTAGGCCTAACCAAATTGATGCCTTGTAGGCACAATTATTCTGGTTACCAATAGTCATCCGCCGTAGCATAATCTGGCCAAGGAACAGGTCCAGGTGGAAAGCAGCACCTCTGCCACATAAGCATAGGGCAGATCATCCTACTAGGCAATCTGGCTCCCCACACACCATTCCCCCCACGGCAGGTTGAAGAGATGAGAGATGATCAGCCCATATACACTACGGAGGGCTGTGCCTAGGCAGGACAGCTTCTAAGGGCACATTTACCTGGCTCCACTCACACTTAAGACGCAGCATATCAGAATATGACATTATATCCCAGTGCTTGGCATAGAAGCCCCTGACCGAGGAGGTGAGGGTGCTGGGGCAGGCCTAGGGAAGACCTCAGCCAAAATATACCACTGGCATTACGGAGGGTGGGTTTGGCATAAAAGGTAAATAGTAATAATGCAACGGAAACCAAAGGAACGTTCCTGTTGAAGGTGTCAAACATTGCATTTAACACCCAAAAATACATTTATGGAATGTATTTAATTGGACAATTGGCAGGACTTAATGATGTTTTGCTTACAGATGTATCATCATGATTATGTCAAAAATCAAAGCATGCAAAGGGTTTTACGTGCATACGGTAATGGAAGGAGATGTGAATAGAGCCTTACACTCCAGCATGACACACGCGCACAGACACCGGCCCAGATGTGGACAGGAGACGGCGCTGCCATGGCAGATAGATCCTGTGGGCAGGGATACAGTACCTGGCTCGGTGAAGAAGAGGAAGAGGCTGCGGGCTCCAGCTATGGCAGCAAGAAGATGAGAGAAAGCAAACAGATGAGAGAAGAACCGGGAAAATGGAAAAATAAGAGCATTTCATTAATGTATACACCCTTTAATAACTAGCAGGATAGAACAGAGAAGCATATCCAACACAAAAGTGTATTAGTAATAGAGTATTAGTGCCACACGTTCAGATTATTTTACGCAATCGTCATTTCAATCCTTCCTTTCGAGACACAAAGTATTTCATCCAGCAGTAAAGATGTCAAAGCGCCAAGAGAAGAGCTACATGGCAACTGAAGGGAATATTTTAGTATTTGCAAAATCTAACAGCAGAAAACAGGTAAAGCCTTTTCACACCTACAAATATTTATATTCCTATAAACAAGACAACGCAAAAAAATGCATTAACGAACAGCCACAAGCCTCATGACAAACATTTCACCCCAACTCTTCAAGGCAGCAAACTTTCATTGTATCCGCCATGCACATGCGCATAAGTACTGCTTAACATGGAATCTGACGGCAGATAAGAACCATTCAGCCAATCTAGTCTGCCCAAATGTAAAGACAAAAATCTTCCTTTGTCTTGTCTTAGACTCAGCTTATCATATGCCTATTCCATACATGTTTAAATAGTCTCTACCGCTTCTGTTAGGAGGCTGCTCCACTTATTTACCTCTCTGGAAAGTAGAACTTCCTTCCCTTGCATCTAATATGTATCGCTTTAATACACAATCAAGCTATTTCGTAAAAACCCTCGCATTAAAGTCAAACGCGGTTTCTACAGATGCTCTGCATGCCATAACACGACATTAAAATGGATTGTGGATTTAAGAAGATCAGACAGAAATTTTTACTTCCCACCATGAAAATGAGATCACGTCTTTGATGTCGCATATAAATATTATGGAAATCTGAGGCAAATCTCAGCTAAATGGGATTTAGTGCACAAAAACAAAAATACTCCAACTCCCCCAGAAAAAGCAACTGTTTCTCAATGTTTCCATTAAAAAAAAATTCAACATATCAATAAAAAGGAAGAACACAAATTCTCCACTAGTTACAGTTACTATTAATTACCTGTTGACAAAATAGGTTGCCATTACTACAAACCAAGTAAATTAGTACAGCCAAAAGGTCTCGAATAATAACTTAAATTCTTATTAATATCACACAAAGCCACAAAGATGATGCATGAACAGCAGTTAATGGGTTAAAGAAACATTGGCGAGGGAGCCTTAAAGAACGCTACAGAGAAATGGTTTGGCACGGTATCCACCACTTAATGCTCTTTATATTCATTCATTAACTCAATTCAAAGATGGTTTCAAACTACATTTTTGTCCCATGCCAAGACAGAAGTGCTTAACCAAGCCCTGTTTAAATTCTACAGCTTCTGTTAAATTATAATTGTACGTTAAAAGAGCTTAAAGTTTCCCTTTTGTACAAAAATGACAGAGCAGCCCGTTTGGAGCCATGAAAAACATCAGCTTTGGTTTCAGATATATGACAAGTCATCGTTTTTTGTAGCAATAGACCTGGGACTATATATTTGTGTATATATGCACGTGTGAGATATATATATATTACATATATATTATATATGACACATACATACTGTACACACACACAAGTACCCTAAGCTTTATAATCACTCAGGCATGCATACTGGACACCCCAAAGACATTTGGCATAAGCTTGCACAAATAGCAAATGGCTACACGAGGCTCAGCAGGGTAAGACACACAGAATAACCTAAATATTTTATTTACAGATGCCATGAAGATTCTTTCCAGACGTTTCTGAGCCTCCTCGGCTGGTGTCCTCTGAGATGGAGCACTGACGGCCTGAAGGTCAAATTTACATTAGTAAACAGTATTATTCTGTTGCAATCAGAGCATCCCCTATCGAAAAGTAAGAGCATCCCCTACTGAAACAATTTTCTGACATTCCCCACGATACTTTATTCCAGTTCTGAAGCCACAAAAAGAACCAAATAATCAGAGATAACGAACATCAAATCTCAATTCCGACTTCTATTACTGAATGTACCCTGCCTGAAATTTCAAGTGAAATATTTAGTATAATTATGTAACTATTGCCAAATTCTATTCTAGAAAATCCTTAGACATGTTAAAACGGAGATAAGCGATCTCCCCAGCCGGCCCACTAACACTATGGAGGACTGTGCCAAGTCAGCAGAGCCTCCATAGTTTACTTCCGTCCAGTGCTCTGCGTCATCGTTAAAATGCAGAATGCCAGGTTATGACATCATATCCCGAAACTCCCCAGTAAAGAAGACGTAAGGAAGACAGGGTGGAGAGAGGGGCTGGAGGTGCTGCCATAGGTTAGCACACAGGAAGACAGCAAAAAATTTGTGGAGAACATTTCACTAAATGTTTCATATGTACCTATGACTTCATGAAGGCTTTTCAGAGACGCGTGTCATAGCAAAAGTCTTTGAAACAGATTTCTAACTGCTTGGGTTTTCAACAGCTGAATGCACCGCCAGCTGTCGAGTTATACTCCAGTTACTAGTACTCCAGTAACTAGACTAGTTACACCATTCTCTATGGCAATCATGGCAATTTCAGCCATAACCTGCCTGGAGAGGTAAAACAACCATGGCGCTATAAAGCAGACAATAAATTACAGTCACGCAGCCCCATGTTGAAGGTCACCTGAAGTCGCTGTTGGCCACTAGCCCATTGGACATTTTCCAGATATGCCCAGCAGGCAAACCAGACCTGATTTTAACCGTTTTGATTGAGATGTCTCAATAGCTTTTATTGTAAAGGTACACAGGACTAGCCACCAATAAACCTGTTACCAATGAAAAAAACAACAGCTTTGAGTCCATACATCAATATCTGCAAGTGTATCTTCCTGTACGTTGTATGCGTTTGTGGGTCGTTTTCCAGACCCTGACTAACGTAATGTACAGGAAGAGCTTGAGTGAATAATGAATATGGAAAATAGTTGTGGGTCTCTGGAAAGCAGCATGAAGTTCAGGTTTCTCACACTGCCAACGCATGGAAAAATTGACAAATACAGTTCTGAATACCCAAAAACGCAAGATTCTGGGATTCTAGACTGAACTGTTACACTCGACAAAGGAGAGACCATATAAAGAAAGCATCAATAAAACTATAAAAAAACAAATCTACCGTTTAAAGAAAATTGCTGTAAGACACATAAGGATAGTTAATAAAATAAAAGAAGGCCAGTCAATTGTTCAATAAAACAAACCTGTCCTTTCCCTTTGTCTTCAAGGACAACAGAAGGTGGATGCTTCTGAGTTCTGGAGAAGACACTTCTCTTCTTCAGACATGGCTGAGAAGCAGTGGGGACAGTCTGAACGGAGCTCTGGATAACCTTACTAGTATATCAGGCTGAAAATCTGCATGCTATTCCAGTTTTGTTTTTTTAAAGCTTAAGCTGCAGACGTGGAATATACATTCTAAACTACAAGCCGTGGCACAAGCCCATTAGCCGAATAATGAAAAACGCACAGGAAATCTAAGAATAGTTCCTGAAATGTTCATGCGTACAAAGTAACATTTTAAGGAACAATCTTCAGTTGCGGGTAAAGCACATAGAAAAGGATCATCAATTGCTAAACAGAGATGCAAAAAAACTTTTCAACAGTAAAATTCTCTGTATTCTGTGTACATGCAAATCTATCTATTTACCTTTATGCAAGAAAAAAAAAACCCCAAAGGAGAATTAAAATGTGTGACATGCATGGTTATAATGTATATCCAAAGGCTGACGTTTTTCTAGAGCATGCAGAAATCTGGTTATGTTTGCACGCTCTAAAAGTAGTACCTCCGTCGTCACTCCAGAGGGGTTCTGCGTGGGCTGATTGGATAATTCTGGAATTGGGGATTTTGGGGCAGGGAGGGCTTCCTCAGTAATGTCCTTGTCTTCCACAGGAACGGGTGTAGTTGACTTTATGGGCGATTTTTCCTCAGCTGGGGGAACCGCAGAAGATGCTTTGTCTGCTGGTGTTTCATCTTTCTTCTCAGGAGGTTTAAATCGTGGTTTGTGCTCCTTTGTTCTTCCCCTTGTCATGAGGCTGGCGAGACCAACCGAAATCTCATCCTTGGGGTTCTCTTTCTTCACTTCAGTCTTTGGTGTGGATGGAGTCTGGGTAACAGGTGCTGGAGCCTGATTCTTCCCCACATTTTTAACTTCAGTGCTTTCACTAGGAGACTGGCCTGCCTCCTTCTTATTTCCAGAATCTTCCTGCGGCATTACTTTCCTTACCATCTTTTTTACCACCTTTACAACTTTCTTCTTACTACCAACTCCAGTCGTCTCTTCAGATGGCATCTCTGCCCGGGCAGTCTTCTCACTTTCCTTTCTGAACATGGTACTGGGTGCCTTCTCTCCAGACTGCTTTGCATCGCCGTTCAGCACTGGCTCCGGACTGCTTATCCTCTCTGGACTTTGCAATCTTTCAGGGCTCTTATATCCCAGAGAGTTGTGCCGTATGTTCTGGATAGGGTCAGGACTTTTTGCCCTTAATGGACTATGAACAAGGGAGTTCCTCGGAGACACAGAACGACTTACAGACTGTTCCCCCTCATTCACAGATTCTGTGCTGTCAGACTAAATTTCAAAGATATGAAAAGGCGTAAGGGAAAAAATCATTGCCATTTTAAAAGCAGCTTATAAGTGCAAATATATATTATATATGACCTGCTACACTTTCTAGGACAAGAATGATTTGATTGAGAGCATTTCTGGGCTTTCAAGAACTTCATATTCCAATACTGCTTTTTAATTTTTCATTTTCTGACCGACTCAGCATTTACGGCCAATGGTATATAAAGGAAAATCTTTATATATATATATACAAGATCCCATAAACTATACTAAATATCAATGCAGTTTATACGTCACCCTGTACACAAAAAAGATAAAAAAGTGTCCCAATAATACATACCTGAATTCACGCTTTAAGGTATTTAATCTACGCAACGGAGCATTATACAGTCTTCCACTTATCTTTCTAAACCAAATGCCCGTGTTTCCCATGAGTGAGCGATATCACCTGCAGTATGATCCGTCAGCAAGGAGAGTAACTGCAGTGCAGGGCTGCCGGGGAGAGCAGCGCGCAGAGAACTGGAGCAGCAGAACCGCAAAACACACGCTAGAAGCCGACAGTCACGCATCATTCCTTCATTGTTATATTGGATTGTTTAATAAAATGTATTATTCTACCTCTTGCATTCTTTTTAAACACAAATCATAGCTAATGATGTATTTAATTTAAAACATACCCCCTTTTTAGTGGAATCAGATGAGAGGTTTACATTCAAATAAATTAGACGGACCTAATTCAGCAGATATTAAGTGTGAGCCGGACTGTACGCAGATGCTGCTGCTACCCTGACAAATAGCAATGGGCAGCATTGCTATGTCTATGATATTGGGTTGCCTGTAGGGTTGCCATATCAGCAATTTTTCCAGGACATCTAATTTTGACATGTTGCTGACCACCACCAATAGAGTGCTTCCTGCATTATGGAACACGGTGAAAACACAATGGCAAACACGGCGCTTTGTCATGAGGAGCATCCTAAGCCTGTAGTTCTTGAAAGCCAAGAGAAATGCTACAATCTCAGAAAAGCCCCTGTAGATATTATCCGGCACACCGGGACACTTACAGCTTCATTTTGGCCACCGTTTTTTCTTTTTACTTTGTCTTCTTCCTTAACCTACAGTTTCAAATAAACACAAGGAGGGGGAAAGTCACACTTATTGCTGCGAGAACTATAATTAACGGTTAGTGTATGTATAAAATCCACTTAAGAGCGCTGCTAGGGTTAAATTTAGCACATTGGCAAGTGATAAGTCCAGAGACAGACTCTTATCTACCCCCCAGCCTCCTTTAAGTGAAGTTAAAATAAAACCCCAGTGCCTCCATATATGCTGGCGCCTGATGTATGTGCGACAGGACATTAACGCATTGAAAGTATACCGATGCATGCATAGAAAAATATACGAATACATGCATTATATAAATACGCAATATAAGAATATAGCAACATATAAGCTGATCAAATGAGACTGCCCTGTTCTTATTCTATCTTCATTAAAGTTTAATAATTTATAGAGAAGATGCCTTACGACTGTAATTTAAATGACCGGCAGGTAATACGGAAGGAGAACTGAAAAGCCTTTGCTTTATTAAATAAGCCCCATGCAAAGAGGGGTCTGTTCACTTAGCCCTGAGAATGCTACCTGTTCTGGGCTATATAGTCCAGCACAGTATATTATACAGTTACAGATTTATGTAGAATATGCATATATATATACATACACATAGAATTTGGAACCATTCAGCCCATCTAGTCTGCCTATGTTTCCCTAATGTAAAGACTAGGACCTTAAAGGAGTCCTTGGTCTTGTCTTAGACTCGGGATAACTCCAATGCATGTGTTAAATTCCCTTATTGTGTTAATTCTGCAGCAGGGACTGTTGAGCGGAGATGGTGACATTAACCCTTCATCTGCCAGCGTGCAGAGCATTAAGCTATTCTGCGATAAGATGTGCCAAATTTTATTCTGCATCAGGTTGACAGTGAACCCTGCAGATCCCAAATGATCCTGTCTGAGGATCATTTACAACAGGACCGATCATCAGATATTCCCATGGATCTCATCTCTATTCTGGATTTAATAACAAACTCCGAAAAAAGTATTGTGACAACTCTGTGTCATCTCCAATGCGGATAGTAATTCTAAAAACACACCAAAATATTTCCATATTCCTCTATGTGGTTCTGCATTACAACCTTTTCCACCAATGAATTGTAATCGACACAACTGTACAACAAAGAAATGCACACACATGCCACACAACAATACAACACTTCCCTTTTGCTCCCAGAATGCAAAGCGTGAGGAGAATGCCATGGCAGGGCAGTCATGAGCTGGAGATTTCTACACTGAATGGCTGAAGGAGAAACACAGAGAGGATCAGAAGTGAATGTAGATATTTGTGGGTCCTTCACAAATGACGGTTATTGCCATGCAGCAACGGTGCTTACTGGGGGGATACTGCAGGGTAATAAAAATATATATATATACATAGAGAAATAACATTGGGGTAAGGAGAGGGGGAAGACACCTGTAAATAAGCAAAAGCAAGTTAATTACACGTGATTAGATGATATTATGTGTTTTTACGTGTATAACAAAAAATATTAAATGCATTGATCAAGAACAATTGTGTTTGGAATCAAAATAAAGTCCTACAGCAAGGGCTTGTTTCACTTAACGGAACATAAAACCCATTTCTTCCAGTACCATGTGTTACTAAACCACACTGTGCTGACGGCTTTCATTAGCCCCAGTAGATTAGCTGCATGCACCCTGAGCCCCCCGGTTCTGTTCTATCTGCCGAGGACTCTTTGAGGATCCCCCCCTGTTATGTGGATCTAGCTTTGTAGAACCTTCTTTGGTTGTTAGACCAATACATGGCCAATATTTCTACCCAATAGAAAGTTGCTTAAATAAAACTAAATTGCGCCAAGATTCCTTGCTTTGTGAACATATTGGTCATTTCAGTTAAACCCTCAAAACTTGATATATTAATTAAATATAAATCAACACACTAATTGATGGGGGCCCATGGTTTATACCCCAGCCATGTTAAGATTAGATAGGATTTAGGATAGGATTAGTTAGGGTACTTGGACATACGTGCAGGCTAGGTAGGGGCCTATGGGCATACTATAGCACCCCCACAAAACAGAACAAGATAACCATTTGGATGGAATCGTACTGAACACAATGGGAAGATTCAGGCAATCAGATTAAAATTGTCTGCTGCAGTTAGCTGCTCTCATAGAGTACTACAATAATAAATATTAGTGAGCTGAGTCAAATGTATTTAATATTAACGATATTAATATCAAGAGATGGCTCTGCTTGTTCTGTATAAGACATGGAAAAGGGAATCGTGGTTTAAAAATAAAAAAAAAAAACTTGGAAAACTATGGAATTTAGGGTATGAAAAATCCTTGGCCATGAATAGGTTAGATAGCTTTTATAGGATTTGCTGTCATTATAATATATTTATTGGGTTCCTCACTTCGTTGTTTCTACGTGTACTGAAATAACCCATCTTTACGACAGGCAAACCTTGGAGTGGATGGCTACAGCAGCAGACCAGGGTAGTGGGGAGATGTACCTATAAAAAGGGGACGCTCATACAAAAATCAATTCATATATCGAAATGAATAATAAGGAATATCTATTGATGGATACATTTTTGTGTTTACACATAGGTGCCTGTAGTCTTGCATGTTCTAGGAGTGATTGGCGGCCAGGCAGTCTGCTTATTCAGGAGTGTGCTGGTGTAGCCATCTGTTCATCAAATTGTAAGCCCAGTTGGTTGAAAGAAGACACCTGTCTAGTGTCTACTTCAAACTGAAAGATGTCTCGTTTGGTGCTTAGATTGGATGAGTAAATAAACATTTCTGTAGAATCTGTGTGAACAGTCGATTACTGTACTTAAAGAACACAGTCTTTTGGAGGAATTGTTAAAAACAACTTAAAGCTTAATTAAAAAGGTAGCCCACACCAACCAAAAGGGTAAAGAAACTAATCCCAGCAGTAATATGAGCAATGGGCAGTAGATGATAAACTTAAAATAAGCCAAGGAGACTCTGAATTTCATTCATTAGGTCGGAATTACATGGCAATAGTAAATCACGGGGAAAATGCGATGTATCTACTGACAGTCTTTGTGTCAAGTGTTGCAATTTGGTTTGACTTTGTCTAATTAGTGATCACGACTTCCTGGCCTACCTGGGCTCTCTAAGGCCAAGATCCAGACCACTGGCAGCATTAGATATTCAGAAACAATACAATGGATAGCTTAAGGCCATGGAAATTGTAGCTCGAGTGACACATTAAATGTTATAGCAAATACTAATCCAGGGATCTCCTGAGACATGTCACTACATCGCACACTCTACTCCCAGGGCACAGTTATGACCAACTATGGGAAGGATCCAAGAGTCTCCAAGTCACTCATTCCAAGTGACCTGCTCACAATCATTGGCAGAACCTGGGCTATCAGGCTGCTAGAGATACAATACTTGTTGAGTTCTTATCCATCAGTAAAAATGGCTAAAAACTATTCAAGTGATTGGCGGGGGTAACATCAACGTAAGGTGTCGGGAGTGCCTGAATATCACTGTATATATGGACTAGTCCATACTACCTTTTGTCATGAAACTGTTTTGCAGTTTCTGGGAGTATCCATGGGAATAATGAGTAATGTGTGTGCCGTAACAGGACAAGGATTTCCGACTGAGCTGCCGCTCAAAAAAAAAAAAAAGCTCTGTTCTGTTTTACTTATGCTCTACCTTTGGTTACATTTTTGTTAGCAAAGGTTAAGGAGAATTGCGAACAACTAACATAATTCACATCAGCATGACTTTACTGTGAAAAGAAGTAAAGAATAGAACAGAAGGCTATGCTGTCATATTGTACAATCTGTGTCAGAAAACATGAAGCATCAGATCCAGAACAGGACCCTGCCAGACCCTTCAGACCTCCAATCCCTTTAAAACACAAAGACTGTTAAACCAACATCTTCCCGTTACCACAAACATTAAAAGGACAAAACGGCAGACCCACAAACTTATGGCAGGCCCGTTTAAGTCCTCTCTTAAAATCAGGGGTGGCGCTATGTTTGAGGGGCCTTAGAAAACAAAGTTTCACAGGGGCCACATCTTTAACATGAGCAATAAATTAGATTATATAGAAATGAATATGAATATATTGTGATATATTGCATGATTAAGCGCTTCTTAAATGGGCACCAAGCAGCTGCTTAAAGGTGATGACGCCCCTAGTCTTTAACGAAACGCTGAATGACCAAACCCCTTCTATAAATGTATTTTAATCATGCAAAATGTTACCTCATTCATATATTTTTAGGAAGTGCTTAATTGTCATGCGACATGACAGCTACTGATTGGTTGTTGCCATAGCAGATAAAAATGTTTTGGCGATTTCCTTGAATACAATAACATATTGCTACGGATTGTGTTTAGAGAGGGGGATTGAAGCATTGTGGAATAATACTGTTAATCTGCTTATGTTGGCACACCACCCCTAGCTTCAGCGAAAAAGAAGCTTTGTTTATAATACGAAAATGATTTTATTCATTTAAAATCCTAGTCCCCTAAACCCCTTTCTTAATAAAGCATCCAAGATATCCCTTGCACAGCTGAAACCAGTTTTCTGACATCAGACCACAATGAGAGCAGCACTGCCGAAGATATTCCGCTAGCCAAGACTCGTACTGCAACACGACAAAGAAGTAACAGAAGAAAGAAAACCCTTGCATACAAAGAGCATCTAATCAAGCACATTACACGACATCAAAAGCAGAGCTCAAATGTATTTCATCCAAGCATTTATGTCTTAAACTGAACTACGTTAGATGTTACAATGCTCATTTTAATCTATCTTCTTCTAGATTGTAAGCTCTTTGAGCAGGGCCCTCCTAATTTTTTGAGTGTGGAAATACAAATTATCAACTGGTGCACTACATACGCTCTGTTTACCCATTGTGCAGCGCTGCAGAATATGATGGCGCTATATAAAATCCATAGTAGCGAGTTGTCTAACACTCATATAGCCGGTGTTAGAACGCAGCATTAAAGACCCTCCAATTGCGTCCGCCTGCTTTAATGCAATAAACAACGCTCTGCAGGAAACTTTCAGAGACAGAACTGAAACTGTTATTTGAAGGATTTATAAACTGTGGGTACGGTTATTATTTAATTATTCCTTTATGAAAAAAGTAAACATTTATTTTAAATTGTGGAATAATAAAAGGCACTTTTTTTGTGGTTTGCAAAGAAATCCACTGCCCCTATTCTCCACGGCGATCAGAGTGTTAAATCAATATCATAGATGTTAAAATGTCAACATAGTCCATAGCAATGTACAAAGCATGCATGCACCTGGGCCCAAGTTATTTGAAAATAGTTGATGGTTAACTCTTAAACGCCTGATCATAAACACACATTTTAAGACAATCTAACAGCAGCACGGGTTAAAATAGAACATGTTTAATATTGTTGTCTTGTTACAATGAAAAAGAATAATAGCTGGTGAAACAGTAGCCATTTAAATAAACACATTGTTACATGGAACGAGGATAAGTGAAAGCCATCGGAGAATAATTCAGCAGTAATGGATGGACTCTTTTCGCTCATCATGCCTGGTAAGCACAAGCAATATAGTAACAGTCAGCAATATAGTTAAGAATAGCCATCATCTCCAACCTAGGCCCAATGGCACAAGGTATTCGACTGCCAGGTTTACTTCAAAGACAGCATGTTTATAAAAAAAAAAAGTTTTAAAAAAGTGTATACAAAATTATATATAATAAGTCCTAAAAAATATATTTTAACAAATAAAAATATTTTTAAATGTGTGCATGTATAACAATTATATACATACACACATACATAATATATATTATATATGAAAATGCATTTGGGGCAAAAACTAAATTATTGTACCTTACCGCAGCCTCAAGTAGAAAAGACCTTAGAGAACCAGACCCAGCTCTACAGAAGCAGAGAGAATGTGTCCAGAAACAGAGAGCGAGGCACTGAAATGTGAGAGGTGGCCAATGAGTCAGTTTCCCTAACTTCACAGCTACAGTCACAGGACAGCTGCACTGATACGAACCGCCTAAATATAGCCCAGGAATGCTAAGGGAAGCGGCCAAGAAGTCTCATACAGTTGCTGGATCCCCTCAGTCTACTCCATCTCAAACTATCAGCAGAGAGGCCACAGAAGTCTCCTGTGAACTAGCTGCTGAAGGAGGAGTGAACGGGGCAAACCGAGGCAAGGCACAGAGGAAGGAAATGGCTGTGGCTAGGCACGGTTTGTGGCTTGTGTGTGAAATGGGGAAAGATGCCGCGTACTCTGCACTCATCAGGTCAGCATCACAGGACCCCGTTATAAGGGACACAGGACGCCATTATACCTTATACACGGATTATTTAACCCTTCCACTGCCCAGTCCTACAGCAAGTAACAAATGTAACCTTTCCGTGACAACATTGTTACTGTGTGTCTTCCAGATTAACACATATATATATTATATATATATATATATATATATATATATCATCACACCCATGCAATCCAAAAGATCATGATGGTGTACAAGCTATAAAGTCAGACTTTCTATCATGTGAGATAATGCTGATGTCAGATAAATGAAGTCACATGCTTGTTCAATCAACGAGGCAACTAATATAGCTGTACATCATACAGGGCCAGCTTGCAAGAGAAGCTCATACGGATTATCCCTTCATAATAGATAAGGTAGCAGGACAAAAATGCATATTAAGTGTGAAAACGGGGTCATTACAGACCCCCTACCCTGCTTATTTTATTTAGATGCCAGTGCTTATGTTATGTTTAAATTACAGTGCCCCTTGAGCATTCAAAGAGAATATAGAAATACACACTTCTCCAGCTATATAATCCTTCAGCGCCCCCTTGTGTTAATGAGTGGATATCACACAGCATGGGTGGTAAAGGCAGCAGAGACATTATTGAACACTCGACTACATCCACAAGACACCGCTGCAGGGGATTCTGGGTACTGGTGTGCAAATTAGGTTAACCTCTATATTCACTTTATACATGGACCCTTTGAATCAAATGTCTACTGTTTTAGACATCATAGACAGCCTCATAGACAGCCGATTCCCCCTTTATGAGACGGATGAGCAGGAGGTTGGCTACTGGTTTGTTTCTTGTGGCTTGGAGCAGTAAGTAAAGCACACAAGTTGTGGTGGGGTAAAGGTGACGAGTGAATGCATGAGATTATATTTATATATTTAAAAACTATGCCCACAATCTAGTCATGTACTTGATTCACAGCATTTTGCTAATATCAGGCAGTCACCACTAGGGGGCGACAAAACACAGGGTTTCAGCAACATGATACTTTATATTTTGTTATTACATATAATTTAGCAGCATAGTAGCCAATAATTTCACAGAAAGGGAATCATGGGGGGAAAAAAGGGTCTTTCAATAAATTATATGCCACATTTTAACCTAAAATGTAATAATAAATGTAATATTTGCCAACATTAGAAAAAAACTCTAGAAAGTGCCACCTTGTCATTTTCTAATTATTATTTATAGATTTATATAGCGTCATGTTTCACAGGGCTGATCAATAGGTTTTTTTTGTTTTGTTTTTTCTTCCAGGTCCAAATCAGCAAAAATGACAGGCACCTAGTGCCATTTTGGGGTCAAGAAGGAATTTTTTTCCCTGGTTAGTACAAAATTGGAAAGAGCATAACCGGGGGTTTTTTTTTTGCCTTCTTTTGGATCAACAGCAACAAATTAACAGATATAGGAAAGGCTGAACTTGATGGACGCATGTCTTTTTTCAGCCTATATAACTATGTAACTATGTAGCCTACTGTATCCTTTTTTAGTACCCATGTATAACCATTTGGTTGTCACCATTAGCAAAAAGACAATATTTGTGAGGATTAGTGTTTGAGTAATCTAATTAAGTTCCAAGGTAAGGTAAACATTGGTAGTGGGTTTAAATATATAAATCTGAAACATCATTTTTCTACACTATTTCCCAAAGGTGTTAGAGGGGGGCTCCAAACCATGACTTGCCCGGGGCACCACCAGCCCATGAGGTCAGCCATGTTTCCTTTTCGAAATAAAACATTTTTTGCACACACCTCACCCCATCATCTCGACTCCTATTTAATAACATCAATTGCGAGTAAAGATTGTGGCCTCTTGGGAGCTTGGTGAAAAGGTTTATTGTGCGTGCGTCTCAGAGTAGACTTTGCCACATAACTTGGGAACACACCCAGACTTTACACACAGAAGTAGGAGAAAAATAAATAGCCCTGCATCTATACTCTCTTATTGTACAGCTGAGAAGAGATTAAATGTATTCCTGTAAATAGAATTAAAGAAAAAATATCTACCCAGTGCTAGATTTATTGACAATTAATGCCTCCTTTTGTTTTTTTATCCCAACTGCATTGAAGATGACCAGCAAATGTTATAGTAACATATTAGAGAATACTACAGAATGTTTAAACTTTGCTTCCAAATGCAGTGGTCAAAAACAGGCAGTTTTAGAGAGGATTTATTTCCTTGTCTATTAAAAACTATTGTCAGCCATAACATTATGACCACCTGCCTAATATTGTGTAGGTCCCCTTTTTGCTACCAAAACAAGCTTGACTCGTCAAGCCATGGACTCCACGAGACCTCTGAAGGTGTGCTGTGGTATCTGGCATTAAGGTGTTAGCAGTAGGTCCTTTAATTCCTGTAATTTGCGAGGTGGGACCTCCACGTATGCATCCTGATGCCATGTGTTCTCCAGGTAAGCGACGCACTCGGACATCCAAGTGATATAAAAGTAAACTTTATTCATCAGACCAGACTACCTTCTTCCATCGCTCCGTGGTCCAGTTCTTATGCTTATGCGGCCATTATAGATGCTTTTGGCAATGGACAGGGGTCAGCATGGGCAACCTGATTGGTCCGATACATGGCAGGGGGGGTGAAGGCGTATGAGGCCGCACAGCCGCAATGAGCCTTGACCGCCCATGACCCTGTCGCCAGTTCACCGCTTTTCCTTCCTTGGACCACTTTTGATAGGTACTGACCACCTCAGACTGGGAACACCCCACAAGAGCTGCAGCTTTGGAGATCTCTGACCCAGTCATCTAGCCATCACTATTTGTCCTGTGTGAAAGTCGCTCAGATCCTTCCTGCTTCTATCTCATTAGCTTTGAGGACGAAATGTCCACTAGTTGCCTAATATATTGCACTCACCGACAGGTGCCATGATAACAGGATTATCAGTGTTATGCACGTCACCTGTGTCAGTGGTCATAATGTTATGGCCGTTTCGTGTGTGTGTGTGTGTATACACACACACACACATATTATATATATTAATATATATATATTATATATATATATTATACTATAATGTACCACACACACACACACAACACACACACACACACACACGTATTTATAGTGAAATCTCAAAGTGAAGATTGAGAAATTACATTTTATGAATATTACGGTTGATTTAAATTTTAGAATAGGAAATTAAAAAAATAATTTTAAAAAAATTAAATATGCGGGCATCACTGAAAACAGAGATTCTGAGATAGATTCATAAGGACAATATGACTAGTGTTTTTTGATATTAGCCGACAGTTTATGTAATTTTTTTGCAGTTATAAAACCGTACTGAATAATCAAATCTATTACCTACGGAAAGTTTGACTACCAATTTGAGTTGCTGTAGCTATAGTATAGCTAGACACCTTGTATAATAGTAAAAAATTTTGGGAATACAAAGAACTTCAGTGTAAAAAATTTAAAAAAAAATAGAAGAAAAAAAAAAAAGCAGTTAAATACAAAAAAAGCCTTTTTCAAACTGACGTGCATATGAAAGCGAGCATTAACTACTCAAGTGGTATTTAAAAGGCAATTATTGTCATATAAAAATGTTATAGTAAGTAATCTCTAAGAATCTTTCCCAGAGTTGGATTCTGTTTTGCAGCTGAAGCAATTTCCTGTTAGGAATAATACAGAAAATTGTGTTCCAGAAAAAGCAACATTTTTGCGAGAGGCATTTCTATGGGAGGGAGAAACTATAAGGTGTGCAGGTTTCAAGAATTTCTATAATTATTCTACAGTGCTTTTTTGAGTAAAAAAAAAAATTTTTAAGCAAACTAATGGAAAGTGAACGTGAGAATGAAACCCAGAAATATTTATTTGCCGCCACTAAGCCTGAACTTTGTCATGTGCTCTTATACCAATAATACAAAATAAACATTGGGGATCGTGCATAAAAATCCAATGTTCCAAAAGGAAGAGACTGCCGGGGAAGGTAAAAAGTGCAGCACCCTAAAAGGGAGAGAGGGGAAGGTATAAAGTACAGCACACAACAGGGAGATACTGCAGGGCAAGGTATAAAGTGCAGCACGCAAAAAGGGAAAGAGACTGCCGGGGAAGGTAAAAAGTGCAGCACGCAAAAGGGAGAGAGGGGAAGGTATAAAGTACAGCACACAACAGGGAGAGACTGCAGGGCAAGGTATAAAAGTAGAACCCAAAATAGAGACCACATGAGAAAGGAATAAAGTGCAGCACCCAAAAGGGAGAGACTGTAGGGGGAAGGTATAAAGTGCAGCACTACAGATAGAGACTGCAGGGGGAAGGTATAAAGTGCAGCACTCAAGATAGAGACTGCTGGGATGGGGTAGAAGGTGCAGCACCTTAGAGACACTGCAGGGAAAGGCTAAGTGCAAAAAAGTCTAGAAGCGCCCATACAGTATAATAAAGAGAAGGTCAAGAGCATAGCAACCGTCACAAACACTACACAATCAGTACCGCACTGTCAGTTTCATGTTAATGCTATTAACTGGGTGGTAGAAACGCTCTACCTGTGAATAGGCAACACATTTACTGCAGAGTTTGCATGAAATGGCAGAAAAAGTATAACTTGCGTAAAGTGCTTGTTTATAACCTCACGTGCCACTCGAGACACTCCTTACATTAAACACATAGGATACTTTTTAAGCTGCTCTGCAACTAATAAACACCTCATGCACTGTAATTCAATAGTTACCACTAACAGCCGTTCGCATACAAAATGTTAGTGTTTGAGCCGCCATGTCTCTCGTTATTCAGAAAAGGAATATAATCTGGGTGGAGGAGGCAGAAAGCTGTGCCAAACCATCACCGTCACTTTGCTAGAAAACACCACAGAAGCCTGTGTGAAAAATAATCCCGTTCAGAGCCAACAAAGCCGGTTTCCACACAGCTGTACTTTTGGGATTTATTGTATCCTTATTGTATTTCTTTAAGGTATCGAGTAGCAGTTTGTTCTCTGTGCTAGCTAAACACATACAGATACACACATATACACGCACTAATACATAGAAACGTACCGTGTTAGTCACGGGAAGACTTAAAGCAACTCTGGTAAAGATGACACCGTGTCACCGAAGTGTAATAGATTGCAAGCTTTGGAGACTACCCAAGCCTCTTCTAGATATGTCTCTTATACAGGAGGCATATTCTACTCAATTTACTATTACATACATACATACATACATACATACAGGGTGGGCAGTCACAGATCATTTGTCCAAAACACCCTGGTGGAACTCAAAATTAAACAAGAAAAAAAAACTAAAAAAAATCATGACACTTTCTACAATTCAATGCTTAGATTTATGACAAAATGTCAATGTTTTGGTCACACATAACAGACCTGAAGACACCAAGGCATCATTAAATAGGTTCCATTTATACCAAGATATTAACATCAAGAAACTTTTGTAAGTTGATCATAAAAATATTAAATCCATATAAAGACACTCATAGCGATACCGATGTCGAGTTGTTGCACCAATAATTTTGTATTGTATATCTGTATTGTGCAGATGCACCTTGTCGTTATCCAGTAGGGGGCGCTGCTATTTCATCAAGTACAATCACTGGAGGGGCACGACAGATTTTACTATAACATCCAACAGCTTCAAAGCATGTCAAAATCAGTATTCCAATGCAAACATGAGGTGCTTGCACGTAACTGGGAAAGCTGTAGGAGAGCTGAAGCTTCACACCTACTGACTGTGTTACGCTTTATGAACAGAGATACACAGAAAGGGTAAATAGCATATTTACCCTTAATAAACCTAAATAGCATATAACGCATGCGCGTTCAGAGAGCGAGTCTCAGTGGGTTAAAAGGCTGCGCTGACCCATAGATTCAGCTGCTTGGTAAGTAATATAGGACCAGCCAAACTCAGGGTACTTTGCCGCAGCGACGGGTAAGCAATATATAGCCAAGATTCGGCAGACCAGATGGGCTGAATGGTTCTTATCTGCTGTCACTTTCTAGATAGAGTACAAAATAAAGCTCCGGGCTCTCATTTTAAAGCGACTGGGGAGATGAAGAAAACCTTGACTTCTCACTGATATAAGTATGCAGGACTATAACTTGATGACAGATACAAGATTTCAAACAGTACCAAAACATTCAGAAGGGACTCTGATGCTACCAAAAGGAACCAGCGCTATTTATTTGGTAGGCTGCCATAACTTTTCTAGTAACCTCACAGTCCTAAAAGTTTGAACCCCGCCTGGGACCATTACTACAGCCATAAAACAAACTTTATATATTTGCTTTATTCCTTTAAACAGCAACGTTGGATAATATGATACCACCGGCCAAGTCGGGGAGCAGAGGCAAACTTCTGAGTACTCGGACAGAACGACCGATGTAATTAGAGCCAGAGGAATCTTATCCACCTTCAGATATTATGCAAAGTTCTTTAAGTCCGCACACGCCAAGGACTCCCTCAGCTGTGCCAGAAGAGAGAGGAGGGGAAAAGCTATTGTGAAAATCAGCAGAAATGATAATACAGAAATTCCTTTCATTCCATGCGCTCACACAGCCGGCTTCCGCTTCCATTACAAGTTAAACGCAGAAGATAAAAAAAACAGCTGTGCCTGGCCTGTAGTTTTAATAGTAGAAAGAGGTGCTTTAAATATGAATGGGTCATTTTAACCGTATCGGATCCGTCTACAGGAAGATGCCACGCTATGTTCTTATACTACTTGATTTGGCTGGGAGTTACATTTTTGGATGCAATTGATTAGAATATTGGATTGCATCTCACAGAAAAAAAAATACATTGGCCCAAGGGACTTCATGAACACTTATAATACTGTAGATACTTTTACTATATGTGTGAGTTAATAGGTGTAAATATTGCGATGTGCCAGGTAAAGTCTTTTCCCTCTGAAAGGGTTGATATATTAGCAACGAGAAATACACAGTCTACGCCTTTATCAGTGAACATGGAATTAACCACATCCACTAATGTAATTGCTGCAAGGACGAGACTTTTCAACCGATCCAGATGATTTCTACCGACGTGGAAGAGGGAATCGGTGGGAGCGTGGCACGATGATCAGTAGTACATCTCCAGGTTGTGCTTACGACACAACAGGAAATAAAAGGTCTACCATGACCTACATTGCCACCAAAAGACTTGGGTGGAGTACGTAATCCGTCACTATGAGTAAAAGAAAGAAATGCTACAATGTAGCTCTAGCACCAATCGTCAAGATCGTGTTCAAACTGCGGTATGGGCCAAATCAAAGAATGTAATTCCAGACACATAACGGCTCAAACTATGAGGAGACTTAAAGATCAAATAAACCCATAGAATAAATTGAATGAGTCTTATAAAATGAACTGATTTTTTAAAATATTCATTTTTTATTTCTTAGCTTTTTCAGCACTCACAGTATTTTAACATGTATTTTTTGTGCAGCTGTCCCTTTCAGTTAGAAAAATGATCTACTGGCCACGTGACTAGTCTGTATATGTATATTCACTACTGTAGAAGCTATAGCCCAGCATTAGCAAAACGACAACAATGGGACCAGTCTACTCTAGAGCAATTATTAAGCCCCATTTAACAAAGTCCTGTTTAAGGAACAACATTTAACATTAAGATGGGTCACTGCAAATGTTGCTTCCTGCTATTTATTAAATGTTCTCAGATACAATCTTTTTAACAAGAAATGTTAATTTTAAACAGAATGGTATCTTACACATCTTGAGACTGCGATCAGCCATAGCACAGTTGTCTTAATGGCCAATGTCCCATGTGGCTTGTATCACTATGCCGTGTGCTCATACGAAAGGCATTTATGTGCCATAACCAAAAAGTCAGTAAATGAGTTGACCTTAAAATTAAAGAAAGAATGTACTTGACCCCACTGCACGCATCTACTCCTCTTTTAGCACTATCTTACTCAGTGACATTTTGTTTCCTCCAGCTGTTTCTCCTCATTGAAGTCATTTTCTTCCCATGCCCCCCTCTGCCTTCCACATACCAGAATACCATCTAAAACACATAAAGGGAGCGTGTGGAGGATACATCCCAAATGCAACTAGGAATGGCTAATTAAGAAAGACGTGTCCATTCTGCATGGTCAATTTTCAAGTTTAAACTGCAATCTGATAAAATCTTCTCTACCAGCAATGACGTAGAAACCAGTTTTCAACTTGTGAATCATCTTGAATACGCAGATTTTACGTGACACAGCTTGTCCTTGCGTCCTGTTGCTCACAGATGTATGTTACATGTTGCAGTGTCAGTGAAAATCATTTAAAAATATGAATGGGAAGTGTAATAAAAGATAATCATCAAATCCAGCTGGCTGAGGCATGTGGGATAGTTTAATATAAGGTTATAAAGTTTGCAGAGAAATATACATAGTCACATAAGGCTTCAGGACTTCATCCATCCATTCTTCAAAAGCGATACAGAAAGCATGCATCATGAAAGCTTCACGTGTTCTGCCACTGCCCAGTCTCTCCTTTCACCCACAAAGCTGGCATATTCTCTTATGCCATAAGCAGGTCAGATGGAAACTCTTTATATACGAACCCTTTAAACAGCTAATCATAAAGATTATATTATATGGATGACAGCCTAAAGGTTGTAATAACAGTAGCTAATAACACTCACCACATTTTAAGGATGCCAAAATATTCTGTTTTAAGTCTCCTTTATTCAGTCAGTGATGTCAACTGTGATAACGGTGAGAAAACCGATATTTTAAATCAAAATTAGAAATTATATTATATAAAGTCGTGGATGTTCACAGCCAGATGCTGCAATTGGGATAAAAGCCCAGGTGTTGCTACTTAAAGGGTTAAACTTTGGCTTCACATCTTTATATTACGGCTATTATCAATAGTCGTAATATAAATGTGGCCCATGCTAACTGTACATCGTACAATGGACTTCCACAGCAGGCAGAATTTGGCATACAGTTAAATAGTACAAAACATGTTTTCTTGACCAATAACCTTTAATGTTGTTTTAAACCAAAGGGATATTAGCACAGAACCCGAATGGAATGGTCTATTACATCGTTACTGGCCTCCGCCGTCTACCTTTCATCATCTAGGGTGTGTATAACTATAAATAAAAAGCCTTCCATTTCATCTCGTACAACGTGTGACCTTATACAGAGTCATCTCTAAGGCCTGGCAGCACACGAGTCTCCTGTACACGAGGACTAAAGACATGACTCAAATCCCAGGTTGATCAGAGCCGGATGAAAACTTCAGCAAAGGAAGAGCCAACAACCCAAACAAGAGAATGAGATTGGAGAAAAATACAAGCTGAAAAAAGGAAAGGAGCCAAACACAAAACTCTTTGAAATTCTGCCTTTCCCTTCCTGTCCTCCAAATCCTTCCCAGAGAGGAACTCCCCAGGAGTGCGAACCTTCACAGGAAGAATGGACATTCTAGCTAGAAACTTCTCAAAACAAATCTTTTTGATTATATATCTTAGCTCTATTAAAATACTTACTTCTGTCACACTCACTATCCTACTACAGCACAAACTGGCATCCGAGGCAGGTGTCCATATGCCAGTTTGGATGTGGCCCAAGTAGCCATTGCAACTCTCTCTCTCTCTCTAGTCCTTGAATTAGACATACGTGTCCCATATCTGGGGAAGGTATAGTTTCCATGTATGTGAATTGGAAAGAACAAGCTACCGGTAAATGTTTTGTGCAGGTACAAGCGACGACAGTGCGGGATGGAGACCGGAAGGCAAAACTAAGAGAAGTAATAAGTTAAAAACTGCTCAGCGCAGAGTTCACTGGAGATACAGCAATATTGCAAATAATTGCAAGGCTCTCCAGCTGGTGTCCAAATGTCAGCTGCCCAGAGCATATCAGCAAGTATTACAGGGTTCTTGCCAAACCCAAGAGTTATTAACTTGCTCCAGTTCCGCCTTAATGAACTTTTAGTATCAGTATTTAATTGCTACATTGTTTTTCTTGATTCCGAATACACATGGCTGCTTTCAGTGACCTCTGTCTGTAATCTGATCATAGCTGCCAGTGTGCCCAAGGCTCCTCTCCAACAGTCCTATGTACACTCCCAGCTGGTCATCATCTCAAAACCCAGACTTCCTCCACTATAATCCATTGCCATGGAGTAAAAGCCTTAGACTTACCGTATGCTCCATATAAATATATGTATTAATGAAGTAAGAAGCAGTTCACAAATCTGTACACCCCAAATCCATGATCCTTACCGCAGAACCATATATTTCCAGCAAGTGTGGGTGCATGGCAGGGGGCATGCCCAATGCACACTATCCAATGGACAGAGTAACGGTGCAAAGGCTTCTTAAGACTCATTGTAGGGTTGCCACCCGGACGGTATTTTACCTGCACAAGCGGTAATCGATCCTTTGGAGCAGGTGCCAGCATATTTAAAATACGAGCAATACAAAGCCAGTATTTTCTTTGTGGCGCAGGAAGCGGGCTGAATGTGCAAATGCCGTGCCTAGGCAGATGCACCGCGCGCTCTGTATAGCAGGGGTGGATCGCGCAGACAGCGAAGCGCGAGGGGTAAAGTCTGAGGACAGCCGAGTCTCCATACCTTCTCTGCTAGCTGCTTCTGTACCCCTGTCTTTTCTTCTTCCAGCCCCACAGATCGCTTCAAAAGATCCCTCTTTTAACAGATTTATTTTTGCCATTGAACTAAACCAAACCGTTTTCTGGGGGTTATCCATCTATATGTAAGGAAGAAGTTTGAGGGGTTTTTGGTTCAAATCACTGTTTTGGCTACTACTTTATACACAGTGCCTTACGAGAAAGAGAACCGAGCTCCAGGCACCCAGTACCGGTACCGAAGAACCTCATTCAACACTGGGTCGTCCCCCCCCCTTACTAGGCCCCACAACCCTTACCATTTGTTACCCTGATACCCTAATTGTTCACTTAAAAATAATGAGTAAAGCACACAAAAAGCAGCAGGGAGCAAAACAACTTTCTACAAGTTTTTTACAATCTGTTTTCTTAAGTAATTTGACTGCAGAGAACACGTTGTTAACAGTGCCATTGGGGGTTGGGACATGTACAGAGAATTGTAGTTCACATGAATTTAATTTGTTCCAGAAGCTAAAAAATGTTCTTTGCATCTCTTCCTGTGCTGTACAACACGATGGCGGTGTACAAAAAAAATTACTGATATCCAAAACGAGCACGCCATTCCACATACACACCAGTATCATGGAATAAATACGACATGAGATGGTGGGGAACCAACCATAGCCACATAACTATTTCTATTACAATAAAAGTATGGCACAGGGCTTTTGGTCTTAGAAACATAGAATGCGACTGTAAAGTCTCAAACCATAATCAGTCTTTGATCTCCTCTTAGATTCAGAATGGCCATCACACCCATGTATAAATGTATTTTCTGTGTTACAACTTCTGCTGGGAGGCTGTTCCACTTCTCTACCACCCATACAGTAAAGCAAAACCTCCTTACATTATTACATCTAAGCCTCTAACTTTCTAGTCCCCCCCCAGATCCTGATATGAGGACCCGTTGTAGGAGTCATGAGCAGTAAATGGCTCTTTTAAAAGGAAACCAAGTCAATCAGGGATTTTGTATAAAAGAGATGAATAGCTTTACCTCACCACAGCAAAAGATTCCACACCAATATATTCTATCAATGTCATGTCAGTGCTTTTGTCCACCATTACAAAAGCTGCCTATTCAAGGACAATCAGCAACTCAACAACAGGTCAGAGATAGCTCAATGGGGGGGAATAAATCGTGAAGACCCTGGGAACAGGAAGCCAAGACTTTTACAAAAACACATACTTTGCACACAAAGTTTGCCTCTGTGGATAGACAAATCCTGCCTGGGTTCACGGAAATGCCTAGTTTTCTACTATGGACGCATGTGCGTAGAGGGAAGCCTAGTTTGCTGCACTGCTGGGAGCCCCTATGGAATCCAACAAATTCCGAGCCGTCATACTGTAAAACAAATTAGAGCTAATCGCACACATCACGTAAGCCAGGGCCACGTTTCAAAAGAGGGTATTAGGAGAAGGATGAGCCGTATGTTCGCCTTTGTTATGGATAATCTGTTGATTGCCTTTAAATTGGTGGCGCTACACCTAAGCACTCATGATTATTGACAAAGACCATAATATACTTATGGAACAGGTTTATAAAACGTTAGGAAGAAACTCATGCTGGCTGGTCCACAGAGATCCAACGGCAAACACCCAGCCATTGAACCCAACAAAGCAGCCAATGTAGGAGACTACTAGCTGAACAATAATAAAAAAAAATAATAAATAATAATACTTTTACAAAAACTATGTCTCAAAATAGTGCAGGTCTTAGTAAATCTACACATTCTCATTTCAGCGTGAGCCTTGAGGGAATCCTACGTGGGACTTGGGGAAATAACTTGGTTTGGTTAAGAAACCAAAAGCCACAAGTATTTTTATTAAACTGTAAACTCTAGTTAACCTCTCGTCTCTGCCCAAAAAACATTCGGTCTGCCCTGTGTGTAAAGGGAGGTGGAGAAACACGCGTGGTATGCTTAGACAAGAAATATGTACCACAAAAGTTGACGCGCCATCAGCCGAAAATCAGGGTCTGCAAATCTATGGTGCCTGCTACTTCATAATACTGGGGGGGTTCGCAGGCTAGGCTTGTCGTTTATGGTAGTTCAATTGATGGTTTAAGTTCTGGGAGTGGGTTACCATAATTGTCACCAGGACACCAAGCTATTAATGTCTTTACACACTCACATTACATGGCCATCAAGTCATGCAATGCTGTAAAATGAGTGGCAGAGTCCAACATGTTCAGCCTGTGGATCTCACGGTCACGCGTGCAAGCAAAAAAAAAAAGAAAAAAAGGAGCCACACGTGATTTTGTCAGGGCTCTCATTGCAAACTCAGGACAGCTGGCACCCAGGAGTTATATGACGAGTCACAGGGAATCTGTTTTAACAAGTAAAGTAATACGTCATTCCAGCAGTGTGATGGGAGACATGGATGTTCTGAGGGCATCAGCTTTTGTAATCAAGCTATAGACGGCACTAAGGATTGATAGCTAGTTAATGCTGAACCAGTTATCTCCTGCATAGGAGTCAAAATTCTCCATATATAAAGTTTAAATATCTATATCCACTTTGCCCGCTGTACAAGACGGATATAATTACTCTCAAGGGATCCACGTACAGAGGCAAAAGGTGATCATTGTTGACCTTTTTTGCATACGCCTACCCAGAATCCCTTGTGGTTGTGGCAGCACCATGAGATTTCTGAGGAAAAAAACAAGCCTTCTGACTTGTCTGGTGTCTGTAGATGAGTGTTTAATATTTCTACTACCCCCTTAAAAAAAAAGAATGTCATTCTGTGGAATGAGGTTACAAGACACAAAAACCCTCCATAACCCTCTGAGTGTCAAGGACTTTACCTTACTGGACTGCACTGCTCCCATTTACAGCAACCAAGAATTAACATCGTTATAATACATTAACAAAAGAAAAATCAGTAGTGCTTAGCAACATGCTGCCCACTCCGAAGCCACATGAAGAATCAAATAGCCATTGTTTCTCCAACGCACACTCATGCTAACACTTCCACATACGCACGGATTCACAAACCCAAGTATGCATGTGTCAGAATTCTTGGAATGTGTGAGACAGGATACACGGCTCAGATTTTGTGCAGTGATTTGCCGAGACGCACCCAGTGATAACAGCGAGCTGTGCGGATATTAATTTGCAGACACGCACACCGACACACGCAGACAAGCAGGTTAAAGTGACGGATGTTCTCACTGCCACATCCCATGCAGTACCTGCTCTGCTGGTCGTCCGTTACTCCTGCTGAAACAATGCAGAGAGGAAAGAAGTTGAAAAATAAAAGGGATAAACGTTTTTTCCTTTAGCAATTGCACTTTAAACATGCAACAAAAGTGCCTTCAGATGGTCTCCCTTCATTGCAAGGTCGTAAGGTCAGCAAAGGTTAAGGAGATTCTTGCATGAAATGAGACCTGAGCACTGGAAATCTGATAAAATACTCAAATAATATGAAATATTACGTTCAATTTCACAGCCTCTTGTACGTCACTGTAATGTTAATTATGCTGCTGACATGTTACAATCTAGATGTAGATTTGGCCAGCTCAAGGCCTACCAAAAAGAGACACCAAGAGACAACCTCTGAAGGGAAAATAAAATATTTAACTATATTTCTTGGGTAATGATGAAATCAGATATGATGGAAGAACCTGTTATAGTAACGGGAGATGTGCACAAATCCCTTATAAAACCTTTTAAAAGAGCGACTTGGAGTGCTTTCATTTAAGAATCCAACAATACTTGCCACAAAATACCACAAACCGGTTACAAAAGAACACAGTGCACATTTTCAGGAAACACTAAAACAGCTCAACACATATGTCAAAACTTTTCAAAAACAGATCACACGCTTACTATACACAGACATATAGTTCCTTAGTTCTCCCCAGTCCTACCCCATCCCCGCTCCTTCCATATACCGCTTGCCATTAACTTAGTAGGTACGAGTCTTGTCTCGCTTAGTATAGAGTTCGTTAGGATATGATTTTTAGTAAAAAAGCAGACATTATTCCGTAAATCAGGCGTAAATCTTTAGCCATGTAAAAATTTTGCCTCGTTCCTAGCTTTTGGCAGGAATACTTATGTCATATGACACAAAAGCAGGCACTGATAGGCATGGGCGTAGGAAGCCCTAAAAATCTGGGGGGGATAGCATTTTAACTGGTAGGGTATACCTGACCATTTCACCAACAGGGACTTTAATGACATCGCATTATAAATACATAGACATTAATATGAAGTTGGTCCCCCTTTGCAGCTATAACGGCTTCCACTCTTCTGGGAACGATTTCCACAAGATTTTGGAGAGTTTCTGTGGGGAATTTTTGCAACCATGCCTTTATGGACCTTGCTTTGTACACTGGGGCACAGACCTTCCCCAAAACTGTTCCCATGAAGTTAGAAGCATAGTGCTGTGCAAAATGTCTTGGTTTATCCTTCAGCTCATAAAATGTTCTACTGGATGAATGGGAGAAAATTCCCACAGAAACTTACAAAAAAAGAGAAATCTTACAACCACAGATGGACCCCACTGGACACGGACACAGAGACTACTATGATGTATTGAAGGAACCATCTAAGACTCCTAACACGTCATACACACAGGAACATATCCACACACCTAAACACTTGAATAACATACACACACAATAATACACCCCAAAACATTCCCACCCTAATATACCTAGACATATGCCCACCATCCTGGAAACATACTAACATACCCATAAAAACAGATGTGCACAATAACAAACCCACAAACATACGCTATCACACCCAGACACGCAAACACATCCTTCACTTACTCTGCCTACCCCTAGATTTAACACGTGGCGCTTTGTATTAGTGATGCCCTAGACCAAGTGTCCAAATGCTACATACAGTGACACACGCACTCATTTAACCAGAAGTACGACATGCCTGCTCATACACACACATAGACTGCAATTGCCTGCACATACACACTTGCCAGTACTCACACATATGCACTACCCTTATACATGCCTGCCCAAGCATACATAAACTGCTCACACACACATGCCTCCCCATAAATATACACTGCCCTTGCACACACTTACACAGACGTATACACTATAAGACAAATACACTCCTTATATACACACATATACACTGCCCATACAGACGTACACATATACACTGCCCATACACACGTACACATATATACTGCCCATACACACATACACATAT
>VKOC01000002.1:6747500-6798174 GCA_009364415.1 Spea multiplicata
GTGTATATGTGTACGTCTGTATAGGGCAGTATATGTGTACGTCTGTATGGCAGTGTATATGTGTACGTCTGTATGGGCAGTGTATATGTGTGTATATAAGGAGTGTATTTGTCTTATAGTGTATACGTCTGTGTAAGTGTGTGCAAGGGCAGTGTATATTTATGGGGAGGCATGTGTGTGTGAGCAGTTTATGTATGCTTGGGCAGGCATGTATAAGGGTAGTGCATATGTGTGAGTACTGGCAAGTGTGTATGTGCAGGCAATTGCAGTCTATGTGTGTGTATGAGCAGGCATGTCGTACTTCTGGTTAAATGAGTGCGTGTGTCACTGTATGTAGCATTTGGACACTTGGTCTAGGGCATCACTAATACAAAGCGCCACGTGTTAAATCTAGGGGTAGGCAGAGTAAGTGAAGGATGTGTTTGCGTGTCTGGGTGTGATAGCGTATGTTTGTGGGTTTGTTATTGTGCACATCTGTTTTTATGGGTATGTTAGTATGTTTCCAGGATGGTGGGCATATGTCTAGGTATATTAGGGTGGGAATGTTTTGGGGTGTATTATTGTGTGTGTATGTTATTCAAGTGTTTAGGTGTGTGGATATGTTCCTGTGTGTATGACGTGTTAGGAGTCTTAGATGGTTCCTTCAATACATCATAGTAGTCTCTGTGTCCGTGTCCAGTGGGGTCCATCTGTGGTTGTAAGATTTCTCTTTTTTTGTAAGTTTCTGTGGGAATTTTCTCCCATTCATCCAGTAGAACATTTTATGAGCTGAAGGATAAACCAAGACATTTTGCACAGCACTATGCTTCTAACTTCATGGGAACAGTTTTGGGGAAGGTCTGTGCCCCAGTGTACAAAGCAAGGTCCATAAAGGCATGGTTGCAAAAATTCCCCACAGAAACTCTCCAAAATCTTGTGGAAATCGTTCCCAGAAGAGTGGAAGCCGTTATAGCTGCAAAGGGGGACCAACTTCATATTAATGTCTATGTATTTATAATGCGATGTCATTAAAGTCCCTGTTGGTGAAATGGTCAGGTATACCCTGCCAGTTAAAATGCTATCCCCCCCAGATTTTTAGGGCTTCCTACGCCCATGCTTCTGGGTAGGCGGCCTTGGCAACAGATGCGATGTTTAATCAACTATATGAGCAGCATAAATAATATTTAGTACACTGAACAGCACAATTCTCTAAAGCATTCTGCTTTGCATAAGACAGGTAAACGCGGCGCATTGATGAAATGACAGGCATGCTTTTAAAATATATAGTGTGGTCACTTTGTTTAAGTGATAGGGGACATGGGGCCATAGAAGAAGGAGCATCGTGAGATCAGGTTTAGAATGGAGACATGGTGTAGGTGTGAATCAAATGCTGATTTGGTGTCAAGTGAGGAACACTCAGGCATCGGCATTATGATGTATACCGATCAACCTATGTGTGCGACTAAGAATATTTCCGGGGATCATTTTAGAAAATGTAGGGTGTCGTTCATCCTCAGCTCTTACACAGAACAAATAACTCATTACAATAAAATAGGCAGACTTTCACTTCTTAAAATAGATTTAAATGTTTTAATTGTGCATACTGCAAATTTGCTGTCAGTTATGTTCCATCTTTCTATATCAAGACACTGATGACTGTATCACAATGCTTTGATATAACAATAAGATAAACTTGTACTTATGCTTACTTGTTCCAAGCCCCAAGAGGTATTTAAGTCTGGTTATTGCAGCTGAGGCAAGAAGGTGTACCTAGAAGTTGGTTCATGGGCTGCTATTGGTAGTCACATTGGTCCTTAATATTATTATTGTTTTCAAGGACGCTTGAGTCTTCCCCCACTGCTCTTGCTATTGTTTTATGCAATGTTTGAAACTCACACCTGTCTTGATGATCATTTATTTACCCCATCTAATTTTGCTCTATATTTGGCAGAATGATGCTGTGACTAACCCTATCGGAAGACATAAGGCATGCATGACCTTGGTTGTGATAACTTTGTCTAGTTAATAACTGATGATTTAATTTTTCTCATAGCGATGGAGACTCTGATGATGATTCAGAGCTGGAAGAACGAGTGGATGGCGTAAAATCCTGGCTTTCCAAAAATAAAGGTTCCTCCAAAGCGTTCTCGGATGATGGCAGTTTAAAGAGCTCCAGGTCAGTTTGAATAAGGCGGATAATATTTGTAATTAAATTAAAGTCTGAAATGGAGCTTAATATCTACCTAGCACATTGTTGGGCAGCAGTCTGGGTTACTAATCTTGAGGTTTTGCCATATTTTGTGCACATTCAGTTTGCAAACAAACCAAACTGCCTGCAGTAACCTTCACATAATAATATCCATACTTTCCTTCAACCTTGATCTATACCTTTACTATATGTATACTTCTGACCGTGATCACAACTGTTTTTGAGAAAAAACGCAGCAAATGTTATTGCGTTATCCCTCCCCAAACCTATAAATTGTAATTGATGCAAGCATTCCTATTTCTGTCTTTCCTGTTCACTTACGAATGTTTGTGTATATTCCTCTGTGGTGGGTCATCAGCATATCGTGTGCGTCATTAACCAGAAAACCAATCAGACTTTATATCTAAAAGTATTCTCTAGTCAGCCTGAGTCACACTCTGGTGTAAAACCACAACTCAAACAGGCAATGTCGCCAAACTATATTACTATGGAACATTGTGGCCTTTCTTATTTCCTTGTTCGGTCGCAAATGTTATCTTGCCAAAATTGTTAGAACGTACACCTTTCTATTATCATGTTAGGCTTTGATTGCCCAAGTCAAATTTATTTATGATAAATCAACATTTTAAAACTGTTATAGATATTTGTTGAAATATCTGTTTTCCAAAATAAGGGCTGTTTGTTTCCATACTTGCTCTGGCATTAACCATTCCTGCCACGTTACCCATGATCATACATTTTCTTCAGTATTCTGTCCTTATTTTTATTTTTTTTCTTTCCTTTTATTTTGTATTGCTTCTATTCTTTGTATTATGTTTTTAACTGTTTCTATCTTCTTTACTTTCTTTGGATTTTCTCATTCACCTACAAACCCCCTTATATTTTCAAAAATCAAAGGCTTAGCCAAAGCACAGAGCTGAAGGAGGGAAAAGAGGTAAAATCAGTTAAACCTGTCAAGGAGTTGGAGGAGAGACCAGTGTCCGTTATGAGCTCTCTCAGCTATAGAAAGAGATCAAACCTTAAGGACTCTATAGGTGGGAAAGGCGATGAGGAGTCTCTCTTCTCTGCTCTCAAAGAAAGACCAGATTCTCCAGATAGGTCATTCCGTAAGGTTCAGAAGGACTCTTCAGGAAGTGCGCTTGATGAAACTCTCTCTGTTAATTCCTGGAGGAAATCCCAAGGCAGTGAGGACCTTGATGACCGAGCATCTCTGGTTTCTCAAGCATTTACTGAAGCTTCAAGTCGAGCAAGAAGAGGCCTTGACAAGAGGTGGTCTGTGACGAGCCCAGATTTTGATAAAGTATCAGTTGTGTCCAGCAGAATATCCAGCAGACGTGGTATAGAAGATGAAGATGAAACAAAATCAACTCTTAGCTTTGGTATTTCAAGCCCACCTAGCTTAAGGCGTAGTACATCCAAACTAGACGAGCCCCGCAGTAGCCTTCCATCTTTAAGCCCTTCACTCAGTCGACGTTCAGACTATGTAGCAGAGCGTTCTTCTATAGGAAATCGTTCTGACACTCGTCTATCTCTGACGAGAAGCTCCCTGGATGATTTTGATGATTCTGTTAGTGTAGCCTTCAGCGATGCTAGGTCCATTTATAGTCACCAGTCTGGGCGTAGTTTTTCAGTACCTCCCCGGGCCAGAACACCAGCTTCAGATGAGATTGTAACAGAAAGCAGAGATCTCCAGCCTGTCGGACACCGAAGCTATTTGGATCCAGATTTAGAAGCTGCCATTAATGAAGTACTGAACTACAAACCTATAAAATTCAAGAGGAAGAGTCTGGATCCTGATTCTGAAGATGATGATAACGATGCAAAAAGTGTGAGGAGTTTGAAGGGTTTAGAGAGAGAGAATACCGAAGTATCCTCTGGGATCAAAAGGTCCGCTTCTGCTATGGATTTTTCTAGAGCCCCAAGTAGAAAAAGCAGATCTCGGAAGAGCAGCTCTGAGTCTGAGTCAAATGATGAACGCAAGAAGAGAAAATCTAAGAAGCACTCCAAGAAATCAAAGAGGAAGTCCAAGAAAAAGGAGCCAGAGTCATCATCGTCATCATCATCTTCTTCATCAGAATCTGACTCGTCATCAGGATCTACAGTATCCTACCGTAGTGCAGGTAGCATTAAAAAGGGCCCAAAACACAGAAATCGCGAATCAGATGAGGAAAAGTCTCAGGGGGGCAGAGAAGGAGAGAACAGCAAAAAATCAAAAAAAGAGGACAAGAAGAGGAAGAAACAGGTGGATAGTCTCGTGATGAAGTATCTGTACCGTCCCGAAAGTGATTAAAGCAGTAGGTGTTTGTTTGTAATTGTGGACTTCGCATGATCTGCACGGAGTGGATTACTAACACCTACTCAGGATGTGTGGGTTTTTTGTGATTAATGAATATGGTCATTTTAACTGGTTTTCTTCATATTTCACAGTTACTTGATAAGGGTCTGGCCATTTCTGCCTGAAACTGAGGCAACAAGCGTATTTTAGTATTATTCATTTTTAGCAGTTTACAGATTTTTTCTGAGTAAGGACAGCAAAGGGCATTGCAACTTTATAATTTCCATATGTAAATAGAATGGATTTCTCAGTTGTTTGCAGACACCTACATTGCGGTTAGTTGTCCATATTACAGAAAATGACATGGTCATTAACCGCAAGTTTGTTCTGTTACTGTCTCCAAACTGCTAGTTTAATCTTGTTTAACAATATTTGATCAAACAGCTTTAATGAATGTATTGGTGGGATACCAAATAATAGGCATACATCCTCACACAATAACATACATGCGCTTTGTAAGCAAGGTCACTTATGCACATGCGCACACACACAATGGATTCGGGAGAGGTAGGTACAACTCCATAGCGATTAGCTTATTGGTAATCATAGATACTAAAAGCTATACTAATGAGAATATGTGGTGCACATGGAATGGCTATGTTTACATTATTATGCAAAAAATGTTCCTGAGCAGATATGGTTAGTGTATATTATACTGAGCTTGCAAACATTACCATATACATTTACATATACCACTAGTTTTACTGGGGAAACGTGATTCTCACTTCTGAAGTATAAAAAGCCCACCATTTTGTAGATGTGAACATAACCTGGATAATATAAGCTATTGTAGTGTGATTGCTGCCAGAAACTCATTGCTTAATTTAATATTGAAATAGGCAGATGGATGTTTTTCTTATTTAGGAGGCATAGTTATGGAGATAAATTTACCTTTTACGTGACCTATTAATAGCTATTTATATAACTGAGTAGGTAAATAAAGTAGCCCACTTTATTGCTTATTATTGCTATAACCTGTTGGGCTATTCCCCTATATCAGTATAATATATAATAATATAATAACAGAATACTTTATTACAAATAAATGCGCAAAAAGAAAAATAATATATCCAAGGCCTTTATCCTACAACGTACACTAAACTGATGTTTGGCTGCATGGATGTAATTCTGGGTTTTTTCCTTGCGTGTGTAGCACATTTTTCTCTTTTTCTGTGCACATTTTTGTGACTTTGGGCTGAAAACCACTATCATATGTTCATTAATTGATTTACATCATAACATCATGTTATACAGTGTTATAGAATTTGTAAGCAACAAATAAGGCATCTCAGACAACTTAGACTTGCATAAACAAAAGGTGAGTGCTTGCACAAGAGGTGTGAGTGCACCTGAGTGAGGTGGACCAGCCACACAACTGGATCTCATTGTGAACATTGTTTAAATAATATTACTAAACATGTAAAACTGACTGAAGGGTAAGAAGGCATGGTGGGGGAGACCTGAAGAGAGTCAGTGTTGAGGAGAGTTGACCAGCTTGTTGAATAATAAGTTGGGGTAGGGCATTCCTTGAGAAGTCTCGGCATCAGGGAACGGAATAAGGGAAAAGAGGGATTTCGGTGTCAGAAAAGCACTGACCTTCCTAAAAGAGGAATACTAGCGTGGTTTGACATGATTTAACTCCGATGAGCAGCCTCTGGACTATAAAGCAGATCCCAGTAACAAACCAGCAAACATGGTTAAAAACAGGCTTTAACAGCATGAAAGTGAGCATATTCACATCCACAGAGTATGATACATGATGATTACTGTTCTGTCCATGTGCCTCTCAGGAACCATTTACCTGGACATAAATGTTGAATAAGCAACTTACAGTGGCTCTATCCGCGTTGATGTGCGGAGGTCCATTTCCCATGGAACATCAGAGCTCTGTTCTGGCAGTCTGCTCAGCTCCTGCACCCCCCCACCGAGTGACCTCAATGCTTATAGTCCCGGAAAGAAGTATCTTGGTGATCCAGGGATATGCAAATTCTCTCTACATATTTGTTGAAAAAGCCACTTTTTGCTTAGCATCGTATAGTTCTGTGTGTCATGAGAGCTAGTCAGTGAACAGACTGAGAATTAATCGGCACAGTGGGAGCACTTTTCAGCTCTTGCCGCCTGCTTTATCAACCATGGTCTCATTGCTGCAGTCTTGCACATCATTGAGTAACCCATTCAGTTCTGTGAGAATTTCTACATTCCTGTTTTTTTGTTCCACTTCTAGCACACCGTGCTATGTACTACTGTGTCCCATCAGCCATGGTTTGTAGCCTATGATGGCTGTAATTCCGGGGCTGCCGAATACCTGCCTTGGCATATAACAATGTCACTAATCTACACCAACATTGGTGGGATAGAAGCAAACTCATTACACTACTCTTTAAATATTTAACAAGCCTTTCAGGTCTATAATGTATTATTATTAATGTCATCGTAGTGTTTCTGGCTTTGGTCCCAACATGGATTGATGAACCCAGAGACCGGGAGGGGGCAGCATTTCAAACATGGCGCCAGTTTTCTTTTTAATCTGATGAACATTAGGCTTTGTTACACTAACTCTGATATTTCATTGATTAAAAGCAGAAAATCAAGACAAAAGGGTAGCGATGCATATAATCACCCTTTCATTTCTCCAGAAGATTAAGTCCGATAAAGTGAAGATGAACGACATCTTAGAAACACAAAGGCGGTTAATATGAAATCCTCATGTAAGTTTTCCTTGCCAGTGTAGAAAATGGTAAATTTCAGTCTTATAAGAAGATTGTGACACAGCTAGCTGCTAACTGTTTTATCCGGTGATTATCTACCCGCAGCAGGCACTAGCGGGGACAAGCTGCATGCTAATGCCTTTTTAGAGAAGGGGTGCACATACAGCTTTCCCAACTTCCCAATACCCTTAAGAACCATAAGAACTTACAGAGAAGATCTAGGGCAACAACTATCGTGCAAAGGCAGGGGATCTGTATGCATTACCATGAGCCGGCAGGCACAATTTGGCGCCTTTCACTTGTAATTAAGAAGTATAATTAAGGTGTTTTAAAGATACTAATGAAATGTCGACCTTTATAATATATTAATTAAGATTTCTTGCTCAGGCATTAGCAACTCTCCAGCAGTTTGGCAAATATTTGGATTAGCTATAAATAGATGGTACCGTTAAGATTCTACATGGAAGGATGGATAATAATAGGTAAAGCATGAGCATTGCTATACCTGGTTCCATCAACACAAATGTGTGTCCAGATGATACTTAACACTTATCTTAAGCACGCTTTGCTACCTTTTGGTAATTAGAAAGCCATATTGGAATGCCCTTATGGATTATTATGGGCTAATTCCACCATGTGTTCTTGATGCTGCCCTCTTAGACGAAGATAGTTAACTGCAATGTAATTGAATTTAATGCAGATAAAGGCTCTGCTAGAACGGAATACGATCACATACATTTAATTTCTACGTCTTCAAACTATTAAGAGGGAAGAACGAGGAAATCTATTCTTAGGTATCTCATAAACGTATTATTGTATATATTTGCATGCTTACGTCGGTTATGACATAATTTTCTCCTCATGTTAGATTAAAGGGGCTGTGCCACTTAGACAAATCATTAATTGTGCGTGCTAGTATGTTAAGCAAATAAACCTTAGAAAATCTGCCATTTAGACTAAATGGTTAATCACATAAAAACACAAACTTGTAAGAGACCTTTTCAGTTTCTACGGCAACAACCTGTCAGCGCCTGCTTTTGTGTCGCATAACAATGAACTGTTCCTGAAATATGAATGAGGCTAAATTTATTTCCTGGAAGGGTTTGGGTATTCAGTAGTCCTAGGAATGATCTTTCTAAAGCTACGTTTAGTTGCAAAAAAAGTTTTTTTGTTCTGCAGAGTAGGTGGAATAGTTAAAAGATTTCAACGGGTCTAGCTTTCACTGGATCATAACGCAAACATCGACATATAGCACGGTATTGTTGGGAAAATCAAAAGATGGGATGGCAAGACTTTAAATGTATGGAATTTTATTCTGGATGCAAGCAGCTGGTTTACAGAATCACACAATATATACAGATTGGTACCAAGGAAAATAAGTACAGCCTTTAGAAGTTGTTATAATTTGTAAAAACTATTTAAGGTAACCATTTGAACCTTCATGACATAAATATGTAAATGTTAAACCTTTTCTCCGTTACCCTGTATACTGCTCACATTATCTTATATCTGGTGCATGGATCCATCTGATGAGGTTCCATGCGATCTGGACATAGTTACAGGCCTCTGACTTCTCTCCCCAAATGCAGGGTACATTTAACCATTTATGTCTCATACTCTCCCACATCCCAATATTCCACAGTATACACGAGGGAGGGTATCTTATCCATTTGCTTGATCTACAGGTATGTTTATTACAATGTGTTTTGGGTTTTTGTAAATTCATTTTTTTCATTTGTTTACTTGTTACTTGCCCAGTGCACTTCTTTATTCCAACAAAACAGAAAAGGCCCAGGTTGCCGCATAAAGCTGACATATTCATCTTCTTGCTTTAATTATTTGTTTAATGTTCTCTGGAGTAAACCATTTTTTATTATTATAAACTATTACAGACATCGGACAATTGCAGATTCTGTATTGCCCCTGAAAGTTCTTTACAACAACCACACCATATCGAGGTCATCTGCCCTGAAGGCAATGGCGAAGTACAACATTAATATATATTTTTTTGGGCGTTAACATTACCATTTAACTTGAAAAACACATATAAGCCCTAATTTTAGATACAGATTACATCAACAGCAAAGTTATTGAAATTGTTTTCTTTGACCGTTCAATCAGCACCTTATATCTAGGATTATATTATGTCAAAATTGCATCTGTTTCAATGTCATTATTTAGTCCTCTTCTCTCGGAGAGAATACATTGTTGAATAAGAGATGCTAATTAACCTTAGCAATAGTTCCTCGTAGCATGTCGGATAATAAACTGCCGCTGTTCGTGTAGCCTGGAGATATGACATTAGAGGTATATGTAACATACACAGAATTGACATCTTACACAAGCCCTCCACCTGCACGCGGGCTGATGGGCTGCGCGTGTTCATTTGTTTGTTCAGTTAGGAGAATCCTCCGAGGGGAAAAGCAGCAAATTCCCTGACAGATCCTCCGCTTTTCAATCTCCCTCCGCTCATTGATCTGGATTAATACTCTGGCGTGCTTGCAATTTGCACGACTTCAACACAATTTGTTTTTGCCTGGAGGGTGCATTTTGAAGCAGAATGAAGAATCATAGGGGTAGAAAATCAAGAGGGGGGGGGTGCATTTATTGCTATTATTTTTAGCAATTACTGTCTGTAGCATTTTACATTTCACTTGGAAATTATCTATAATATTTCCCTGCAAACTATCCCTACCGCCACCATTATTTCTAGATGGTGTTTTGTGGGGGTTTTTGTAATATAAAAATAGAGGTGCTTTATTGCCGTATTTCCCAAGTGTTTCCTTTATTAGAAGGGACAGTCTGTCTTTGAGATCAAAATATTTTGTGGGTTGGATATGGCTTCAAAAATATACCTTTTCTTCAAAAATTTCTTTTACTACAAATACAAAGGTCCCCTAACTGCACCCCCTAAAACTAAACTTAGAGGTACATACGGGTTCTGATTCTCTATAATACAGCAGTACAGTATAGACAATAGCCCCTATGCCGCGTTATACTGAACCAGCTGCCCCTATGGGACAGGTAATGGGGAGAGCGTTAATTTTCCCAGACCACTAACACTATGGGAGACCTTGCCTTGTTGGCTCTGTCTATGGCTATGTCTTAAAAGGATACAGCATTCCGCTCTGCTTCAGAATCTGCTGACCTCTATTAATAAATAGAAGGGAAATGGAACAATAATGATTTAACACAATGGAACAAGGATGGTTTAAAACATGCTGCTTGTGCATAGTTCCCAAAAACACAGCTGATGTCACCGGAGATAGCGGGTGGGGGGTGGGCACGGGAACAGCTGTTGCTTTTCTTGCCTAAAAAAAAATCAAAGTTGCCATATAGTGAATAATTATTTTGCAAATTTGGAGAAAGAGCCAAGAATTTGTTCTTGGCGTTAGCAGATTAAAATTAAATTATACACTGGGTGCGTTATATATATATTTATATATATATAATATATTTTTTGTTTAAAGAAAAACAAATTCAGTTCCTTCAATTAAAATTCTGTCAAACTTCCAGTCTGCCATCTAGTTATTATTTTCTTAAGTAGATTTGGGAAGATGATGCCGGAAATTGTTTACATCGTACTCCTCATCGAGTCTCATCAGGGTTTCTATTTGTGTGTTAGCTGGATTTTTGAAATTGTTGGATTTACTTATTTAAATTGCCCATTTCCCCCTATGATGTGTAGCGCTTATTTGTAGTTCACATGATATGCTTTGTCCTAATCTGTCTTGGGTCGAGGTTTGATTATTTCCACTCTAAAGGCTTTTATAATGAAGCAAGGTAGTCAGATGTGATGCATTTTAATGTCTGTTAGTAAGCACCCGTGTTCTACATGTGACACTAATGTAAATTATGAGATAATTAGTTTATTGTAACTACACAGCGTAAACGGTTTATATTAATGAGTTTTCGCTATGAGTTTTATATTGTTGCTAGAGCACTGAAGTTCATGCATGTCTAAAGTCTGATGATTGTTTGATTGGTAGAATTATTTCATGGAAAGCAAAGGATCGCTTTATAGTCTCTGCATGGCCATTTAAATTATCATGCTTTTAAATCCACTTTTATTTATTTCCTTCTCCAGTCCCCCATCTTATCGGAAACCGCTGAACTACGACAGATCAGATGAAGAGCGGGATAACTTTGAAAGCACATACCGATCCAAGTACTCCCCACGAAGCTACCTGAGCGATAGTGACACGGAGACCAAGTCCTCTGAACTGTTGTCCTAACTGAAAGGGCATAAGCGAGAATGATGCCATCGCTAGGGATGTGAGAGTTTGCCTTGTCCATAGCTTGAGAAACGCGGCTTCAGACATTTTGTTTTGTATCTGTTGGTGTTGCCTTTTGAGATTCCCGTTAAAGGAGAAAGTCACTGCTCGCAAGAGTTATACAGGGATGCCATTCTTGCCCAAAGCCTCGCAATCTGACTGCATGGCCCATGTGCAGCATTAGAAGTTAGAGGCGGCTTTGTTGGGTTGTTTTATCTGTTCATGCTATGAAAGTGGATGGGGAGAAAAAAAGTAAATTATTACTCTGCTCTACTCTCTATATTTTCTCCATTTATTATGTTTCTCCCTTTTAAAGTTTCTGACCTAGTTGGAATTTCTTTTTTCTTCTTCTTTATTGTGTGATCTTAACGTTCTCCTGCTCTAAGTAGCAAACAGAGGCTGCACTCCAAGTATGAGTGCTTATGGTGTTCCTATTACAAGGGTGATTCCAAAGAGCCCCCTAAATAATGGTGCCTTTTCTGCCATATTGTTTCAAACTTCAGTGTGGGAAAACCAAATTACAATGCTTTTTAGACTCCATATTATTATGTATCCCTTTTATTTACATATGTTTATTATGTACATACATTTATTTTTCCTTGTTAATTAATTAAAGAGAAAAGACAACAGTCTTATACAACCAAGATCACTCAGACTGGTTCTGACGAGTCGTGCTCTAGATATGGAATTTCCTTAGATGGACTCAAGGAAATCATCCTGTATTATAAACCTAAATCCTACGAAGTTTAAATGGTAATATTTGGTTGATATCTTTATACTGAAGCCTGAGGCAAATGGTGTTAAAGTACGTGGTGTTCCGTTAATATATATGCTGTCACAGAGGACTGCAAACACAATGGTACCTTTTAAGAGTTAATACCAAACGCATCTTCAGAATGTCTGGCGATACATTATTGATGTTGGTAAGACTGTTCATGTCTATTAAAAGTAATTAAATAAAAAATTCAAATTGATAACCATGTGAAAAATTAAAATATTTACCTGTAAGCATGTGGAGGGCGTACGATTCCAAGATAAAGCTGTTCCTGGATGACAGGGGTGTCTGTTGTACACAATCCTTCCTGCAGGACAATGAAAATCTGAGTATATTCTTAATTCTTTTCAGTGGTTTCATGTATTACGTTAATCGCTCTTGATAACAGCCACTGGCTGCTCTCTTACATCACTTGGATGGGTCCCTCCCCATAGTGAAACGTATTGGGGTACAGAGGCGCATTTTACTTGCCACGGATTGATTTTTCTAGATTGATTTTCACTGCTTCCTGTGTACTGTGCAATAAAAATGACCTGGACATGGCCTGCACGGAGGAGACTGTAATCACAACAGCGGATGTCTGCTTCCTTACTTTCTACAAATATATAACAATACAGAAAGCTGTGTTATGTTTTTAACGTACGGAACTATTGGGGAAACTTTACTTCTAGCAACATTTTTGGTGAAACAGACACGCTCCCTAATGCCCATTGCTGATAGGAAAATTAAATCCAGAAATTTGTATATCCCTTTGTGTGCATGAATCCTGCAAGATGGCTGGAGTGTGGGGTGTATGTATCTATTCCTTGGATGTGCTTGATCAAAATGCAGCTTTTTTTTAATTATGTGGAGAGTCAAATAAAAAAAAAAATCCTTTTCAGTGTTCGGATTACCTTATTTCCTGTTAAGATGATTGCAAGTTTGAATATTTCTTTACCTTTTGCCATTATCAGCCATAACAGATATGTCTAGCTCTGCCAAAATACCACTAAATATATCAATTGAAAAAACTCCAACATGCATAGGGTTTTTTAAAATATTTTTTGAGGAAGTTACAGGGAACAAAATGGAACATGCTTGTTCCCTTTTCGAAACGTAGTTTGTACATTTTATTTTGTGATACATGTGCCTCATTTAAAACTTTTTGCAGCCCACCAGCTCAAAATTATATATTTTTTTGGAGAGAAGAAAACCTAAGGTATTTTTAGTAGGAGCATTTGGACACTTATGGGAAAAAGTTATGGCATCCCTACTAGCCGCCATGGGCGCCGCAACTATGATTTTCGTTTTCACCAAACTTTCCATGTTTCTTAGAGGTATTTGCACAGATTAAATGTAACTGCAAAGAAACCCATCATGTATTCAGCTACATTGCTAGATTATAGAAATACCCCACATGCATAGTTTGTTGTATTACGGTATTTTGTACTACATGATATGATCGTTTCACTGCACAACACCATACAGAATAGGACAAGGTATGGGCACAGATCATAAAGGATTGTAATCCACTGACGGTGATCATCCCATTTCTAAAAATAAGAGGTGTCGGGTATTTTTTCTGGTTAATTTTATTTGCAGGTGGGGTGCCTGGTTGTGGCATAATGTCTGATCCCCTCCATGACAGCACGGATCAGACACTTTTTTGCACTTTTTTCCCCCAAACAATTTTTGATGGGTCTCTGAGCAATCAACAGCACTCACTATACATGGATAGAGCATTGCGTTGATGAGAAATCGTCTAATCACGTGAGACTTCCGCCATTGGTTTGTCTAGAAGACCGCGCAAGAGTCCAGGTGTTCGTTTAGTATATTGGGCTAACATACAAATACACAGTTTCAATGTATGATGCAAAAGGTATTACTTTTACAAAAGAAAATGGTACAATTTATTTGAAAACTAATTTTTGATCTGATGGTTAATAAAAAATAAACAAAAAAGCAAGCAAAAGAGGGTCACATTTTATCTGATTTTGTGACCTATTGGTAGTGATTTATGTAACCGAGCTTAGGCATTTAGGAGTAAAATATATAATTTAATGTATAATTCCAGTTTCTGCTAGTTATATTTTGTGACTCATGTGTGGAACACTGTGAGCTCCCAGAAAAGAGGGACATCACAAAAGGAAAGAGGAGGCAGTCAACCTTCATCCTGGCTTTCTGATAATAATTATAATAATACTGTTCCGCATCTATTGATGTCTGGGCATCCATACAAAAAGGAATCCACATTGGAAATGTGAAATGCTGGCATGCCTGTCTTTCCATTTTTCTCACTGTGGATGAAAATGCAGTTTTATTTCCCCATTTTTATATTACACAGTACCCAGGTGTCAATTGTATTTCAGAACATGTGCCAAACACTGAAGATACCCCTAAATATCTATGTATTAAATACGTAATTAGACCTTTTACACAAGCATTCCTTTGTTAATGCTTGGTACGGAAGATAATGATTTCATGTTCTGTGTAATTTAGCTGTTCATAATTTGAAATTTTGTTTCAGAATGACTTTTTATACATGACACCCATTGTATCCCTTGTTGTGTGGTGCAAAACAATTATATATGCATAAAAAAATAAAATAAATAAAGCACACATACTAACACACAGTAACATACTAACAGTTACACACATACTAACAAAAACATTAACATACATGGTCGTACCCAGATGTATGCAGCCTGCCGGTATATTTAGCACCAAGGTGTACATTCTTACCTTCTAGAGCGCCATTTGCCTGTTACTGGTTTAAATAAGCAATTGGTAATATTCTAAAACCTACTTTGTGTAGGGAATAGGGAAATATATCTTTAATTTTCTCAGACGATAGGTTAATTTTCCACCTTAATATATCTCTTTTCTGTTTTTTTGTAAGGAAGATGATTAGACAATGCTGGTCCTGCCACAAGATGCCACTAGTCCCTACTTTCATTGGGTACACTTAAAAATAAAGCTTGGACGGCAACAGATTCTTACACAGCCTCAGAAGTCCTAACCTTTAGCACTAACAAAGGTACTTTTATTGAGTTAGTATGTCGTCCTGGGAATGCTTTATCCAAAACATTTATTATGAAGGGGGACAGTGAAATATCAATCTTTCTCAAGCCTTAAACCATATCTAATATTGTAATCTTCTAAACAGTTTATAAAAGTGTATACGAGAATCAGTTTACTTTTCCGCTTCTATTTATTGCTCCATTTGCAGGAACATCCTGGCGTTTTTCTGAATTCCAATTTTCAATGAAGCTCACACTCTTTGTTGTAACATTAGTTCTGCTCCTTAATAAGGTTTAGAGCGGCAAATTCCTTCCAACCTCATCACACAACCAAGGGAGATAGAAACAATGCGATGTTTCTTGAATGCTTAGGCACAGTTTTAATGTGAAATATTGTTATTCTATCCAGTAAAAAAAATGTACCTATGTATCTTATACCCAGTGTTGGTTTCTGGGGTGAAGACATGGCCCTTCAGAAACAACTGCTGATATTTCATAGAACTCATAACAGATGTTGGGGTCCTTTCTTTGGTAATCTCTTTAAACAAGTCAGTCATTTTCTTGCTATGTTTTATCCAGGGCAAGTACAGCGGGAGAAACATCTAGTGGGGCACGAAAGCCAGAAACTCAAAAATGGGGAGTGGTTTGAAGATTTATTAAAGGCATTCGTCTCAAATATTTAATAGCAAAAATGAGTGTTAAATAAGTGAGGCTTGATAATACAACAAACCATGCTAAACAAACCCATTGGCATTTTCCGAAACTGTAAATAGTGACAGATGGAGTAAATGTGATCTGTGCCAAAACAGAACATTCGTCAACAGATCAGACGGAATACATAGAGAGATCTGTACTTGGATAGATTATTACACTGGCTGAAAAATGACTTTCGTTCACCAGCGAGCTGAGATGAAAGATCTTGTATGACCACATTAACTATGAATTATCAAGGGCCACCCAGTGCATTTCTCCTCTAAGGAGGATCATGCTGGCCCTGTATAAGGCCCAGTTAATGAGGCGAGATAATATTTAGCTTAATGCAGCTCACCTGTGTTTAAAAACCCAATTTAGGTGTGTAAAGAGAGGGTTCTGCTATAGAACCGCAGCAAAGGCTCAGGGATGTTATGGGGCTCTTTAATTGTTTAGAAATTACATTCATACTCTAGGGAGGCTTTTAAGTAACTTAGAAGAAAGCCTATTACCTGCTCTTAGTTGTTACCAGTAGAAATCCCAAAATACGGATAGGGTGCTTGCTGGTCATAGACTCCAGAATACTTCTCAGTAACAAAGAGCAACAAAAATGATCTCACATTATATACAACATAACAAACGTCATTACGGAAATGTACAACAGACATGTAACCAGGTTCTTTACACTCTGTGAGATGCCTGGTGGTGGATTCCATGATATAACATCATATCTGCCAATGCAAAGGCACGTGTTCCCAAACCACCATGATATAACATTATATCTGCCAGTGCAAAGGCACGTGTTCCCAAACCACCATGATATAACATTATATCTGCCAGTGCAAAGGCACGTGTTCCCAAACCACCATGATATAACATCATATCTGCCAGTGCAAAGGCACGTGTTCCCAAACCACCATGATATAACATTATATCTGCCAGTGCAAAGGCACGTGTTCCCAAACCACCATGATATAACATCATATCTGCCAGTGCAAAGGCACGTGTTCCCAAACCACCACCTCCTTGGCAGCTTGAGGGCATCCTTGGTGGTTGCAAAAGGTGCCCACAGGAGTGCTGGCCGTTTAATCCGGCTTTAACAAAGGCCCTCCTAGCAAATAAATAGATGAATTCATGAAGAAAGCCAAGAGAAACCGGAAATATTTCCATTCTGAAATGTATTGTGTGGAGAATTTCTGGGAATATGTAATAGATCAATCTTTTTAAAAAAAAAAAGAGGAAGAAAGAGAGCAAGGTTCATATCCCTCTATTAAGATTATTTTATTTATAGCACCAACATCTTTTGCCGCTCCTTGCGATCAGTAGTAGTTGGGGTCGTTATCGTGTTACATAATAAAATGCAGTCAACATATAAAAATACCAGCCGGCCAACTCACTTCCCAGAACACAATGTTACATAATGTATCAGGGTTACGGGCCGTAAGAATAATGACCTGTATATCTGCATTCAAATGCCTCCAGGTAACTATTACAACAGATCCACAATCAGCCATCCTGGCGTGACGCACATATGATCGACCAGGATTATTTTCCATGGTTTATTTTTTAGTGCTTTTATCTGTATTTATTTGAGAGACTCTTTGTCTGCTGCTGTTGAATGCCTCTGTTGAGCTGTCAAAGTGAAAATGCTGTTTTTAGCTAATTGTTAGATGTTTACGTTCCTGAATGCAAATGTTTTCATCTGATATGCACTGCTGTTTTCTGAGAAACTCGCGTCCCTCAGGAGCAGAGCACTGGGCTTGTTCCAAGAGTATTACAATTTCAAGACCTTCTCATCAAGGTGCAAGCCTGAGTGCTTCAGAATCAGGGAAACCCTTAATGTTCATGTATTTTGGTCTCTTTAAAGCAGTATAAGGAAGACAGAAAATCTTGGACAGCCCAACCGTTTCAGTTCTGATTAACTAAGCCAGCTGGAATGATGGTTGACTATAATGAGAACTGTAGTCTACTGATGTACCTGATGTTTTCTGCTACTTCTCTTTTACTCAAAGTAGTAGATAAGTAAAACTGCCCCCTAGGAGAAGTACTAGTGGCTAATACAATTTAAACGTGCATAGGCATAATGCAATCCTGAATATAAGTCAAGACCAAGGACTATTTATTTTCTGTGTTAAAAACTACCAGTGCAGAGTTCCATTAAATGAAGTTAGACATTTAAAAGCAGTTGGGTCAAAAACAAACAATGTGGCCTATTCTCTAAATAGAGAGTTGTCTTGGAAGTTTCCAGGTAGGTGAGTTCCTTGGCTTCACTATATGTTATAAAAAGCCAACCACCGCAAGCTTCTGCTACAGGATGAGCTTGGTTGGCTCTGTATAATGTATCGTTAAATTGCTGAAGGTTCTTTAAAGTTTCTCCGCACATTGAATTATGCGTTTTAGAATCCACCTCAGTTCTTCTTGCTGGAAAAACTTGCAAGTGATGGCCCTTCATAATGAATAACCAATGAGTTAAAATCACAATTCTCCCGCAACCTCGGCTGACAACTCTATCTTTAGTGAATAATCCCCAATGACCATGCAAGTAGTTGTTCTCGGATAGTTGGACACCCCCTAGTGGACTGTAGGGGAATAAGCCCTCTTAGGCCTCTCTGCGTTAATGTGCAGAACTCTTCCTAGAAGAGTAAATCACAATTACAGTGACTAAGTAACATACAGGTGACCCACGCTGGGGTCCCTAAGGGATACAAAGGGCCCAGGGAAGCTTCTCCTTTCCCCAGTCTTAAAGATAGCCCTGGGCAGCACATACATATTAAATGCCATACACACACATGTATATATTTTTGGAAACAGTAGTTGAAACAGAAAATGACACTATATCTTTAATTTTTTAATTTTATTAAATTAGTATTAAAAAAAATAAAATTGTGAGAGTTCTCCTTAAAACAAAATCCTGCTAATCCGTTGCTGGATTCTCTGGTAATATATACAGTGAGATGAAATCTGAGTAAAGTTCTCGTCTCTGAAATGTTTTGCTATTAACGTGTTTTCCGTGGCATGTTTATGTTCTGTAGTGCAGCACATGACTGAGCTGATGGAAAAGTCTAGGTTATTACAGAGTTACAGCTGATTACATCCAAGAACTGCACTGAATCTAGAATTCTGTGTGCCGATATACCATTTGCTTCTTCAATTAAGAAGACATAGGATGTGTCTAAATAAACATAACCATTTATATCGGCTTATATCGAACTGTTAATATTTCAACATATTCTGAAAGTACATGCTTATGTGTATCCACCTCATCAACTTCAACATATTATTTATTGATTTCTGTAGCGCTATCATATTCTGCAGTGCTGTACAATGGGATACGGTTAAGACCGTCATCCCATAGATTTGAGCAGTTCCATTGCAAACTGCTATATTTGTAATATTTTCTTCCCCATCACCAGTTCATTCTTCGTTAATATTGAGGAATATCGAAGACCATTCTACATTGCTTCCAGCAGTAGAAATGGTTAATAAATACAACCACCACAAGTCCATGCATCCCCCCAATCTGCAGAGGTTATTACACTGGACACACTGCTGTAGCTCTGATTGATGGTAGCACTTTTGCTGTGGCAACCCAGCCATAGAATATAAAAAGCCAGGCAAAAAGAGACCCATTAACCCCTTTGTTCCCAGATGTAGGACTATTCGAGCCTACCCTCATATCTTACATGGGTGCTAACCACAAAGAGCTACTGTATATCGGCTAATGCAATTCGTGCCTTCCAGCACATTCCAGTACTCAAATGGTTACTATATGAATAACGCACCACCTCTTTTATCTTTTTCAGCTTATACTTTCGCAGATACTTGTACCTGCAGATTCCCTTTTGATTAAACACATAACTAGAGGATCTCTGTGAAGTAGCACACTCTATACCTGCTGTCTTCCTTTTTTATCAAAGATTTAGGAATGATCACGCCATGCGCAAACACTTTGATGTTCTCACTTTATAAATTAGCCTAAAATACGCTGTATATACATTTTCTCCACCTCCTATCTTGTGACTCCTGTCATCTTAAGTCCCCCTTATTTCTCTTAAAATTTAACTTAGGCACAGATTTACGCTATACATTATGTACGGCAGCCATTTTACATGATAAACTTTGGCATGGCCCTCCATTATGCACTGTGAACCCATGGTTTAGTGAATAAACCCCCAATATTTCTGTAATACAGAATGTGCATATACAAACCACTACCACCTCACAGCGAATTACAGCAGGAAGTAAAATATCCATCATTTATAATATATTCCAGGGCACACAGGTATTTTGATTTGAATCCCATAGTTAGACATCACATCTCTACGCTCCATGCGCCATTCATTTACACTCCTAGCCAATCTTGTAAATACACTGTAAGGATTTCCTAGGGTATTCTCCTCTCTTTTCCCTCTTTTTCTTTATTTCTTTTCTATATTTTCCCACCTTCTTTCTTTTAGCACCCAGAGAACAGGTGCAGCGGCTCAGAGGTTTTCTCTGATTATTCACGAGCCATCTGTTAAGAAGCACAGATTGGTGCCAGATCTCTATCAGCAAGACGGGATTTCACTATCTCTCTCCTCTTCACACCATTTATATTTGCTGCTACCACCTTATGATGCAATAATACCACAGAAAAGGATGCGTTCGCTCAAAGCTAGGAATCATATTTTCCTTTCAGGAAAAAACCCTAGGGCTCATTGAAATATCATTACCCCCCAATTATACCTTAGCAGATTAATGAGTTCACTGAATGCTAGGAATCAAAGTTTTCATTCGAAAAGACCCTCACGCTCATTAAAAGCCTATTAAAACCCTTCGGCAAGCTCAGGAAAATATGCATTACACCTACTGACATTTAGATACCTAAATAACCAGTGAATATACCACATTGGCTCGAATATAGGCCGCACCAGAATATAGGCCACACCCTTAACGTTTGGTGCTATTTTACAGATATTTTTAAAGAAAAAATACACATTAGTGGAATGGTAAAACAGTATTTTATCTAATGAACAGGAATCCATGTATTTTAACATTTTTTGTATCTATCAGTTTGTCAACATATGTTAAATACAGACAGAAAACCAATAGCCATTTTAAGGCCCCCCTAATAATGCACCTTACTTACAGATTTGCCACTCTGCCCCCTGATATGCCACTCTGCCCCCCAGATATGCTTTATAACCCTGATATGCCACTCTCCACCTGAATATGCTTTATGCCCCCAGATATGCCACTCTGACCCCCAGATATGTTTTATGCCCCTAAACCTGCCCACCTGTCCCCTAGAAATGCCCACCTGCCCCCAGATATGCTTTGTGCCCCCTAGAAATGCCCACCTGCCCACTAGAAATGCCCACCTGCCCCCGAGATATGCTTTGTGCCCCCTAGAAGTGCCACTATGCCTCCCTGATATCCCACTCTGCTTCTATGGTGGAGCACCGGAAGGTTATGTCACGCCATTGCTCCACCATAGAAGCCCCGGCAGATGGTCCGACAGTGGAGGCCAAATGAAATACATTCTTCTAAAATGTACTTAAATCATTAGATTTATTTTAATCTGGGTGTCTATTGTGTCACAGTACATCTGCTTACAACACTGCTGGCTTAATGGATGGATCTTTTTTTGTATGTTTGGCATATATATACTGTCTGGCATATATATACTGGCATACCTACAAACTGGTAGGGTTTGCCTCTGAGTCTCTGGGTTTTTGGTCCAACTACAATTAAGTGTATCTTTTAAGTAATGGCAAGTCAAGGTTTCCTTGAAGACTGGTGTTAGAACCCTTTGGTTAAAACATGTGGCAAGCCACTACATATAATCTTTACAATGAGCTATTTGACAAGTTTCAAGGACAGCTCACTTAGAAAGTTCCCATGTATGTATACTGGTTTGTTCACTTTTCCCCCTTTTTATTTATCATTGAATGATTTATTTCCCACTTTATACCAGCAACAAACCCAATGTAGTTTTCAACCAAAAACTATACCCTAAATTAATTTTGTGTTTTGCTAATTATTCAGATGATCTCAAGCTGGTGAGATGTAAATCTCTTATCTTAAGTGACATGTGTTATTTTGAGAGCAGGTATACAGATTATATATATATATATATATATACTCCATATGGATGGTTAAATATTACAGATGGTTCTGGTAGTATATATTACACAGGAAGGTAATTATGTCACCCATAAACGTGTGTCAGAATATGTGTCTGTGCCTTCCATAGGGATTCTTAAAACATACCGAATGTGCTAGAAAAATAGAAGGAATATTGAATAATACACCTTCAGCTGGATCCTTGTGGGATTTTACTTTCTCTGAAAACGATGATCTAATGGCCTTAGGCAAATACCTTTAAATTGGTATTGTAGTGCTGGTTCATTGCTTCTGACTGTAATAGAATATAAAATGAAGATGTATTCCAGATTTATCATAACTAGTTCTGCTGTTCTTGAGGAAAGGTGTTATGCCTGTTTAATCATATATGTTTCAAAATGCATATCTGCTCTTCACGCCTTGCTTTTATCACCCTTAATAACATATGGATTAAAGAACGGTAAATAGATCCATTACAGCAACACTCTTCATGTCTTACTTATGTTTACCATATTGACTGAGACATTATTTATCATCATCTATTCCTGCTCATGTAATTCATGCACACATACTGGAAGTTATGAATGTCTTTATCTGCATTGTGTCTTCCCAAATAAAGATGACTTTGGATTTTCGAGTTTGGTAGGAGGGATTTTTTTTTTAATATTAAAAAAACTGCATGGATACTTATAATTGGATACTTTAAATAGTGTACAATCACACAGCACCTTTCAAAATAGAAGATTATCACCATGTTGAATTTAGTATTCTTATTATTGGCATAAGAGTCAATTGGATCCAATCTACCATGGAGTCTTTCTTAGCTTGGCAATTGGGCAAAATCCCTTTTCTCACTACTGGAACATGATGGCCTTCTGTTGTTTGGCTGCCTAGTTTTGAACAGCTTGTTTAGATCCTTACATTATACTTAGGTACTTTGGATAGTATGGACAGCTGGATGCCATGCTAGTCAGGCCCCTGAGAATCGACTATGGCAACTAATGCTTTTGCTCTATGGAACTAAATAGCTCAGTGATTAGGCAGACAGAAGAGGGTCCATATCAGCCATCGTCCCACATTGTCTTGCCAACTAAAAACCATAAACAAGAAGCATGGGAAGTTCTCTGATGGTCTGTATTTGTCTTCTTATAATAATAATAATTAGGAGCAAGAGAAAAAATGGACCAAGTCAAAATTGGGGAAGTGCTACAGGACTCAATTATCTTTTCCAGAACTTTGGATGAACAGACGTGTGTGTGGACCATTTGAGAAGTGCAGAAAAAAAAATTCTAGAGAAACCTTTTCCTGATGTGTTCTATATAGAGAGACTGCTTGATATTATTTTGTGATGCTTTCATTACTGGCTCAATAATAAAGATTATTAAAGCATGATCATTTAATAGATGTTTGTTACAAATTAGAAATCTGAATATAATACGAAAGAATGTTGACTACCATCTGGCCATATTCCAGGCTGCTGTTTTACTGCCAAGAACTTTGCGGTTTTATCTGTGGCTACACTATGTAAAACACTTGAGCATTTCATCCTGTTTTATTTCATTTAGTTATTGAATAAATCACTGGCAGGGCATGTTTCACATTACAATGTATTTATTAATTACTATATTGTTTTTTGTTAATTACTATAGTGGCCAGAATACAACGTATATATTCACATTAATTCATCACAAAACTAATGTGTAGCACATAGTCAAAACTTTACCAAATAACTGAGTGCGGACTATATGTGCTCCAAAAAGGTAATTCATTATAAGACAACACTACTAGTTTAAAACATTTTTGTTACAAGGTATGAGATAAGGAGCCTTGTGCAGTGAAATATTCTAGAACATAATACATCCATTAGATCGCAGGATGGTAAAAGCAGGGCCCTTCTCATTCCGTGGCAATATAATGTAGTTGGTGCTATAAATGTAGTGTAATTTATAAAGAAAGTAATTTGCCAACATTTCAGTCACAGTGAGAGATTAGCTGTTCAGTAAGAGAAATCCTCATAAAGATTAACAAATTGTACAACAGCTGCACCGTTGGATCACTTTTTAATGATGTAAGAGCCAGTCTACAAATGCTAGATTTAAGCAGCGCATGCTCAGGACTGAGAAAACAGATTTATCTAAAGTACCTACCTCTTTTTTTGGAGTTGTCATAGAAGTACTACATAGGAAATGTTCTGCATGGTTCCTGCTTAAGCAAAAGTTATTTGAAGTTTTTTCTAGGGCATTGGCAAGTTCCAGGTATTTTTGTGCAGGGGTTACATGTTAATACTCTGGGAACTCAGACCTCGTATAACAAGTCCATAGACAAGTATAGACATCCAGTACATTCTTCAAACAGGGATTGGACTCAAAAGGTGTGGACCCGTGCCATCAATATTAAATTACGATTTTGTTGGAACCCATTTTTACTCCTCCACCATCAAGAGTACATGTTCATGTGCTCACTGTATCAAGAGCTTCTTCTTTTTAGTCTAACTTGCATGAAGCATGTTATCGCAAATTATCACACACACATACATATATACTGTGTATATATATATATATATCCTGATCCTAGTAATTAGCTTCTGTATCACAATTAATAGTGGCCCAGCCTAAGTTACTAGCCCACACCTGTATGTATATTGTCAGTGCTATTTACTATGTGTTATTGTATATATCATCATTGAACTTTGAAGATAACAATATGTCTGTGCAGGGAAACTCTTTTCAAGCCAAGGGGAATCAGGAGCCTGGATGGAAAAGAGTTTCCTTGTACAGTGTGCAAGCGCCATAGCGGCAAGCTTCTGGCCCACGTTAGGTGGCCCTCGGCCGCATAGACATCATCACAGCCCCAGTGCTACTTAGCCGGCTGAGCCATGCTGAGGATACCCTGCCAACAACAGATACCACAGTGAGTTAAAGGGAATGGTGTATGGAATATGCGTGCTATTAAAGTGATGACCTACAGAAGGATAACAACTTGAATTTAATGGCCACCATCTGCTGAGATACTTGACATATTGTACGCAGCGGTATACATTTATTATAGTAAACTATCTGAGTAATGGTACCTGCAAATCCTATTCCATGCATATCAGAACTGGCCAACACTGTGTCATGAAAATATGCCCAGCACAAAAAAAAATGTTTAGCAATGTTTCAAATAACTTTTGTTTGTCAATGCATAGCAATGTAGGCCAGGGCTTTACCAAATGTTTTAAAGTTTACTTCATGAACTGATGACTACTGAAGTAAATATCCTGATAATAGAAGAAAAACAATTCACCCATGGTAAATGAGGTGTCCCTGTGTGTGTGTTAGAATTAGTGTATGTTTGTGTATATGTCACACTTGTCTCTCATCTCAGTTTTCTGTCTTTCTCTCGTCCCTGCAAACGTTTCCCATGATAGGAAAGAAAAGCGAAAACATTGGGGTTAAAGTGTTTCCGACCCTGCGCAATGAGATGTGGGAGGTTTGAAAGTATTCTGCCCAAAAACCATAGACAAGCTATTTTGGGTTGAATATTCTTACTGTTCTAGTCACATTTTTATCCAGCAAACCTTGGTGGTGCTAATGACAACTTGAAACATTTCAGGCCCATTACGTTCAGGAGGTCATGAGTTTAAATGCATTTTTCTACTCGTGGTTGTTGAATCCACATCAGTTTAAATACTCCCTAGGGATCCAATTTAGAAAAAGATTCAGGTTGATGTCAAACAAGCAGCAGAGATGAAACTTAAAGTGTATTGATTATCTTTTCTGTAATTTTATTGAAGTCTCTGCCACCTCTTTTCTTTGTATTTTCTATGAGAAGAAAATACTGTCTTGTCTTTTCTTGTCTTTTGTTGGGGCAAACTTCATTTGTAACGTTGTTAATAAAGTTCTGGAAAGGAAACGGGTTCATATCAGTTAAGAATTAAATTTGTGTGCACAAAATTAAGCAAAATGCTGAAATACATACAGTACTGCCAAAAAGTTTAAGACAGGTGTGAAAAAAAAAATAGGCATGATAATAGTTTGTTTTTTATCATTTACTGAAATGCAAAGTGAGTGAGCAAAAGAATAATCTAAATCAAATCAATATTTGGTGTGGCCACCCTTTGCCTTCAATACAGCATTAATTCTCCCAGGTGCATTTGCACACAAGAAACTCGGCAGGTAAGTTGTTCCAAACATCTTTTATAGAACTAAACACAATTCTGTGGATTTAGGCAACCTTAGTTGTTTCTTTCTCTTTGTGTAATCCCAGACAGACTTGATGTTAACAGGGCTATGTGGGGGGCCATACCATCACTTCCAGGACTCCTTGTTGTTCTTTATGCTGAAGATCATGCTTAATGACTTTGGCTGTATGTTTGGGGTCACTGTTTGGGGGCAATCAGATGCCTCCAGGATGGCATTGCATGATGGATAAGTATCTGCCTGTAATTCTCAGCATTGCAGAAATGTAGCCCCAGACTTCCAAGGAACCAAAACCACCATGCTTAACTGTTGCCTGCAAACACTCATTCTTGCACTGCTCTCCAGCCCTTTAGTGAACAAAGTGCATTTTTTCTATGAAGACCACTTCTGGCCAGACTTCTCCAAACAGTTGATGGGTATATAAAGGTTCCTGTTTTTTCCCAAATGCTGAGCTGATGGCACTGCTGGATATCTTCCGATTACAAAGGGAAGTACTTTCATCTGCTACACTAAAGTTCCTTGGCTTACCACTGCATCCACAGACCTCAACATTGCCCATTTAATTGTGCTTCTTCAAAAAAGCTTGGACTCTATCTTCAGCAACTTCACCTTGTTAGTGAGTTTGGCTGCTCCTCACACACAGCTGTTTCAGTTAAAGTTTGCATTACAATTTATAACTTACATGTTAAATCGATGAACATCAGTTTGGTACAGTTGTTTAATCATATACCTAAAACAGGGCTATCTTTAACACAGGTAAATGGGGCAGCTGCCCCATGCCCAGTCATTCCTGCTCCTTGAGCCCACAGCAACCGTGGTCCCAGGGGTCGCAACTGCGACTGGGCCTGCCACATGCATCTGTGATCCTTATAGTATAGTTGACATGGATGACATGGATGGGTGGAATTTACATTCTTAATTTTACAAATTATTATCTCGTAAAATAATAGGTTACACATTGAAATGGTACACAAAACAACAAAATATACAAGTAGACATTCAGTATCCACGTTTAATAAACACAGATAAAGAGATGGTGCTCAAAGAGGAAACGGTGGGGCCTAAAAAAGAGGGGGTGGGACAAGAAGAGGAAAGGGTGGAGTTTTCATAGGAAGGGGTGGAAGACATGTGGGCTGGGCAGGGAGGGGTGTGGCAAATTAAGTTTAGGGGGTTAGGTCTAGGGAACAAAACCTTAATACACCACTGGTCATTCAGTGACTCTGGTGGCCATTTTATTACATTAAATATGAGCATAAAATACTATTTTTATAATAGTCCTGTATTCCTATTTCCCATTGTGACAATGTACTAGAGTGTGCATTTTGTGAGTGCTCTTACATGTTCTCACTGTTTACTGGTTATTTTTTCAGAAGTCATTTTTTTCTTAGATTGTGACTTTATGACACCACTTCATCATCTGTGCATGCGCTCACACCTATACACAGGGATTGGGGGTGCTGGAGTGGGAACAGGCTGGTGGTGAGAATACCATAAGTGTGCAGTAGCAAAGAGGAGTTGTGTTCAACCAAACAGATCTCTTACAAGTCAAGAAACTGTGGTGTAGGAAACAGGCAACTTCATATAGATTATATGTCTATATCTAACTATCTATCTATTATCCACCTTTCTATATCTAATTATCTATCTAATCTATCTATCATCCATCTGTCTGTCTATCTATCAATCAATCAACCCTTAGTCACTTTTTGACAATTAAACTACAATGCTACTCTCACTATATAACACTGATTAGAGGAATCATTTATTTTCCCTGCTCAGTGAAATATTTCCAGCCTTGTTAATGCACATTAAATATAGTAGACATGCTATTTTTGCTCCTTTCTCCTTTTCCTCCTTTGGCTGTATATCAGGCAAGCTGAAACATGTTTCCTGGAGAAGCTGCTAGACTTTATTTTTCTGTTTGTCGGGGAAGAAGGTGGGAGAGACACGAGCAGGGCCACTGCGTGAATCATTTATGAAGCTTAATAAATATGCTAATGTGAAAGAGTATAGGAAAGAAGCCTGGTGCCCTGCCACCTTAATTATTAAAGCCTTACTAATTCAGACACGGCTGCCATTTGCTTAATGGTGGGCTGTTATATAAGTTTAAGCAGAGCCAGCCAGAACTGGAGGTCTGGGAACATCAAGATCAGTTCCTACGGCCCTCCACTGGCTTCAATCTGATTATCTTCCAAGGTCAAGAGAAAGCTGCTGGGTTTTACAACCCCCTGCCTAAGCAACAGCCGCTTCAGAGTTTTCCTGCTTTTAGCTTCTCTCCAACTTGTTCCCAGTCTGCTTATAGCTTATTAACAGGTCACTGGTTATGGTTGCTCATTAAATATAAATGTCCGGAGTTCTACAAATTTGAAGAAAGAGATTTTCTGCAATGCTCCAGGTCATTGGAAAAGAGCTTGGAGTATTTGAAGAACAGCAAGCAACCTTCAGCAACTGAGGAAGCCATATAGGACATCCCTAGAGACCTCAAAGAAAAAAATCCTGTATCATTTAAATATTATTGTTAAACTCGGATTCCTTTGCAAGCAAAAGGATCCACAATTAAATGACTTAGAATGTAGCACAAGTAAATATTATCTATACATAAAGACTTCTCATTATTAATGAGGTCCTGAGCAGCACCTGAGAAATAATTTACGTCGACTAGCAAAGTGTTCGAATGACCATGAAAAACCATGTCTGTTGATACCCTGGTTGTGTAACTTTACATTTTGTGGTGTAGGGTAAAAGAAATACCTAAATCATAATTTCTGCACCATAGACAGAACCAACACCTAGGATATGAGGTAATTGGGCACCTCTGTTCTAGATGACTGTCTGCTTTGAGTATTCAGGTCCAGATATAACTTGGAATCTACAAGTGAAACAGGACAGACAGGATGCAAGGAGTATGGTGGGACTTGGTGGAGGAACCTCAGGTTGGTCTTGGTGAACAGTGACAGATAAATAGATGACCTTCGCTCAAGGTCATTCTTCAGTTTTTGAGACTAAAGGGGAATCCTGAAACATATTTCAGAATTAAATATTAAAGGCAAATGTTTTCTATCAGATGCAGTCCTATTTCCTCTTCTATGTTCAAGCAAGTTCTGTAAATCCCTAACCTAAGATGAACATTTATAATTGATAACAGTACTGCGTATAGTATATTTTACTATATTGACTTTAATATAAACATAACATTTTCAGCCACATTTAAAGTAAATAAATAGCCTATAAAATCTTTCCATAATGGACAAGAAAGCCGAGGACACAATAAGGCAATGCTTTCATTTTTTTAATAAACATTTTCCAGTAGTATGTTAATAATTCATTTATATTAGCTTTAACATTTTTTGAAGTAGAATGAAAATACATGTACAAGTTGTGTCTTGGACTCACCTTTACATCTTTTAGCGTTATATTTTTATTATTAATTATAATATTATTATTTATTGTACTTTTGGTTTTCAGTCAGTATAAACTTTCTGGAAATATTTGGGTTAAAAATTTACTGTGACTATTGTGACAAGAGGTAACTAAACCTGCAAAATAGTCAATTTCCTGTTCTGAAATCTTAAAATCATCTCCATTGTTCGTCACTAGCATCCTTACAAAGTCTAATTAACATCAGGGGAGGAGAGCAACCAAATAAACACAACACATGCTCTCTAATAGACTTGGGCGCAGGCCAACTCTTCGCGTTCGTCTCCGTGGGGGGAAAAAATCTTCGTAGTCCACGGATATTCGCCTGTTCCTGTTCATTTTTGTTCTTTGTTTTTTTGCCGTTTTTTAAGGAAGGGGTTAATACAGTATGCACTACACAGCAGCTTTGGCACCAGGATTTTACGAGGCAAGTACGAGGAACTCTATTGGTCGCCAGCAGGGGCTTCCTCTGCCATCAACCAATGAAGTGCACCTGCTCTTCATTGGTTGATGGCAGACGAGTCCCCTGCTGGCGACTAATAGAGTCACTCGTACCGACCTTTAAAATCCTGGTGCCGAAACTCGGCCTGGGGACACCACTGTCCTCCCCGCTCCAGGAGTATGATAGTGGTGGTGGGGTGTTTAATAAGGAGGGCCTTAACATAAAACAATTTATGGGGCTAGCACCCCACAAATATGTGCTGCACAATAATGACACCTTAACATGTTGGGCTTGTGTTCAATATTTCCAAGGCTGGCTTTTATTCCCAGTTCAGCCCTGACTGCAATCATCAACCTGCAATCATTACACAATAAGAGTTTTATTAAAATAACAGTTTTATTAAAATAACAGTTCTACGTTGTCTCTACTGAATCAGTCACTGATTTTTTTTTCCAAGGAAGACTTTTGGCAGTCCTCTTATCCGTTTTTCTTTCCGCTGACATTTACCAGCATGCCACTATACTGCTTGGCGTGACAAATTCTAATACCCAGAAGGTGTTTCAAGGTAATTTTTTCCCATGTTCCTTAATTCCAATCAGATTCTTTTATCTGTGCCCAGAGCCCATTGCAAACCTTGCTGTGTGACTGCCTTGAAATGTAAAAGTTGGAGTTTGACAGCTTGTCGATGAGCCACTGTCACTTGAATTATTGTTGATATTGTTTTTTGTGTGTTTTGTTTATTTTTTCAATGTGAAACATTAATTACAAGCTAGGAAACTACATAGCACACTCGTGTCTGATATTTCCTGCAGTACTTTGGCATAATGGAAAGACGTAGGGCACACAAAATGTTATAACAAAAAATTATTATTAGCTCCTTCAGCCTTGTATAGTTTAACTGTGTAGAGCGGGGCCAGACAGAGAATAAAACTAGCCCCATGCTTTCAGTTCAATCCCCCCTTGATAAATACTCTACATCCACCATCATACCCCACAACCTCTTAATATCTCTCTGCCATGCTGACACAAACTGAAGCATACAACCACAGATATCACTCTCAGCTGCATAATGCACACAATATTTTCTACCAAATGACATGCATATCCATGTCAGCCACACTCACGTTCTTTCGTTGAGAATCGCCTTACCCAGATGTATAACGTCACATATCTGAATACATATACATCCATTTAAACGGCATTTTATGACACTAGCAATTAACTTCTATGCAATGTGTTACTGATTATATCTGGTCTTGATTGTAGCATAAGTAGAGGTTGTATCATATGGATCTAGTTAACAGTTGGTCAGTAGATTTTACGGTGATAACTCTTACGGTGATAATAAACCCCTATGCCCCTACAGCGTTATTGAGATGAAAAGTAATGCCTCTTGTCTAGACAAGGGAGCTATATCTTCAGAAAAGAGTCAAGATACACCAAGAACATTGGGGGGAAAAACATGGAAAAATATGCAAAATATGAATGAAGTTTCCTCTCCATGATTGTCATGATGGGTGCCAAAGAACCATCTGTAAGATGTGTAAGTTGTGTTACCATGTGCATGTTTTGATAAATAGGTAATGTCCTGGTCAGATGTTTTCGCCATATCTAGGTGTGGGTACTAACAATGTCAGCTTGTCTCTGTCTACTTGGCTTCTAAAGGCTCGTAACCATTTTGTACTTGCTTTCTTTTGTGTAAAGTATTTTCTTGCAGTGAAATGTCATTGCTGATGTCTGTATTTGTCTGCTCCACTCCAGTCTTCCAGCTCTCCAGATTATTATTATCCGCTATATCTATCTTCAGGTTGTTCCTTTCTCCGTCTGTTTTAATCTCTTATTCAAGATCGTTTTCATTCCTCCGAAACCCCTGTTTATAGTAGTTGCCAAAACGACAACTTTTAATTAACCATTATCTGGTTTAATGCCATATTCTCAACCTGATCTATGTATATGCAGTAACCTCGAGCACTCATATAACAGAAAATCATTTTGTTATGTGTGTAATTTTACAAGACGTACTGTTTTGTCTATTTCCAGACATTAGTCAGAGCAAATAACCCTCACAGGAACGCGTAGGGCTGTACATGATAGTTTTCATTAGGAATTTGCTTCTTTTCATCTTCTTACAATGCGTGAAATCAGAACATTTGCAGTGTGACTGGCTCGTGAAATCTGCAAGAGAAAGCCACGCTATAGAATAGGGCTATTCTAGTGATCAATCCCCAGTGTAGGATACCTCTAGGAAATGTGTAATAAGAAATTCTGGTCGGTGTCAAATAAAGGGAGGTCAAGGGGTACAAAAAGAGAAAAAAATGGAAGAGACACCAAAAGAGAAGCTCTTTTCGTAAACATGCACTTGGCTGTCATTGTTTTTACACAGCTGCTATGTATAATTAATAGGTGGCAATGGGAATTCTCTACATGTGGCTTAAACGCTATCTATTTTGCTAAGATGTGAGATATAGGTTTATCTCGAGAGCTTGATCTATGTCTCATAAATAAAATGCATGAAGCTGAGCTGGAAGATGTGGATTTAATATCTCTCTGCATGTAAAAAAAAAAAAACTGTATACATCTGGGAAGCTCCACTGAAAACAGAATTTGGGAAGAGGAAATGTATGAGCCGCAGTATGTTAATTGCAGATTAATTTACAAGATTTATTCATCAACTGGGATTACAAATGATTGGGATTTAGAAAGAGCGTCTAGGGATGATTTCTCACCATCAAATCTCTACTGTTGCTTATGAAAGATTGTGTTCAGTGTATGTTTTGATATATAGGGTACCAGCACCTGTGGACTCCGATCCATACGAGGAACTAGGAGTCATGCTTTTGTGGCTAGCCGTATCTGAGCACAGATGTCATTGTTTAATTGATTGAACCATTAATTAACCCATTGATGCATAGTGCTAGGGGCATTATTAAACCTGACCTGTTAACAGCCCGTAGTGGCTGCAGATGGGAAGAAATGCTTTATTGTAGAAGATTAACAATATGAATTAATTTGCTTTGTGATGAAAAGCTATTCGGGTCTGGGACTTGGTGTCTCATTAATAAAATGTTATGTCTTATTTGAATGAATAAAGAAAAAATACCTTTGAACAAAATTGCCTAAACGCCGTTTTGGTATTTTATCACCCCAAATGGTAACCAAACCCACAGGCTACATTTCACAATAGGAGCATTAAATATATGCTGAAAAACCCGCTATGCAGAGGTAACTACAGCATCATATACAGTATACAATTCTTCTTGTTCATTCATTCATTATGGCAATGCTTATGAAGTCTCGTTCATCTAATGAAGTCTTTTGCTCCATAGACTTGAATAAGTTAGAGTCCCTCTGGGTAGTTAAGATTGTGCCATTCTTTTGTTTACCACAAGGCAATGCGATAATGAGTTTGTGTGTTTGTCTAGTAGATTGGGCTAAGACAGCAAAGCTAGAACCCATGACAAATATGCCACTTTTAAAACTATGTAAAAATGACAGAACTGTCCATTTAGCAACTCTTCTTCTACTTAACCAATGATACTTATTGTAATATATATGATAGCTGAGATCAAGGCCACTATCAGGAATTTTGGAGCCTGGTACATGCTTAATGCCTGGGACCCCATACCCCTGCCATCATCCCACCCCATTTGCTCCACCCACCACTCTGCCCTAAGCTTTTCCCATGAGCACACCTTATAGGAACAGGGGCTAGCCTAGGGTTAGTAGTGTCTGGGTGGAGTATTTCCTCAAGCCCCCCCCTATAACGAATGCACATACATACTTACATGCAGACTAGCTTTAACACCCACTCAGTCTACCACCGTACACTTACACATTCTTTCTCCTGCTCATCCTCTCCCCCTCCCAGGAGCCACTAACCTGAGGCTCACCCCTGACACTCCAACGCCATACACACAAACTCACTATGACGTCATATGCTGACACCCAGACGCACATGCTAACACCAAATACATCCTTTCCTCACAAACATTAACACCTTACAGCAACACACACATTTGAGTGGAACACATCTCCTCCACTATACTCATTCCAGGGGATCTAGCGAGACCCTCCACACAAATACGCAGAAACAGCTACTTTCAATTGGATCACTTTCCTGCCACAGGTTGGGTGCTTTAAACAATCTGGGCAGCATCTCCTAAAGGTGAGTAGTACAGGTTGCAGAATGCGTATGAAAGTACTTACTTGGGCTGTATGGGGCACTAGAGTATGCCTTTAAGATTTTTTCATAGACTAAAATCACTTTGTTCATTATTTATGCCCACATAACTCCCAAATTAAAAATGGAGTGTTTTTGTTCTGTTAAAATAATGCATTTTATACACGCTTTAACATTATACCAGTGGTGCTATAGTCATTAAAATTACTTTGTTTTACATAAAAGTGGGGCTCTGGCAGCTAGTTATTGCTTATTAAGAATATATTTTACTTTAAATTATTGCAGAAGCTGGTGTTTTAGGCAACCGAATGAAGATGTATGGGGGTTTCTAGAGAATGTGCTTACCCATTGGTTTGCAGAACCACAGCTGTTATTGAGATAAGTTAACCCCTTCTTTACTGGGGGGTATTTTGTGCCCAAAAACCTGGGACTGGGACAGCATTCGTACACTGTTTCCTTAACCATGATTGTTCTTTTCGTTTTTTGTGCACCCACACAAATTATATGATGCTTTTTCAAGGACAGATAGAACTTTCTTTTGATACAATTTTTAGGTGTATAGTCCAACATTTAGTAAGACGTTATTAAAATAATGACATTTTATGAAACATTAATTATTAATGTGAGTTTTGAACTTGAAACCCCCCAACATGCATAGGTTTTTTTATGCTTTTTTGGGACGTTACGGGGCACAACATGGAACACCCTATACCCTTTTTCAAACTTGAAATTTTCAACTTTTATTTAGTAAGGCCTATGTCTCATTTGGGAATGAGCCCACCAGCTAAAAATTCCCCCAAGGGTGAAGGTAGTTGGAATCCACAAAAGCAAGTGCATAAGAAATGCAAAAGGCTGATAGCTGGCTGAGACATAATTTCTGATTACCTGCATGACAGCAGGGATCAGACAGGTTTTTTTCAGTGGTTTTTTTTAAAGTTTTTTTTTTTTAACTTTTTTATTTTTTTTCCATTTTTTTTAGTTATTATTTTGTAAACTTTTCTAAGCCTTATTCGTTCTCTGACTGATCAGCAGCACTCACTTTACTTGAATGGAACATCCCGTTGATTGAGAATGCAAGACATCCAGCACTGGGAAGGTTGGCATGATTTTATAGTTTTTGGGACAGTTTTTAAATTACAGCATGAGATGATATTAAGGTTTTAATGGGTTAAGGTTCACTTTGTGAGATGATTAGGATAATCAATAATAAAGTACATTTGGTAAATATTGTTAACATGCTTCTTTTATTGAATTAACCATACAGCAGATATACGTGTAGCCCATATACTATGTTTATAGTATGAAATAGATGTCAACTGGCAATTCTGAAAATAAGACAAATGGACCATTTAAAGGACCTTGTCACAGTTGCCTGAACAAAACTGTTGTATACGACATAGAGACATTTTGACATTGACAACTACATTTCTTGGTATATTTTTTCTGTTACTAAACTGATTTTAGCTGGTTTGGAAACGTGCTATTCGGAATGGCTTGAGATCGTAGGTTGACTTTGTGCCAATGCAGAGCTCACTCAAGATCTTTCCCACCACAGGGGATAACTTAAAACCGTGACCTGTTACAAAAAGGTAGAGAAACAAAATTGCATTACTGCTGTGACAAGAGTCCAAGTATGTTTACAACATTTTTCTTTCTCACCTGAAAACCCTACGCCAATGACAATATTTTTGTGAAGTGGGTGATGATCCAGTATAAAGTTTGCATCAGGGGTGCTCTAAAGTTGAAAACAGAAAAAAAAATTAGTGTGGCTAAAAAACATGTAAATTCTGTCCATTTTTACTTATTGTGATTCTGCACGTACATGGACTTCTGCATTCTTAAATAACTACTTATAACTGCAGACGTATTAAGGGGACACTACTGTTATTAAAAGCATGTTATTTGAACAATGTTTAATAGCCAGCCTTTGTATTTCTTTTTTAAATCACTTGATCTATTTGCACTTCTTCTCTGCTAAAAGAATATTACATTTATTCAATTTTTACGGCTCTGCTTCTAAAGAGGTTTTAGAAAAATTTTGGTTATGCAGAAGGAGCTCATTTGGGAAACCTGGTTTAATTACCCATACTGAGAACGAGGGTTTACCAAGCCGGCTAACATTCCCAGTGGTGTCGTTTGATGGATCAAGTCGCTTTTTAGAACATAACATCCTTGGACCCTGAGCTCTCCATCGGTACCCTGGGATTGATGCCACTCCCTCTAGATCACCCCAAAATAGTGACTCTGTGTCTGGTAGTTGATGGAACGGAAAAGCTACAATAGCATAATTCACTGGTCTTCCGAATTTTCCCTGATAGCACTTTAGCTACGCATTTTCTTTATTAAAACTTTTCTAGAAATGTTCTTACACTACATACTCTCTTCCCCTAGTCATACCATACACACATGCTCACCGTGTACATGCATTGCTCTACTACGACAGGTTCGGGATGCAAACCAGGAAGATAATCGCTGATGAAGCTGCGAAGTATCTGGATGTCAGGGATTTTGGGGTCTTTAACCTGAAGGTCACGCTCTTCAGGTTCTGCCTCATTTCCATGATGATAACAAATCTGAATTTTAAGACAGAAGATGATATCACAAAAGAAAAAAAAAGAGAGAATCCAGGTCCTGATGAATATTACTCTGCAAAAGGGTAGGCAAAAATTGACTGGTCACAGAGCAAACCTATAGAAGGCAATGGGCTGTATATAATACATTAAATCTGCAAGGAGGACACAGGTAATGCAGAAATGGGCTTCAGGGAAAAGAAAATACTAGGTTTGTATGTGACAATGTCGTTAAATGTATTATGTGTTTTGCCTGATTATGTGTATTTTTGTTGGTTAAATCACAGAAGAATATTTACTTTTTTTTCCCATATTGTTAGAAATGCATGTGGTATTGTTTAACCAAGTTAGATTTGCGCATTTGGATTTGTATGAATTTTAATAAAATTTGCCAACATTGTTACATCTTAAGTTGCAGTAAGAACCCCAACAAAACAAACAAAATTTAAAATGGATTTTTCTTGGGTATTAAGCGAATGCCCCGATACACTAATTGATACTCACCTTGATTAGCCCTGGATACTCCTGCGACTGTAGACCATAAACTTCATGTTCATCTCCATTTAACTGCATACCCAGGAAACATGGTAAATTCTGAAGGATTCCAGAATCCCCAGGATTCTTCTCTCTCCAGTAACATACATTAATCCTCAGTGTCTGGAAGACATCAAATGTGACAAATCGCATGTTTATATGTAAACATCAATTCCAATGTCATATAATATTATAGTTAAAATGTAATATGAACTTCCAAGTCACCGCATTACAATGTGTTCCACCGTGGCAACCTTACCCAAGGCTCACATAATTAAAGCATAGAACGTAATGCAATGTGCAGGAGTATAATGTAAGTCCCTGTAATGCAGGACCCTGCAATGGTTTTTTGGTGCACATACTCAATTCAATTAACATTTGCCAAATAATCTGATAATTACTGCTCACAATGAGCAAATGCGTAAACCTGCAGATGGAAAGAGGCAAATGAATTGACGTAGAAAAGTGTGTTTTTAGCACCTTAGCACAACACCCTATGCTATACCTCAATTTTTAAAGAAAATGTATTTCAGAAGCTTCTGTGATGTGTTATTTGTAGGAGATATTCTTAGGTATAGTAGCTGAGAAACCGGCCAGTGATTTAACCTCTCGGGTGACAGCGAATTCACAAACACATTGCAATGATACATGTTGGCCCTGGGAACCTTTTAACTGTAATTCTGTTTAACAGACTCACACGGTAAATCAAATACGTTACGAAAGAAGGTTCTAATTGTATGCTTCCTAGTTGAAGTGAAGTTTTATTATCATTATTTTTTTATAGAAATAAGGCTTTGTAAATTGATTCTCTAACCTTTAGGGCTGTTACCGCTCCTAGTAAAAAATAATTGGACATGTTACTGTTTCCATAGGATTCTAATTAACAGGGAAAGTATTTTTCTTTAGTGTAGCTGGCAAAATACAGGTTAGGTAATAAACCTTTACTTACCTTTAGGGGGAGTTGAAGTCCAAGGGGACTAAGGACTTTCTTGGCCCATGGTCCTACTGTAATTACAAGTTTCTCTGCTTCATACGTACTGGAGGTGGTTGACACAATAACCACTGGACCAGGCTGAATGTGTGTCACCTTCTCACCATCATGAATGACCCCTCCCATGAGTTGGAAAAGGCCCTTTAAGACAAATATATATATATTGCAAAGGTAGAAACAATACTGGGAACATCCCTGTTACATTGGCTTATAATTCTCATCCTTCCACTATATATGGAGGCCGAGAGGCTGATACAGGCAGGAGACACTGTAATAGTCTAGTGCGGAGGTAGGTGGGTGCAAGAAGGATGGAGAAGAGATCGGGCAGAGTACTGCTTCCACATCTGTAGATTAAAGGCTTCCCTGGGGCCCGGTGATGAGTTGTCATGCTGGTGTTTCTGAGTATGGATACCGGGTATATAACTAGGGCTGTATCTTGGCCTAGACTGACTAGGCCTAATGCGGCACTTTACGAGGGCAGCATAAAAATCATGGGTGCTGGGGTTCATTTAGGATGATTTGTGGAAAACATGTTCCGTATGACAAAAGGCCATTGTGGTTACTTTAAAAGTGTTCACAGGTGCATATTACCTGTACAGCCCTCAGTGACTTGTCAGCATACAAGACTCCACCATTGATATCATTGCAGACCTCTTCTCCAGGCTTTATAGAAAATCCAGGATACCTCATTTTAAATGTTGCCTGACTCAGAGATTCCCATGGTATCTGTCTTTGTTTCATGTTTTCACAGACAACTTTAAATGCATGATTACCAGCATTGGCCAGGACCAAAAGTCCTGTTTTTCTGTTGAGAAAATGAACAGGAAATGTAAATACGGTATTTTATTTTAACAAAATACTGGAATCTGAGAAGGTGACCATGAGAACTCCACAATGTCAATGGCAAACGAACTTAAGAGAGAGCTGTGTTAGACAGGAACCACATATGCTAATTAGTTCCCTTTTTCAGTAATGTATTCATAACCTCAGAGGACATATCATTATGTTTAACTCGTATCATTATAACAGAAAATTTGCCATTTCCCAGCACAAAGAATATAAAATTCTTCAAGTTTCTCATTCTTCTTTTCTGATTTAGTTCCAGTTAAGAAAATAAAGAAGGACTGTGTCTAAGGGGTTAAGATTTTGTCTTTCCTGGGAAGTTGCTTTGTGAGGTCCACTGGGATCTTAGTGTTTTATTGCTTGATATCTTTCAAGTGTCTTAAAATAGATGTATTGTTAGGGAAGATAGCACATCCTGTTTAGTGAAATTGTGGCGCTATATTCCGCCATCGTGAGAGTGATTGGCAGCTCGGAAATGAATTATGGTCAAAGGATTCTTCCAAGCACTTTTATCATAAAGGTGAAATTGCCCTTCACTGGGAAATCCTTATATGAGAGAGAAAACATGCAGGTTCTGGTTCAGATTTCCAATTTAATAGTGGAATTTTGAGGAAGTTTCCTGGAATATGTTAGGCACCCTTTATGAGAACTTAGTAACTATAATAATACAGCTATATCCCTGGCAGATAAACATCCTACATATCCATAGAAGCACACCACAGTACTGGTCATTGGTAAGGGGCCATTTGGTTACTGATCAAGGACGAATGAACGCCCCAAGCTTTTTGTGAAATTATAATCATAGCCTAACAGCTTCTAAAATAATGACAAGACCCATTTACATCCCCACTGAGATACACAAATAATGTATGGACAAATATAACCATAGAAAGCAATCAGCTATGTATTTACTGCCAGATCGTATGGATTATTTTGAACAGATATATGCATTGCTATAGGATAAATCCAAACCATATATCATATCAGGAAAAGTGAGAGAATGGGATACAATAAACGTTTAGCCTTATTGCAGAGACACCTATTTTGTGTTAGTTTCAGTTTCTCAATAAAAGATTGCATTTAAAGCTCAGTTTAGTTTAATGTGCAGTTTAAGTGTTTTATTATTTAAAGTTTACTGCTCGGATGTTTATACTGTCAGTATTATATCACTGTTAATGTGATTATTGTGTTATTCAATGTTATTTAATAGCAATAGGGTTTTGCTGCACTTGTCCATGAATGTATCACTCCTCCAGAAGATGGCCCTTGTTCAATCATCTGGTTTAATGCAGGGACTTCTCTCAGCCTAGAAGCAGTCAGCAATAACTCTAATTTACAGATCTGGGTCTAGCTGGGTTCCACGTCCTCCTGATCCTCCATTTGTCCAGCTGTTTCACATCGTTTGGTATTAGTAATATTAGGGGATATGTGTGTATACAGTATATGTTTAAAGGAACAATACAGCCTTATAACATTCCAAGACAAGGCTGCTGGCAAGAACTGCAAACTATAGTCAGACCTTCAGCATAGGACCACCACCTTCACAGCAATGTAACTGAAAAAGGAAGATAAAAGAAGCAGCTACAGAGCTGCTTGTCATAATTTAAAGGTATTGAAAGTGTTCATATGAATGAATAGCATTGGAATGAACATTAATGTAATAGAGTTATAGACAATCTAAATGAGGCATGTGGGTGTTCATATGCTAATACGGTATATTGCTCGGACGATAAGTAATTTGCCCCGTAGACTCCTGTTATTAAAATTCACCGCCTCCTACTCTAGTCAACCTAGGCCAAATACACTGCTGTCCCATGCTACATATTAAGCTAGCCTTCTCTCAGCTTGTCTCAGATGCTAAATTCTAAAATCTCAAACTACTTAACCAGAGAGACTCTCCACTAACCCACACAGTGAAAATGTCACAGTCTGTCCGGAGCTCCATTGGATTGAATAAGACCAGTTAGGGATCCTGGAACTCCTCATGACTAGGAGAGCCCCTATACACATGTACAATGCATGTGGCCATAGCACATTCTATAACAAATTTAGCAACGTCAAATATTTGTCAAGGGAACATTATACTTAACAATGCTTATTCTCATTCATAAACTGTAGGCAAATAAACAAAATAAACAGCTCCAGGGGTCTCAAACTTGAATTCCATTATTGCTTTAGAACCTTTTATGTATTGGGGTAAAAAACCAAAACATAACAAATACAGGGATATAACCTTTAAGGTAAGGCTGGAATTAATGACCTCATAAAATACTTAGTGTTTGATAACACATTCTTTCTAAGATTTGGACAATTAAAATGATTTGGAATCATTAAATAAAATTGACAAAATAAAGACTTGTCTTAAACAGGTGATGAGATTTAAGCTTCCTAAACAGAAATATCCTTGAATTCTGGCCTCTCCCCATTTAGAAATGAAAGGAAATTGATTGCTGTTGCTTTTTTACTGATCAGACTGTTGGGTTTGTTCTACTACTAAGTACAACTGGATGTTGCTATCACTGACTTAATTCCAACAAATGCCAGTCCAATACAAAAAATGAACATAATGCACAACAACACTTCTTAAACTTAATTTATAAGCCCCATAATCACGTTCAAACATAAGAAGAAAAAAAAGCAAAAACTGCCCCCTACTCCCAGCTCTCCACAAAACACACATACTTTCTAGATTAAATGTCGCATGCGCTGCGCAGTGGGGAGACGCTACAAATAACCAATATTTTATTTTATGTGGTAGTCTGTATTCCGCTTCTCTGTATTAAGTATATGTGTTTAAGGGTCTTGCACTGATGAAAGCCCTTAGGAATCTTAAACTTCAGCGTCTCTTTGTAGTGAACAGCAGCACCAATAATTTATTTATCACACATCTTTGTGCTGCTCCTTCTTCTGGGGCTCGATTACCCTGATAAAGTAGAACTGTATATCCAATCCTTTATTATCAGTATACAGATTTTTGAGCAAGACTCTCCTTACCTGTTGTCTCTGTAAGTCAAATTGTTATGTTATATACTACTTGTTATCTCCAGTCTACCCATTGTACAGCGCTACAGAATATGACAGAGCTATCAAACAATAAATAATAATAATTTGTAATATTAATTTTTGTGAAGAAGCAGTTCGTTTAGCAATAAATATAGTTTTTTAAATTCATCTTTTGTCTATATGGCATCACTTAGCTGTTGTCACAGAAAACAAGGACGCTGTAACATAATCGCAAGAGGCTTTCAATTTGCGTTTTAAACTTGAACACAACGGAACACAGGAGCGATGGGTGCTTATAATGGGCTTCTGTACACCTATGAGGATCAGCCGTTTCCAATAGTGATTTACAACATTAACAGCATTTACAATGTATTTCAGATAATTTTCATGTTATTTTTATTTTCAATGCTTTTCTTTTAAAAACAATGGCATTTCTGACCCCAAACTTTTAAATGGTAGTGTATATTACCATTCAGTGCCTGAAAAGGCCTTGAGGTCTAGCTGTTATGTATACATAATAAATGTAGCAAACACTAGCTAAAGGCTGCTTGGGTTGATGCCTAACTGAGGATACGCTGTAAAGTGGTATTGATTGTGCCTTATTGTTATTAGCAGATATTTTTTCAAAAAGAAGACTTGTTGAGAATAAAACATCAATATTTTTCCAGCCCAGAAAACAAGTGAATTATTTCACAATGAAATGGGTAATCAGTATAAGCAAAGAAAATTAAAATCAATTTGTATAATCACTTTTAAAGCACTCAATAAGTAGGACACATTCTTAGAAACATTTGCCTCCAAAGATGCAGCCTGGATGACAGTTCTTCAATCTAGATATTTGTAAATCACTGTACAAGATGCCGTGGGCATATCAGGAGGAACTGAAGGTCATGGATGGATGTGAAGGAGTCGTTCTCTGAGTAGGTTTGCTAGGTGTCCCCTGTGTGTACCAAGATACAGGCATGTGATATATATCGTTCTTTGGAAACCAAGAGCTACAGACAGATATTGATGGAAGAATCACGTGCAAACCAAACAAAAGGGCATGTGCTTTCTGAGAGCTCTGGAAACCAACTGAGATAATTAATAAAAAAAGAAGGAAGTTAATTTGAATGTGAGAGGATGACAGAATTAGAATAATTAATATCTAACGATAGGCTCCATGGGTCCTCTGTCCTTTATGTGAAACCCTCAGTGGCTCAAAATAATTATCTCACATGGCCCATTACTGCAGATCAATCCAACTGTGTGCCTCTGTCACCTTCCATGGATCTGAAAGGGCACAGAGTGCCTTGGAAACAACAGAAGGGGCAGATTCATTCTGTAGTTACATTTGATATAATGCAGCTGAGGGGCTATGCAAGCGTAAGCTTCTGTAATGGAGACAATGATTTGTGAAGATTCAAGGTTAACCATCTCTTTATCGAGAACTGTTCTCATATTAGAGGGTGAGTTAATAAGTGAAGGACAGCAGACTCACTGGATGGCAGTAAAAAAAATCCTTCTTTATTTATGTAAATAGCATCTTAAAATTTCTCAATCAGCATTACAGACGTGTACACAGCATGGCACCCAATAGCCACCTAATTTTGTGCGCCAAGCCTCTAGTCGTAGTCACCAGGTACTGTGCCGTGTACACACATGTCCGTGCTGCCAGTTGTGATATCTTAGTTTGCCTTATGGCTAAATGCTTAAATAAAGGATGATGTTTTACGTCTGTCCGGTGAGCCTGCTGTCCTTTACTTTTTGCTTCAGCAAATTCCTGTTTTGCTGGCTCCTCCTGAGACTTGCCCCTGTTGGGTTCGTGCAGACCATAGTGTTTCATGTAGAACTTCTGGTGTGTTTTATCTCTGTTCTGGGTGGGTTAATAAGAAGTAAAGGCCCAATGGAATAACATGAATGACACAGACAGGAATGGCACGTGGCTGTGGCAGCTTTGTCAACGGCAAAGACTTGGCCAAGATGCACAGTGCACAATACAGATATAATACAACACATATTAAGTAAAAGGGCTACATAGAAAGCTCATAAATGGAACACAGAAATGATCTCATCAGGGTATAAACAAGGCTTACAACTTGATATCTAAACACTGAAAAAACCTTCTTTTGGAAGTACCCCATAATCTACAAATAAGACCTAGGGAAAAAAGACCCCATCTTTCCTGGTTTTTGCTAGCCCTTACCTGATAGTAAGAGGTACTATGAATGTTGTGCCTATTAAACAGCGTTGAACCTAGGTTACTGACGCATGGGTGCAATATTCCTTTGGCACCTCCTTCATAACGAAAATGCATGCACATAATAACACGCAAACTTGCTCTGACACCTGGCTGGAGTAACATTAATGCATCTTTATGACTCCAGATAAAAGTGACTTTAACAAACCTAGTAAACAACTGGCATTTACTAGGTTCATGTGTCAGTAGACAAGAACCAGAGGACAGCGGTGGTGATAGATATAGTGATGCCACACATACCACCTATATTTACACCGATAAGCCATAACATTATGACAAGTGAAGTGAATAACACTGATAATCCTGTTATCATGTCACCTGTCAGTGGGTGGAATAAAGTAGGCAGCAAGTGAACGTTTGATCCCCAAAGTTGATGCGTTAGAAGCAGGAAAAAATGACTTTGACAAGGGCCAAATTGTGATGGCAAGAAGACTGCGTCAGACTATCTCCAAAATTGCAGCTCTTGTGGGGTGTTCCCAGGCAGCAGTGGTCAGTACCTTTCAAAAGTGCTCCAAGGAATGAAAAGCAGCGAGGCCATGGGCGGCCCAGGCTCATTGATGCACATGGCACCAGGATGCATCCATGGAGCTCCCACCTCGCAACTTACAGGACTTAAAGGATCTACTGCCAACGTCTTGGTGCCGGATACCACAGCACACCTTCAGAGGTCTAGTGCAGTCCATGCCTTGATGGGTCAGGACTGTTTTAGCTGCAAAAAGGGGACCTTCACAATATTAGGAGGATGATCATAATGTTATGGCTGATCAGTATATATACACACTAATTGGGTATACATTGATATATGACAACTGTGTCATTATTTTTTTAATCATGTTATCATATATTAGTCTGGCACAATGCCTTTCAGGGGAGGACTAGCAAGAGGGCTGAAGGGGGCATTTGCTCTTTAGGCTGCTCTAATGTGAAGATTTTATTTTATTTTTTATTTTTGTTTGCCGGACAAATTTTTGCCGGACTTTATTATTGTGTCAGCCTGCTAGACTTGCCCCGTGGTCTGAATGTTTCTAGCACTTCTTTGGAACAAACAAGTGTTGCATTATCAGTATTATCCTATAAACGAATGGATTATGCTTCTTCACCTGTACAGCTTGGTCTCTGATTCTTTCTCCACTTCTGCCCAAAGCCGGTAGCACTCCTCCATCATGTCGGTGTAAAAATCTTCTTCATATGCTCTGCGGATAATGCGTGTCTGTCCATGAGAGCTTCCTCTGGAGTGAGGCAGGGGAAACTAAATTTGAAAAATAATGGTTAAATAGGGAAAGAATAACTCCTTTTTAAAAGGAAAACTACCAATGAGAAGGACTTAGTGGTAGGAATAGTGGTAGACAATAGACTTGACAACAGTGCACAATGCCAGCAAGCTGCTGCGAGGGCCAATAAGGTTTTGGCATGCATAAAAAGAGGTATTGATCAATGGTAAGACCTCACCTTGAATATTATGGACATTATGGAACTAGAAAAAGTGCAAAGGAGGGCTACAAAATTAATAAGGGGATTGGGAGATTCTAGTTATTAAGAGAGACTAAAAAAGTTAAAATTATATACACTGGAAAAACAGCATCTTAGAGGGGATTTGATAACATTATATAAATATATGCAGGGACAATATAAAGAGCTCTTCAGTGTCCTGTTCATTTACAGTAAGGACTATAAAGGTATGGAATTCACTGCCAAGGGAGGTTATCAAATACATTAGATGCCTTCAAAAGGGGTCTGGATATTTTTTAGAAAGGCATGACATACAGGGCTATAAATAGAATTAATATTTTAGAGCTTCTTGATCCAAGGAGAAATCCGATTGGATCTTGAAGTCAAGAAGGACTTTTTCCCCTAATGCCAGAATTCAAAGTAGCTTAATTAGGGGGTTTTTTTTTGCCTTCTTTTGGATCAAGAGTAGGAAGGTTAGGTAAAAGGGTTGAACTTCATGGACTTAGGTCTTTTTTCAACCATATGTTCTATGTAACTATATAGCTGTCTCCTTCCCAAGAGTTCACTGACGTTCCCGAATCAAACTAAGATTTGTGAAATAAAATGAGTATAACCAGAGATTAGATCTGATTATATATCACCATTCACTTTAACACAGTCCAATCATACGTGGGAAATCTCCAGGTCTGGCCTGGAGAACTGTGGCAGAAGCGTTGCTTCTCCGATCCTGGAGTCCTGACATGCCTCATTAGGTGTTTGTCTAGTAGATTGGGCTAAAATAACACAGCTAAAACACATACAAATGACTGACATAAGGCTGTGTGAAATTAGTTAATTTTACAAAAGCTAGTACGTAAAAAAAAAGTAAACAGCTCAATATTTTTGAAAACTTTTTTCCAACTTGATGCTAGTGATAAAAAAAAGAAATAGTAGGAATTCCCTTTTAAATACTTTTTGTAATGATTGGGGACTTGCTTTCTTAGCAGTTTAGAATTTAATGGCCCTTGACTTACCTTGGCGACTTCCACCTGCTGTCTTGTCCCTGATCTTTACTGCAGAAGCTGGTCTCCAGGGTCTCCAGAGTGCCAACTGTGCCAAACAAAGTACACTTTGCTCCTGACTTGAACGTGACAGCAAGTGGAAGCCAGCACTTTGGAAAGATGCTCCAGTTCTGTGCGATAAGCATTTATCAGATGTGTGTCCAGTTTGCCTTTACATGCCCCCATGGCTAAATGTAGGGCCACAAGTGAAATAAGGGCAGAAACATCAAATAAAAAGAACAGGACTATGACGTGAATGCTTTTTTGACAATTTTGGCATGGGACGAATCTAGTTTACAAGTTCTGCTATGTTAACCAAATACTCCTCTCTACTGATCATACACTATATGGACAGAAGTATTGGGACACACATCTTAATTATTGAATGCATGTTTTGGCGGATGCCAGGAGAAAATTACCTGCCTACATTATGCCAAGTGTAAAAGGCTGGTACTGATGAGGCTGTTTTTCAGGGCTTGGGCCTCTTACTTCCAGTGAAGGGAAATCTTAATGTTTCAGCATACCAAGACATTTTAGACAATGCTATGCTTCCAACGTATGGGAACAGTTTGGTGGAGGTTCAGGAGGCCTTCTTAACGGAGCTGATACCAGTTAGAAAAGGATGTTGAAAGAAGTCAGAAGAACAAGAAAAAGAAGCAAAACTGCGGAAAAGGAGACAGGGACGTGGAAGCGGTCTGGGTGCGAGAGTGTGAAAAAAAGAGTGATTGAGAGTGTGAGAGGGCGTGCATGGCAATAAATGTTACTTCCAAATGGCAAAAGCTGTCCGATATACAGTAACTTGTAACAAAACGCATGTTTCACTAACATACCATATTTGTGGGATGTGGCATATAATTAACATCAAAGCTCTACAAGAAAATATTTTTTTTAATTAAACTTTGGTACAGTTAATACAAATTCAATTCTGCATACTTTGTAAGCAGTATTTTAAAGGATTAACAAGTAAAATGTGTTTTGCAGGAATCAGCTGTGTTACCTGGAGGCATAATACAATGCATTGCTTTCAGTTACAGAGAATGCTGGGTTGTACATAAAAGACAGCATCGACTCAAACGGAGACCCCTAATTATGTTTGATGTTTCGTGAGGTGAAATTCACAAAAATATGTTTTATATAATATTTTCCAGAAATGTCCCCAAATTTGTAATTATTGCACGGTGGCCTATGTGCCTTGCATCATCAGACGTGAATCAGAAAGTGCAAATCTTGTACTAATTGCATATGGAAACCCTCTCCGATGGCATGATATAAAGATTTAAAGGCTAGCTGCTAAAGAAGCTGAGGCTAGATGGGAAAGTTGGTAAAAGGCCATGGCAGCCACATTGACAGGGAGCTACAAGCACATTTTGCACCATTATTTTGTAACCTCTATTCAGAGGGTTTTTATGGTACCTTACATTTCTGACTGCTTAATCATCTATTCAATAAGTCAGCCATTATTAATAAATCTAAATAAAGTCTACTTGTCCTGAGGACTAAAGGTTGCCAAACGCCAGCTAACACTAGGTCGAAGTTCAAGTTGAAACAAGTGGGTATATTACACAGTATCAGAATGTATTAACTATAACCATGAAATTGACTAACAAAATTGTTGTCTTATATTATTTCTTTTCTCCTATTATTGGAGACATGTATATGTAAAAATCCAAATAATGACACACAGACACAAAACACTTTGAATATTGAAAGATAACCTTAAATATATAATGTATATAACCCCGATACCTTCCACCATGTTACACATGGGTACAGACCATCCCCATCACTGCAATTAGCTCGTAGATATGGGCGCTATTGCTACAATATGTATCTGTATCACTTATGTATATGCTTACGTATTAAACTGTAACAGTATATATGTTGGATACATATATAGCTTGTTCAGGGATTGCAGGATAAAACTTACCAGGAAAGGTTAGCAGATCATAATAAATATAACCTGGATATGACAGAAACATTTAAAAGTAGAAACACTACCACAACAAGAGGACATAGTCTTACGCTAGAGGGGCAAAGGTTTAAGAGTAATATCAGGAAATATTACTTTACTGAAGGGGTAGAGGATGCATGGAAAAGCCTTCCAGCAGAAGTGGCAGAGATTAATCCAGTAAAGGAGATTGTTCTTATCTGCCATCAGGGGACCCGGGGCATTGGGTATTAGGCATGTTTGGCCTGTTCTGCAATGTTTATACTCTCTTACGTTTTAGTTGATGAGGAGGATCATCGGAGTTGCCCCCACTTGGGCATTATAACACTCCTATATGTATTGGGTGCTGGCGTAGGGGTTAATACATACATGCGCACCTTTCCCATTTATTTATTTTTGTTTGGGCGAGTGGCAGATATGGCTAATGTTAGCACAGACAACCTGCAGCCCTATGAGGTTTGTTGTAAGGGCTGCACAGCAGAAGGTGGCTTTTGCTAGATGAGACAAACTTTAAATTACAATCTTATCCGTCCCTGAAGATCTGGCAGTTATTTTTCTTCTCTAATGGCTGTTTTAGTGGGCAACATTAAATCTAACCCCGGCATAGCAATGAGCAAAATAGTCTTTATTACCCCACAGTAACGTGAGAGCCACTTAAATATACAGTTGCCATACTTCACTGAGATTGAACCTATATCTGCTATATAAAGACAATGCATTCCCTTCCTCTGCAAGAGCCATTTCCAATATTCTTAAAAAGAACACGATGTTTTTCAATCATGCAGAGTGCATTTGCTATTACAGAAAATCCCAGAGTGCCTGCTCCAGCGTTCTCCATTTACCTGTTCTAGCAGCAGGGTCTTCTTTCCGCTTTTAGCTAAATGGTAGGCTGTGAATGATCCCTGAATTCCAGCTCCTATCACAATACAGTCATACTTTGAGCTGCTGGAAAGAGCCATATTGACAAGCTTCTTTTCTGAACACAGAACAGGAGGAGGAGGCTTCTGCAAAGGCTTTTATAGAAGCTCCACCAGCAGGAGGGACTCAGACTAAAAGTACAAATCTCATACATAGCTCAGCAAATGTTCTCCTGTAACCCTTTCATTGCCTTGCAATCAGTGCATAGGTTGCATCATGCAAGAGGGAGGCTTTTCCATGTCACAGCAGCATTTAAGGCACAAATTTATAGCTACGTTAACTTAAATAAACTTGAGTATCTGAATATAGAGGCTGCTAAACTCACCCCAGTACAATATGTGTGCCTCTGGTTTGGTTTTAGTACATTGGGAGAAGAAATGTGACAAAACATCTCATTGTCTTCATTATGAGAAGCCAAAACCTAGGAGCTTCTCAAATAAGAAAGACTAAGTTGACCCTGTATAATGCTTAGTTACCCGCAAATAAAATCTCTAATCTCTCTGCATACAAGATAAAATACATTGAGTTGATATCCTTAAAGTGACGTCCACCAACACTGCAGTTTATCACTTTTGTAAATAAATGCAGCGTTAGAAACATAATTCCAAGTACTTTTTATACCCGGGACCATCCTATAAATAATTATTTAATCATGGAACGTTTTGCCTCATTCAAAATGTGTCATTTAATTGTCATGTTATACAAAACAGGTACTGATAGATTGTTGCCACATAAACTTAAAACGCTTCTTTGTAAGTTCCTGTGTGCTCTTATATGATTAAACCTTCAGAGGAAAGACTAAGGTGACAAATCTGCTATGGTTTATTTACACATAACTTACTATA
>VKOC01000002.1:6798274-6811081 GCA_009364415.1 Spea multiplicata
GTCACAGTCTGTCCGGAGCTCCATTGGATTGAATAAGACCAGTTAGGGATCCTGGAACTCCTCATGACTAGGAGAGCCCCTATACACATGTACAATGCATGTGGCCATAGCACATTCTATAACAAATTTAGCAACGTCAAATATTTGTCAAGGGAACATTATACTTAACAATGCTTATTCTCATTCATAAACTGTAGGCAAATAAACAAAATAAACAGCTCCAGGGGTCTCAAACTTGAATTCCATTATTGCTTTAGAACCTTTTATGTATTGGGGTAAAAAACCAAAACATAACAAATACAGGGATATAACCTTTAAAGTAAGGCTGGAATTAATGACCTCATAAAATACTTAGTGTTTGATAACACATTCTTTCTAAGATTTGGACAATTAAAATGATTTGGAATCATTAAGTAAAATTGACAAAATAAAGACGTGTCTTAAACAGGTGATGAGATTTAAGCTTCCTAAACAGAATTATCCTTGAATTCTGGCCTCTCCCCATTTAGAAATGAAAGGAAATTGATTGCTGTTGCTTTTTTACTGATCAGACTGTTGGGTTTGTTCTACTACTAAGTACAACTGGATGTTGCTATCACTGACTTAATTCCAACAAATGCCAGTCCAATACAAAAAATGAACATAATGCACAACACCACTTCTTAAACTTAATTTATAAGTCCCATAATCGCATTTAAACATAAGGGGAAAAAGAAAGAAAAAACTGCCCCCAATTCCCAGCTCTCCACAAAACACACATACTTTCTAGATTAAATGTCGCATGCGCTGCACAGTGGGGAGACGCTACAAATAACCAATATTTTATTTTATGTGGTAGTCTGTATTCCGCTTCTCTGTTGTATTAAGTATATGTGTTTAAGGGCCTTGCACTGATGAAAGCCCTTAGGAATCTTAAACTTCAGTGTCTCTTTGTAGTGAACAGCAGCACCAATAATTTATTTATCACACATCTTTGTGCTGCTCCTTCATCTGGGGCTCGATTACCCTGATAAAGTAGAACTGTATATCCAATCCTTTATTATCAGTATACAGATTTTTGAGCAGCACTCTCCTTACCTGTTGTTTCTGTAAGTCAAATTGTTATGTTATATACTACTTGTTATGTCCAGTCTACCCATTGTACAGCGCTACAGAATATGACAGAGCTATCAAACAATAAATAATAATAATTTGTAATATTAATTTAGTTAATTTAGCAATAAATATAGTTTTTAAATTCATCTTTTGTCTATATGGCATCACTTAGCTGTTTTCACAGAAAACAAGGACACTTGTAGCTGTAACATAATCCCAAGAGACTTTCAATTTGCGTTTTAAACTTGAACAACGGAACACAGGAGTGATGGGTGCTTATAATGGCCTTATGTACACCTATGAAGATCAGCCGTTTCCAATAGTCATTTACAACATTAACAGCATCTACAATGTATTTCAGATCATTTTCATGTTATTTTTATTTTCAATGCTTTTCTTTTAAAAACAATGGCATTTCTGACCCCAAACTTTTAAATGCTAGTGTATATTACCATTCAGTGCCTGAAAAGGCCTTGAGGTCTAGCTGGTATGTATACATAATAAATGTAGCAAACACTAGCTAAAGGCTGCTTGGGTTGAAGCCTAACTGAGGATACGCTGTAAAGTGGTATTGATTGTGCCTTATTGTTATTAGCAGATATTTTTTCAAAAAGCAGACTTGTTGAGAATAAAACATCAATATTTTTCCAGCCCAGAAAACAAGTGAATTATTTCACAATGAAATGGGTAATCAGTATAAGCAAAGAAAATTAAAATCAATTTGTATAATCACTTTTAAAGCACTCAATAAGTAGGACACATTCTTAGAAACATTTGCCTCCAAAGATGCAGCCTGGATGACAGTTCTTCAATCTAGATATTTGTAAATCACTGTACAAGATGCCGTGGGCATATCAGGAGGAACTGAAGGTCATGGATGGATGTGAAGGAGTCGTTCTCTGAGTAGGTTTGCTAGGTGTCCCCTGTGTGTACCAAGATACAGGCATGTGATATATATCGTTCTTTGGAAACCAAGAGCTACAGACAGATATTGATGGAAGAATCACGTGCAAACCAAACAAAAGGGCATGTGCTTTCTGAGAGCTCTGGAAACCAACTGAGATAATTAATAAAAAAGAAGGAAGTTAATTTGAATGTGAGAGGATGACAGAATTAGAATAATTAATATCTAACGATAGGCTCCATGGGTCCTCTGTCCTTTATGTGAAACCCTCAGTGGCTCAAAATAATTATCTCACATGGCCCATTACTGCAGATCAATCCAACTGTGTGCCTCTGTCACCTTCCATGGATCTGAAAGGGCACAGAGTGCCTTGGAAACAACAGAAGGGGCAGATTCATTCTGTAGTTACATTTGATATAATGCAGCTGAGGGGCTATGCAAGCGTAAGCTTCTGTAATGGAGACAATGATTTGTGAAGATTCAAGGTTAACCATCTCTTTATCGAGAACTGTTCTCATATTAGAGGGTGAGTTAATAAGTGAAGGACAGCAGACTCACTGGATGGCAGTAAAAAAAATCCTTCTTTATTTATGTAAATAGCATCTTAAAATTTCTCAATCAGCATTACAGACGTGTACACAGCATGGCACCCAATAGCCACCTAATTTTGTGCGCCAAGCCTCTAGTCGTAGTCACCAGGTACTGTGCCGTGTACACACATGTCCGTACTGCCAGTTGTGAAATCTTAGTTTGCCTTATGGCTAAATGCTTAAATAAAGGATGATGTTTTACGTCTGTCCGGTGAGCCTGCTGTCCTTTACTTTTTGCTTCAGCAAATTCCTGTTTTGCTGGCTCCTCCTGAGACTTGCCCCTGTTGGGTTCGTGCAGACCATAGTGTTTCATGTAGAACTTCTGGTGTGTTTTATCTCTGTTCTGGGTGGGTTAATAAGAAGTAAAGGCCCAATGGAATAACATGAATGACACAGACAGGAATGGCACGTGGCTGTGGCAGGTTTGTCAACGGCAAAGACTTGGCCAAGATGCACAGTGCACAATACAGATATAATACACTACATATTAAGTAAAAGGGCTACATAGAAAGCTCATAAATGGAACACAGAAATGATCTCATCAGGGTATAAACAAGGCTTACAACTTGATATCTAAACACTGAAAAAACCTTCTTTTGGAAGTACCCCATAATCTACAAATAAGACCTAGGGAAAAAAGACCCCATCTTTCCTGGTTTTTGCTAGCCCTTACCTGATAGTAAGAGGTACTATGAATGTTGTGCCTATTAAACAGCGTTGAACCTAGGTTACTGACGCATGGGTGCAATATTCCTTTGGCACCTCCTTCATAACGAAAATGCATGCACATAATAACACGCAAACTTGCTCTGACACCTGGCTGGAGTAACATTAATGCATCTTTATGACTCCAGATAAAAGTGACTTTAACAAACCTAGTAAACAACTGGCATTTACTAGGTTCATGTGTCAGTAGACAAGAACCAGAGGACAGCGGTGGTGATAGATATAGTGATGCCACACATACCACCTATATTTACACCGATAAGCCATAACATTATGACAAGTGAAGTGAATAACACTGATAATCCTGTTATCATGTCACCTGTCAGTGGGTGGAATAAAGTAGGCAGCAAGTGAACGTTTGATCCCCAAAGTTGATGCGTTAGAAGCAGGAAAAAATGACTTTGACAAGGGCCAAATTGTGATGGCAAGAAGACTGCGTCAGACTATCTCCAAAATTGCAGCTCTTGTGGGGTGTTCCCAGGCAGCAGTGGTCAGTACCTTTCAAAAGTGCTCCAAGGAATGAAAAGCAGCGAGGCCATGGGCGGCCCAGGCTCACTGATGCACATGGCACCAGGATGCATCCATGGAGCTCCCACCTCGCAACTTACAGGACTTAAAGGATCTACTGCCAACGTCTTGGTGCCGGATACCACAGCACACCTTCAGAGGTCTAGTGCAGTCCATGCCTTGATGGGTCAGGACTGTTTTAGCTGCAAAAAGGGGACCTTCACAATATTAGGAGGATGATCATAATGTTATGGCTGATCAGTATATATACACACTAATTGGGTATACATTGATATATGACAACTGTGTCATTATTTTTTTAATCATGTTATCATATATTAGTCTGGCACAATGCCTTTCAGGGGAGGACTAGCAAGAGGGCTGAAGGGGGCATTTGCTCTTTAGGCTGCTCTAATGTGAAGATTTTATTTTATTTTTTATTTTTGTTTGCCGGACAAATTTTTGCCGGACTTTATTATTGTGTCAGCCTGCTAGACTTGCCCCGTGGTCTGAATGTTTCTAGCACTTCTTTGGAACAAACAAGTGTTGCATTATCAGTATTATCCTATAAACGAATGGATTATGCTTCTTCACCTGTACAGCTTGGTCTCTGATTCTTTCTCCACTTCTGCCCAAAGCCGGTAGCACTCCTCCATCATGTCGGTGTAAAAATCTTCTTCATATGCTCTGCGGATAATGCGTGTCTGTCCATGAGAGCTTCCTCTGGAGTGAGGCAGGGGAAACTAAATTTGAAAAATAATGGTTAAATAGGGAAAGAATAACTCCTTTTTAAAAGGAAAACTACCAATGAGAAGGACTTAGTGGTAGGAATAGTGGTAGACAATAGACTTGACAACAGTGCACAATGCCAGCAAGCTGCTGCGAGGGCCAATAAGGTTTTGGCATGCATAAAAAGAGGTATTGATCAATGGTAAGACCTCACCTTGAATATTATGGACATTATGGAACTAGAAAAAGTGCAAAGGAGGGCTACAAAATTAATAAGGGGATTGGGAGATTCTAGTTATTAAGAGAGACTAAAAAAGTTAAAATTATATACACTGGAAAAACAGCATCTTAGAGGGGATTTGATAACATTATATAAATATATGCAGGGACAATATAAAGAGCTCTTCAGTGTCCTGTTCATTTACAGTAAGGACTATAAAGGTATGGAATTCACTGCCAAGGGAGGTTATCAAATACATTAGATGCCTTCAAAAGGGATCTGGATATTTTTTTAAAAAGGCATGACATACAGGGCTATAAATAGAATTAATATTTTAGAGCTTCTTGATCCAAGGAGAAATCCGATTGCATCTTGGAGTAAAGAAGGACTTTTTTCCCCTAATGGCAGAATTCAAAGTAGCTTAATTATGGTTTTTTTTGCCTTCTTTTGGATCAAGAGTAGGAAGGTTAGGTAAAAGGGTGGAACTTCATGGACTTAGGTCTTTTTTCAACCTTATGTTCTATGTAACTATGTAACTATATAGCTGTCTCCTTCCCAAGAGTTCACTGACGTTACCGAATCAAACTAAGATTTGTGAAATAAAATGAGTATAACCAGAGACTAGATCTGATTATATATCACCATTCACTTTAACACAGTCCAATCATACGTGGGAAATCTCCAGGTTTGGCCTGGAGAACTGTGGCAGAAGCGTTGCTTCTCCGGTCCTGGAGTCCTTACATGGGAACAGTTTGGTGGAGGTTCAGGAGGCCTTCTTAACGGAGCTGATACCAGTTAGAAGCGGATGTTGAATGAAGTCAGAAGAACAAGAAAAAGAAGCAAAGCTGCGTGAAAAGGAGACAGGGACGCGGAAGCGGTCTGGGTGCGAGAGTGTGAAAAAAAGAGTGATTGAGAGTGTGAGAGGGCGTGCATGGCAATAAATGTTATTTCCAAATGGCAAAAGCTGTCCGATATACAGTAACTTGTAACAAAACGCATGTTTCACTAACATACCATATTTGTGGGATGTGGCATATAATTAACATCAAAGCTCTACAAGAAAATATTTTTTTTAATTAAACTTTGGTACAGTTAATACAAATTCAATTCTGCATACTTTGTAAGCAGTATTTTAAAGGATTAACAAGTAAAATGTGTTTTGCAGGAATCAGCTGTGTTACCTGGAGGCATAATACAATGCATTGCTTTCAGTTACAGAGAATGCTGGGTTGTACATAAAAGACAGCATCGACTCAAACGGAGACCCCTAATTATGTTTGATGTTTCGTGAGGTGAAATTCACAAAAATATGTTTTATATAATATTTTCCAGAAATGTCCCCAAATTTGTAATTATTGCACGGTGGCCTATGTGCCTTGCATCATCAGACGTGAATCAGAAAGTGCAAATCTTGTACTAATTGCATATGGAAGCCCTCTCCGATGGCATGATATAAAGATTTAAAGGCTAGCTGCTAAAGAAGCTGAGGCTAGATGGGAAAGTTGGTAAAAGGCCATGGCAGCCACATTGACAGGGAGCTACAAGCACATTTTGCACCATTATTTTGTAACCTCAATTCAAAGGGTTTTTATGGTACCTTACATTTCTGACATTTTTATGGTACCTTACATTTCAATAAGTCAGCCATTATTAATAAATCTAAATAAAGTCTACTTGTCCTGAGGACTAAAGGTTACCAAACGCCAGCTAACACTAGGTCGAAGTTCAAGTTGAAACAAGTGGGTATATTACACAGTATCAGAATGTATTAACTATAACCATGAAATTGTTGTCTTATATCATTTATTTTCTCCTATTATTGAAGACATGTAAAATCCAAATAATGACACACAGACACAAAACACTTTGAATATTGAAAGATAACCTTAAATATATAATGTATATAACCCCGATACCTTCCACCATGTTACACATGGGTACAGACCATCCCCATCACTGCAATTAGCTCGTAGATATGGGCGCTATTGCTACAATATGTATCTGTATCACAGAGATACTTATGTATATGCTTACGTATTAAACTGTAACAGTATATATGTTGGATACATATATAGCTTGTTCAGGGATTGCAGGATAAAACTTACCAGGAAAGGTTAGCAGATCATAATAAATATAACCTGGATATGACAGAAACATTTAAAAGTAGAAACACTACCACAACAAGAGGACATAGTCTTACGCTAGAGGGGCAAAGGTTTAAGAGTAATATCAGGAAATATTACTTTACTGAAGGGGTAGAGGATGCATGGAAAAGCCTTCCAGCAGAAGTGGCAGAGATTAATCCAGTAAAGGAGATTGTTCTTATCTGCCATCAGGGGACCCGGGGCATTGGGTATTAGGCATGTTTGGCCTGTTCTGCAATGTTTATACTCTCTTACGTTTTAGTTGATGAGGAGGATCATCGGAGTTGCCCCCACTTGGGCATTATAACACTCCTATATGTATTGGGTGCTGGCGTAGGGGTTAATACATACATGCGCACCTTTCCCATTTATTTATTTTTGTTTGGGCGAGTGGCAGATATGGCTAATGTTAGCACAAACAGCCTGCAGCCCTATGAGGTTTGCTGTAAGGGCTGCACAGCAGAAGGTGCCATTTGCTAGATGGGACAAACTTTAAATTACAATCTTATCCGTACGTGAAGATCTGGCAGTTATTTTTCTTCTCTAATGGCTGTTTTAGTGGGCAACATTAAATCTAACCCCGGCATAGCAATGAGCAAAATAGTCTTTATTACCCCACAGTAACGTGAGAGCCACTTAAATATACAGTTGCCATACTTCACTGAGATTGAACCTATATCTGCTATATAAAGACAATGCATTCCCTTCCTCTGCAAGAGCCATTTCCAATATTCTTAAAAAGAACACGATGTTTTTCAATCATGCAGAGTGCATTTGCTATTACAGAAAATCCCAGAGTGCCTGCTCCAGCGTTCTCCATTTACCTGTTCTAGCAGCAGGGTCTTCTTTCCGCTTTTAGCTAAATGGTAGGCTGTGAATGATCCCTGAATTCCAGCTCCTATCACAATACAGTCATACTTTGAGCTGCTGGAAAGAGCCATATTGACAAGCTTCTTTTCTGAACACAGAACAGGAGGAGGAGGCTTCTGCAAAGGCTTTTATAGAAGCTCCACCAGCAGGAGGGACTCAGACTAAAAGTACAAATCTCATACATAGCTCAGCAAATGTTCTCCTGTAACCCTTTCATTGCCTTGCAATCAGTGCATAGGTTGCATCATGCAAGAGGGAGGCTTTTCCATGTCACAGCAGCATTTAAGGCACAAATTTATAGCTACGTTAACTTAAATAAACTTGAGTATCTGAATATAGAGGCTGCTAAACTCACCCCAGTACAATATGTGTGCCTCTGGTTTGGTTTTAGTACATTGGGAGAAGAAATGTGACAAAACATCTCATTGTCTTCATTATGAGAAGCCAAAACCTAGGAGCTTCTCAAATAAGAAAGACTAAGTTGACCCTGTATAATGCTTAGTTACCCGCAAATAAAATCTCTAATCTCTCTGCATACAAGATAAAATACATTGAGTTGATATCCTTAAAGTGACGTCCACCAACACTGCAGTTTATCACTTTTGTAAATAAATGCAGCGTTAGAAACATAATTCCAAGTACTTTTTATACCCGGGACCATCCTATAAATAATTATTTAATCATGGAACGTTTTGCCTCATTCAAAATGTGTCATTTAATTGTCATGTTATACAAAACAGGTACTGATAGATTGTTGCCACATAAACTTAAAACGCTTCTTTGTAAGTTCCTGTGTGCTCTTATATGATTAAACCTTCAGAGGAAAGACTAAGGTGACAAATCTGCTATGGTTTATTTACACATAACTTACTATACACATAACTTACTATATACATAACTTATTATACACATAACTTACTATACACATAACTTATTATACACATAACTTACTATACACATAACTTACTATGCACATAACTTACTATGCACATAACTTACTATGCACATAACGTACTATGCACATAACTTACTATATACATAACTTACTATACACATAACTTACTATAAACATAACTTACTATACATATAAATTACTATACACATAACTTACTTTACATATAACTTACTATACACATAATTACTATACACATAACTTACTATACATATAACTTACTATACACATAACTTACTATACACATAACTTATTATACACATAACTTACTAACTTGTTTAACTAGCTATAAGTTTCCTTTAATTTTACATGTTGCCCCCCCCTTTCTGCAGAACCCCCCAATATGAATTTGAATTTCCCTACCCCCAGCTATTTGCTTTGCAAGAAATATGTTTGGCCAAACATTTCTGCTGACATATGACAAACTTGCTGCCAATTATCCCCAGCAATGGCTCGGTGTATGTGTTACGTCAGATCTAACAATAAAGTGGTGTGCATCCATGGAAAATGCTCCCATTGTTTTTATTGGGAAGACTTTCCTGTCTCTGATTGGCTGCTTTAAATAGTGCAAAATGCTGATTACCTGGTAGAACAAAAAAGGCAGATGCATGACTATAAAGCAGATAAAGCATACCTACATTGGAAATGACTAAATCTATCATAGCAAGTAAAAACACTAGAATCCCTCAACAGCTAGACCTTGACGCCACAATCTTACTCTCAATAATAGGGGGCTGAATAGAAGCCAATGCGGTGTCATTATTAATGAATGAATCAAGAAAGCAACCTTTCAGAACAATAAGTTTAACATCACTTGTGGTATAAATAGCATTGTCCAGGAACCTAATGTGGCAATTGGCAGACCCTCAGTTTCATTCTTAGGAGACTTAATTATATTTTTCAGTTTCAATGGACTGGAAGAATGCCAATAAGATGTCATTATTCATATGAGGATAAAGAACAAAAACTGTTAATTATGCAGCACAAGGTTTAACATCAGGGTTGGTAGTGATGAAAAGGAAAAAATACATCATGATGCGAAGAACAGATCTTTTTGAGCTAACTATTATGACATGCTGATTTTCCTAAGTCAGCATGTCACAAATATTTGGCTGATGAGATCCTCTATTAACCTTTCTTTTTCTAATCCAGGAAATTGGAGTTAGAAATGTGTCAGTACTATATACACAACGGTAAAATTGACCAGTTAGTGCCATCTGTTTGGGACACTGGCCGCCTGAAGGATATGTTTCAGAGGCCTGATTGATAAACTCTCTTAAGTTTTTAATAGTAAGGTGCACAGAACCTTGCCAGGTGAATCTTCATATTCCTGTCCTGCCATGGCCTCCAAACAGAAAGAGGTATCTAGCAGTTCTCATTTATGGATTATACACCATCCTGGCTCCTCTGAGGGACTAGGAAACTTGTTTGAAAGAAAAAGGGGTATCTTCACTTTGGATAAATTGTCCTCATTTTTTCTACAATGGAAAGGTATTGGTTCTAGTGCTAATCATCAAGACCCAGAACTAATGTTCCAAAAAGACGCCTATTCCATGGCCAACATCAGACATTTCTGAGATAATTGAAACTGTAATCATAGCATGATGATATTTGGATTAACGTTATGTATGGACAAAAATAGATTAAAGCTCAATATCATTGTTATGGCTAAATAAGGGTTGTGTACAAGGCTGAAAGCATTTTCCATTATGTTATTTGCATCAGAAATGAAAGAATCCCTATCTTAACAGCTCTAAAAGCAGGAATGTTCTCCATTGTTAATCTACCTAGTACACCTAGCATCTGGTACAAACTTGTTGTGCAAAGGCATGCTGAATTATTTAGCACTTTAATCTTGTTCAGCGATAACCTTACTTGAGAACAATATTCAAGAAAAGATTTGTTAAAGTTTCGCATTCTCCAGTAGGACAGTATCAAGAATAAGCAGAACATATAGCAATTTATACTGTTACCCTTTTAATTACCTTTTAGTAGCCTGCGGCCTGTGAAGTGAGTCAACACTACTTGATCGATGATAAACCATTACAGGAATTCAGTAACCAGTAAATCCAGGAAACTGTAGTGAAATATAGACAGGATTATCAGTAGATAACACCCTGATTAAGTGATACCTTCTAGGGACTGATCATTGGTAAACTAGTCCTCTGAGATCTGTAATGCTCTACATGAATTCTATATGAATTCATTAACACTACCAGTAGCTTGTGTTTTTTTGTTTGTTTATTGTTTCAGAGACATTTTGTTTTAAAGTTTAGTTCAGAACAGCTAAGATTTATGGCATATATCAAATCAAGATATGTCGATGATTGGGGCGCAGGTATATATAGGGGAAGAAAACAAATATATATAGTGTAAAAAAGTATAACCACTAAAAATGTGAAAAAAATATATGGATGCACTCACAAACAAACGGAATGCTTCAAGCTTTTCAAATGACGTAAAAAGTATAGTCTTTAATTTATCTTCATACAAGATCTAAAAAATAAAACTGAACATGGTGCAGTATCTTTGATAGACAATGTTGATTATTAAGATTGCACTCACAATTCATCCATGCACAGAGTGCATATAAACGAATAAAATCCGCCGGGAGGGGAGAGGAAAGAAAATCCCGTGTAGTCTTTCTTCGTGAGTACAAAGTCCACCGTGGGAATTCCGTAGGGTCCTTCTGACGCGTTTCGCCGTATGGCTTCCTCAAGAGAAGGGTTTGCTGTCCTATATTGTTCCATATTCGGTGTCGCTATTCTTTTTATGCATGTATCCCGTCGCATCCTCTGACCTGTGCTCTGACGTTTTCGTATTCGAGCGCGTTCGGGTTTTTTCGGCTTTCTCCGTTTAGTGTTCATTGTTAAAGTTCCAGTTTCTCCGTGGCGAAGCCGAACGGGGCATAGCATGCAAACGACAGTGTTCTATTATATAGTTTACTCGATGTGAGTAAATCAAGGGAAAAAGAAAAGAAATTAGTCTGATATCATGTCATGTTTGTTATAATATTGTGGAACTGATATAAATAAAGAGATTTTTAAATAAAGAAATTTTTGTGGATCAATGAATGTGATGTTGAGAATCAGATGCAATAGATCTAATTGGAATGAAATAAAAATATTACTCGTGAATCAATTGGCGTGATAGGTGTTATTAATGTGTAAATGTAGTGCATTTTGTGTAAATGAAAAAAATAAATGAATGAGAAGAAATGAGAAAAAATAATAAATGTGATGTAGGCACTATATATCATTACATGATAATAGCTATATCTTAAATACCTGACATATAAATAAATATATATCTCTTAAAAGAATGGTAGTGATGAGTACTGTGATGGTTAAAAATAGTGTTTGGTTATCATAATTATGTGTGTGATGGATATGATTTTGGTGCTATAATGTTATATCAAATGATATATCAAATCAAGTCCATGTGCCAATTCTCTCTCTCTCCACCCTTACAAGCAGTGGGCAAAGCACTGTTGTTGGCACCATACATATATAGTAATGCATTTTACACATTTAAATGTACAATGGATATCTGTCACATGAAATCATGTTAATGTATAGAGAGCACTATAGCTATTTTTTGTCAAAATTCACTAAATGTTACAGGTACCTGTGATGTGCAATGTATACATTATATGGCCAAAAGTATGCAGACACTTGGCACCTATATAAGCTTGCTGGGCATCCCAATCCAAAACCATGAACATTAGTATGGAGTTGCTGCCCCACCTTACCTTTGCAACTATAACAGAGTCTTCTGAGAAGGCTTTTGTGAGATTTTGAAGTCTATCTGTGGGAAATTGTGCCCATTCAGCCAAAAGAGCACAGTTGAGATAAGACACTGATGTTGGTTGGCTCACATCTGGTGTTCCAATTAATCCCAAAGGTATCTAATAAGTTCAAGGCTCTATGAAGGTTACTTTTACTGTCTTTCAGTAAGAAGGTGTCATCAAAGCTCCGCCATTTTGATGGAAGTTCACCTTAGGGTGTATTAGCATGAGTGTGTAAGTGTATGTTAGTATGAGTGTGTGGGTGTAAGTGTTTATGTTGGCA
>VKOC01000002.1:6811181-6831396 GCA_009364415.1 Spea multiplicata
ACTAGAACCAGGGATCCCCCCGCCCGCCGCAGATGATGGACCACCCTCGAAATAAGAGCGAACGGAGGGAAGGCATAAGCGCCCGACAGAGGCCACTCCTGGGAGAAGGCGTCCGTCGCCAGGGCTTCCGGATCTGGAAGCCAACTGAAGAAATCCCTCGTTTGCCGGTTCGTCCGAGACGCAAAGAGGTCCAGACACAAAGGACCCCTCCGGCGATGGAGAGCCTGAAAGACCTGAGGATGAAGTCTCCAGTCGCTGGCGTCCCGCCAGTGCCTCGAGAACCAATCGGCCAGGAGATTCTCCGCGCCCGGGAGATACTCCGCCTGCAGGGTAATATTGCGGGCCAGACAAAACTCGAAAATGTCCTTGGTCACTTCCGTAAGTCGCCTGGAACGAGACCCGCCGAGCCGGTTTATGTAGCGCACGGCCGACACATTGTCCATCCGAAGGAGGAGACAGCAATCTGTGCGGTCCTTGGCCAAAACTCTTGATCGCGAACGACCCGGCTATCAACTCCAGACAGTTTATGTGGAGAGAACGCTCCTCCAGGGACCAAAGGCCCCCGGTCGCCTCTGAGGCGGAGGCTGCCCCCCAGCCCAGCATGCTGGCGTCTGACTCGAGGACGAAGTCTGGCTGGGATCCGAAGATCGCCCGACCGTTCCACGCCTCCATATGCCGAAGCCACCAGGACAGCTCCTGGCGTACCTCGGGGGTCAGCTGAACCTGCTGATCGTAGGACGGGATCCTGCGGAGATGATGCGCCTTGAGGCGCTGCAGGGCTCGATAATGGAGGGGACCCGGGAAAATCGCCTGGATGGACGATGAGAGGAGGCCCACCACCCGGGCCAGGAGACGGAGAGAACAGGAATTCGCCCGAAGGAGCGCCCGGATCTCTTTGCGGATGGCCACAATCTTTGGCCTCGGGAGGCGAAGCATGGCAGCCAGCGAATCTATCTCGAAGCCGAGAAAAAGAATGCGCTGCCGCGGAGACAGCTCGGACTTGCTTGCGTTTACCAGGAAACCGAGCTGGTGAAGGGACTGGACCACAAAGTCCGTCTGAACCCGGAGGGACTCCTTGGAGTGGGAGAAGAGCAGGATATCGTCGAGATAGACGATGCACCTGATGCCCCGGGAGCGAAAGAGAGCCATGACCGGCTTTAGGAGCTTCGTAAAGCACCAAGGGGCAGAACTGAGGCCGAACGGCAGAGCCGTGAACTGCCAAATTTGTCTGCCCCAGCGAAACTGCAGGAAACGTCGGTAATCTGGGTGGATCGGGACGGAAAGGTACGCGTCCGTAAGGTCCAGCCTGGTGAACCAATCGCCCTCTGACATAAGGTCGCGAAGGAGGTGAATACCCTCCATCTTGAAGTGGCGATACACGACAAACGCGTTTAGGGCCCGGAGGTTGATTACCGGGCGGAACTCCCCGGACCGTTTCCGCACCAGGAATATAGAGCTGAGAAATCCGATAGGGCCGGACGCCCGCTGAATAGCGCCCTTGTCGCGAAGGGAACGAAGTTCCGCTTCTACCAGGGCCTGGTCGGAGGAAGACCTGCGAATGGGGAGAGGTCTGCGCGACTGAAGGGGAGGAGATACGAAGTCTATCTGAAACCCCCGGACCGTTTGGAGGATCCAAGGGTCTGAGGAAATCCACACCCAGTTGTGGAAAAAGCGAGATATCCTGCCCCCCACCCGAGGAAGGGAAGAAGGACAAGAAAAAGTCATGCTTACCGAATCCGGAACGGCCTCTGGGGAATCCGGTAGTGCCGCGGCCTCTGCTGCCTCCGCGCGGAGCGAAGGTCCGCTGCTGAAAAGTCGATCTGTAGGACGACTGGGTCCGCGGGAAACTTCGGGAGCCTTGGAACGATGAACGGCTGGCGACCCGGCCCCTCGGTCGTCCAGCCCTAGCGGAAAAACGAGGGCTTGGCTGAAAAACCTTCCGCATGGACAATTTGGCCTTATTCCAGGAGGTCATCAACGAAACATGCTTATTCAGTTCCTTGACGAAGGAGTCCCCGAAAAGGAGGCCATTAGCCGCTGCCCCCAAATCCTTGGAGCCTAGTTCAGCCAGGCGGGGATCCATGCGAAATAGCGCCGCCTTACGGCGTTCGGTGGCCAAGGCCACGTTGGCATTGCCCAGGAGGCATACTACCCGTAGAGCCCAATCACGAACGAGCTTCGGGTCGAGGAGAGTCGCCTGCAGGAAGGCCCTGTCGGCCAGAGACAGGATTTGGGTAACCGGGCCCACCAGATCCAGCAGCTTGTCCTGGGCTGACTTGAGGCCCTGTTCCAGCCCTTTCCTGGGGTCCCGCTTTTGGAGGGACAAAAGGGAGACCAAGTTGGGGTCAAATTCGGGAGTTAGAGCCACTTTATCCGGTATGCTGGGACGTGGGCATTCAGCTCTCATCTTGTTGCGCACCTCCTTAGGCAGGGATTTGCGAAGCCACTTATGAATGTACAGAGCAATATGTTCCGGAGGGGCCCATTCAGTGGCTCTGGGATGTCGCATGGAATGCGGGTCAAATAGAGAGGAGCCCGTAGGATCAAGGACTGGGAGGTCCGTGGAGGTGGAAGCTGCATGTGCCAAAGGAACTGAACCCGAAGGTTGTAGAGGCTCGGCCAGGTGGGGCACATCCACCAAACACTCACGAACGAAGCGTGAGTCGAATTCTCTGGACGAAACCAGATTTACTGAGGCTTCAGATCCATCAGAGGAATCAGCCCGCCATTCATCCACTATAGAGAGTGGGTCTTGAGAGGGACCTTCCACACAATGTAAGAGAGGAGTGTCTGAGGTCTTAGGCCGTTTTGCGGGGGCCTTACCCTTGCCAGCTGACACACTGCTACCCTTCCAAGGGCGCTTAGAACCAATAGCCTCCTCGTCAGACTTCTCAGAGTCAACTTCTGATGGCACAGCAGTAGGTTTGGAGGGAGCGGGGGGCTGCCCTGGAGGCATACAAGCCGTCATCTTGGATAGGAGAGATTCCATGGAGGAGGAGAACTTGGTCTCTAACCAGGCCATGAAGGCATCCTGAGTAGGAGTGTCGTCCTGGGACATGTTGAATGCAGGCAGAGGCTCACTCAAACAATGGTAGTGCAATATGAAGACAGGGGCTCACCCCAAATAGGCCTGTGTGTATATAATATAGGTTTTAGTGGGGGCTCACCCAGTGGCTGTGCAGCACAATAAATATATATAGGATATAACTGTAACAGGAGCTCACCCAGCCAGTCGGTACAATGGAGATCCGAATGGGCAGAACAATAAATATCCAGCAGGGAACCAGTGGATGTAGTAGAGGAGCTTCCCAAACAATGACCGTAGTAATAACAGGAAAAAAACGAGCCGTCTAATAAGGAGAAACGCCGAAAAACCTGTGGAAACTAAAATGGCGTCCGAATCTCGCGACACGCGAGATCCGGAGCCCCAAACAAAATGGCCGCAGCCTAGGGAAAGCGCGAGGCCGCCGCGGCAACCAACGAAGTAGCAACCAAAATGGCAGCGAGATCACGCGATACGAGAGCTCGATGCCCAAAAGAAAAATGGCCGTCGCAAGGAAAAAGATACCGTGGAAAGACGCACGATGCCCAGAACTAAGATGGCCGCCGCCACACTGACGGAGGGAAAAGAGAAAATGCCGCGAAAACGGAGAAAGAAAAAACTGCCAAGACAGGACAGGTAAGAAAAGGGAAATAAACCTGCCCCACACCAGGGCAGGAGAAGGGAAGAAACAAAGATGCCGGAGGGCACCTAGCGAGGGACAACAGGGAATAACCCCCGGGAATTATGGGGATTACGGAGGACCGTCTCCTCTCCCCCCCCCCGGGGAACGAAAACCCGAGAGGGAGAGGGACAAAACAGAGCTGGAAAGCAACGAAATAAGCTGACCAGCTAAATGAAATACGAGGCAATAAAAAACGCACAAAATAATCCACAGAGGGAAAGAACGCTATAACGCAAAATATAATAATATTATAATTAACCAAAAGATAAAATAGATAATAAAATAATTAAATAATTAAATTAATAAAATAAGTAAATATAGAATAAGGAAACTAATCACTGAATGGAAAACCAAATCAGAAAATAAAGCACCAAAGGAGCAAGTGATCTGACCTTGTATGTACGGTGAGCAGCAAAGAAAGAGGAAGAGGGGGAAGGTTTAGGGGTTTATATACCTCCTGTATGATGTTCTATTGGTTGTTTCATTGTTTCTAGTTAACCCTTTCTTTGCTGCTGTTTGTGAGAGTAAAGGAAGAGATGCAAAATAGGAAGCCTCCTGTCTTGCCTTAAAATTAGTTCCCTAGTGATGATTTCAACTCCCTATCAACTGTCCCACCAAACTATGCTGAACACCTTCAGTATCTCCATTACATTATAAGGTTTCTAGCAGCATGGAACGTGCTATTTTTCTGACATTTTTGGAAAACAGTGAAAGCTTTTGCCTTGTCTTGATAGATTTTTAGGGTCAACTCCCTACGTTTCCTCTTTGAATGGTGCCTAATGAATTATCTCAAGCTGACCCATTCATTTCACCTGGCACAATGGTTAATGCCATTGACACACAAGCCCATCTATTGAGTTCGCTGCTGGCCCAAAGGCCCTCAGGTCTCATGTAAAAATCGCCACATATTAACATGTCAACATTATTCCAATATCCAATATTAGCTATTCTATTGCTAATTAATTTTCACCACAACCGCTCAATGAAATTTCACCGTATACTATGACATTATACAAGCTGCGCCATTAATAATGTACCCCATGGGAACATGGAATCTTACAATGAGCACTTTGTGAGTTCATTTGCATATAATTTGTCCCCGTGGGGTCATATAGCTTGCACCGTTCATGCAGCTGGTGGAAGCTATTAAGCCGTGATAAGATATTCAGGTACACTGCAGAGAGCTCATTCTAGGTTATCGTGTAATTTCTAATTTCACCCTATTCTTCATGCCACATCTGAGTTCCAGGATTGTTTTTCGATCTATAAATCCAAGACACATGCAATTTATCTGTTATGGACACTTTGATTTCTTTCTTCCTCTTTCCCAGCCACAAAAAAAGTCATGAAGCAACTTTTATAAATGCATTGAAAACATTAAGGTCTTGGGATATAAATCTAGGCTGGATCTTTATAGTATTTCCTTCCCAGCTCATTAAAAAAGGGTACATTTTATGAAGTAATAATTTATATCCCTTTTTATCACATTTTCTGTACTCTTTTGTCCTCCTCCCAAAGTGACTTGTTTACAGACTTGTTCAGTATGTGATTTCTTACTTTCTGTTTCTTCTGTGAAAGCTTTCTACCCCCAAGATGAATAATCCACGATTCAGTATAAGGAAATTGGCACATGCATGGTCCCTTTAAAGGCATAACAGGCAAGGAAAAAGTGCACTGAAAGGGTTTTTAAGAGAGATATTCCAAAATATTAACTTTTCACCACTTTTTATGCCTTACTTTTACCAACCAGACCTGACATGGTTTGTACAAGAGGTAAATTTCAGATCACATAACTATAATGCCTCCTAATTTTCTTGGACAGTTCAGCCCCAGGCATGCCAAGCCGTCATTAAATGACCAGTGAAATGGATACAAGTCTGCACTTGCAGTCTGAGTAGATTATCGAGCCAAAAATCATATTAAAAAATAGAAAATTATGATACTAGCAAGAAGATAATTAAATTGCTTGCTCAATTAACGCCTTTTAGTGAAGTGATAAATACAAAGAGGCTGAAAAAACCTTTTTGTGCATTTGTTACTATTATTTTTTTTCTTGCTGTGTGTTGTGATTGTCTTTGGTTATTATATAGAGAAATGGGCCACTATTGGTAGCCCACTGGGCTACCATGGCTAATTGTTTATGCCGGATATAAATATTTCTATTTCATGTGTCTAATTGTGGCAAGCTGAATAAAACTGGCTACCACAAGGTACATTTTCAGTCCCACTCAGCTGTTTCTGTCTTCATCCTTAACTATGCTATTTTATTAGACGTGTGATACTACACAGGAGATAGGAACTGGAAACACAATATGTTTGGCTAAATAACGCTAGCACATTGTGCGGTGGCTGTCCTCCAGCAGATAACTAATTACATCCCACAGGACGTGCCTCTCTCCAGGGTGCTGAATCCATGCTACCTGCTCGTGTTCTCTTGGCTGCATCTGTTTCGTCTTTGGGTGTACAGACCATAATGGAAATTGTTATGCTGGAATGTAAGTTATACAAGCAAAAGCTAATTGGAGAGTCAGTCTACACATAATATGTTTTTTTTAAAAAATTCTATCATGTTCTACATTTTAAAGTTAACTATACTGAATACACATATTTAATTATGTTTATTGGTTAAAAGATGCAATATGTGTCTTAGAAACCCACCATGTAGATATCACAACGAGGATAAAACAAAGCAAAGAATAAACACACGGCGGCAAATACATTATACAAATGCTCCTTAAAAACAACCATCTCCTATTAGGGATTTTATCACGCTATATGTTCCTTAGTGCACCACAACACCAAAGTACCCCAATCTTGGTGAGTCTTTTCTAATCCTAACATGGCCTTAATGCTTACCATGGAGCAAAATCATTGGTACTACGTTAGATTTAGCCCACTGAGACACTCTTGCAATTAAAAGTCCTTTCTGTACATCATTAAGAATAGGCACCTGTACGGTTGGAACGGTAACTAATGCGATCATATTAGGATTAGATAGACTATTGATTTTGTTCTGATCCCAAATCTCACCCAGCTAACTTGGTTCATGCTATATATAGTATTCTGGTTTAAGTATCGAGATAGGAAATAATTTGCACACTGATGTTCTCAAGAGCCCTTTTGAGGTTTAGATAGAAACATACTATGAAAACTACCAAAAAAAGGTGAAACAGAAAGTGGAGTTTTATTTACCTGGACTCAGCAAAGGGCAGGGTGTGTAGACTTTGGGTGGCTCATCTGACCCTTTACTATATATTCTTAAAGCTCACAATCGTCAATAATTGCCAACTGAAATTAGAATCATCTCTTTCACTTATATAAAAACAGACAAGTATTTTCATTATGCCATTTCCATTGATTTTATTGCAACCAGGGGCTTCCTATTGAAATGTATGATTACATATAAAGCCATCCTTTCTGTAAATGATAGAATGTAGAAAGTATCAGTTATTGCTTTGAATGTGTGCTCAATCAGAGGAACCGCTGTATTCGGGACTAGCACAGGCACATCACAACATGATGTGGTGCAAATTCTGCTCCCTTTTAGTGTAGGTTTTATTAGATTGCACATCACACAAATCACTGTCTCATTATGAATACAAATCCCTAATCTCTTCCTCCGTAAATGTGTCATGTTTGAAATTTCACAAACGCTCCTTTGAAGAGATACCAGGCTGGGTGATTTGCCTGTCCAGGCTTATTCTTTCAAACAGAAATGAGATTCACAGTTAGAATGCAGGTATATTGCTGCAGATGGATTCTGGAACTGTTGTTAATGTTTCTACACATCAACCAACAGGATGAGACAAGAGTAATGCGGCATCATCATTTTGCAAATAAAATGGAACCAAAATGGCGTAAGAATACTAATGTGTCAGTACTGGATATATAGTACCTAACTGTGTGTCGTAAAAAGTGAATGCCAAGTCCCAAGTGAGCTAATCTTACTTTAGTCTGGTTGACTATTTAACCAAACTGAAACATCAGCCACGAGACCTATCTGTCCGGACAATAAGAAATACCCTGTCTTTATAAAATGTCCTCAAGCTACCAGCCAACAGGTAAGATTAAGGGTCTATGGAGCATCCATTTTAATACCTTGTGTTTCAGCTCGAGTGAGATAGTATACTGAAAAATAAAACAAATAGTGGAGAACATCCTGTTGGCCATGGTTTCTGGCCTTGGCCCAATTATTTTTCCAGTAGTAGGTACACGTGACCTTTTCCAAAAGGCAAAAATTTGGTTGCCCTTCATACATAACCAGTATTATATGGTAACCTGCATAGTATTCCTTTGTTTAAATGCACTGTCCAGGTGTGATATATAAGCACCATATCTCAACAATGTTTTTAGTTGCTCTGTGTTGATTTAAATATATCATGTAGCTATCATCTCACATGGTTTTGACACAGTCATTACAGTATTAACACCAGCTGGATATTTTGTCTCGTATCATGTTTATTTTGTAGGAAAGTGTTCATTGTAGTTGAAAGTGGTCATCAGGAAATACATATTTACTGTATGCACCATGAAACATCATGTATTGAACAGCTGTAGGTCACTGACGGCAGAGTAGTAGAGAAATTCACAAATGGGGCAAGAGCCTATCCAGCATGCACCTATTGTATGTTCATGGCCGACGTGAGTCACCTCTCTCCCTGCCGGGACTCATCGCACTCGTCTGTTGATCTATAAGCACTTGATTTCTGCTCTTTGGTTCATATAGAACTTGGTCTAAATCAGGAAACATACTTGCTACAATTAAAAACATGTTTAGTCCTTTATTTAAACTGAAATGCACTGTGACACAATGAAACGATACAGCATGTAGGCTGTGGATGGAACAGCACAAACATTGACCTTAGATGTACCTCTGGTACTAAACAGTTTATGACAGATGTTCTAAAGAAGCTACAGACATAATGAAAACAAATATATATTCCATCAAAATGTGAAGTCTTCATTTGCTGTTATATAACTTGTCCACAGAGCAAACTATGGCTTAGTAGTAATGGTCTCCAAAACGCAAAGAATAGGCTCTACTCAGGGGTTTAGGCAACTGGTATGCGTATACAGTCCCAGCGTGCCAATATAAATATACTATATATATATATATATATATATATAATATATATATATATTATCATTACAATGTATATATTTTATGCAAATGTATCCTATCCAACCTTTTTTGAAGCAAGCAGGACACAATGAATGGAGATTCAACCATCAACGTGTAAAGATGTAACCAACTCGCCATAACAGCAAAGGATGTAAAAAATGAAGTTATCTAAAGATTGTTTACCCCTTGATAATTAAGGTGGGCAGATAACATCTTCATAAGGTTTATGAAAGGAAGATATCTGCTTGATCTGGGTACTTGTGGATTTTTCCAAAAATAGCTGCAACAATTTTTCACACTATTTTATGTTTCAATGGTAGCCAATCATCAGTCTATACATATGTATTATTAGAAAACTTAAATAAAGCAAACTGGGTTTATCGACACTATTAACTAAACAGTTAATGTCAAAAGCATGTAAAATATGTAAAAGAATGATTTTTCTGCATTTCAAAAGTAAATACTACATTTCGGAATTATATTGTGCAAAATACACATAATCCCTTCATAGCGAAATACACATAATCCCTTCGTATTTAATAAAGTGTATTATTCTTAACATTTAAATGACCAGATAAATTGATAAAAAGATGCATCTCTAATCTGATTGCATTATAAAGCCCCCAAAAATAGAAAAAAATAGGATACTCGCAAAAAGATTAAGTTGCTTGATCAATTAAAAACATATTTGGAGAACATGTAGAGAAACCCAAGGAAGGTTGAGAAAATATATATATCTATTCTTTAGTAAGTCACGCTTTAAATTGAAATACAATTGTCTATTCAGATATTAGGAAATGCTGCCAAAAAAAGAGATGTGCCAGCATCACACCAAGCTATATATTAAATTGTCTATTAAATAGTGCTAACATAACTTTTCCATAAAACACATCACTGGATATTTATTGCTTGAAAATATTAGGTATAAAATCACATAAATTATAAATGCACACACAGAGATTTCATTTTGAACCGTTATATTTTCCATAAGGATAGTTAATTTTTTATTCCTGTCAAAATGCATTGAACTCAAAGGTGACTGTGTGCTAATAAGTATAACTGGGTGGTTGGCAGTAATGGTTTCAAATGCAAATAATGCACAACGCAGCATAATAGATTATTTTCTCTTCCGCTGTATATAAATTGCTAATTAGAAATAACCTTATATGAAATCTAACTTACTATTTAGGGCTAAATGTACCGGATATACCGTACCTGTATATTCTGTGTGTCATAAAAAGTTACTGTGTGTCATAAAAAGTTACTGCCAAGTCCCAAGTGAGCTAATCATACTTTAGTCTGGTTGAATATTTAACCAAACTGAAACATCAGCCAGGAGACCTATCTGTCCGGTCAATAAAAAATACCCTGTCTTTATAAAATGTCCTCAAGCTACCAGCCAACAAGTTGTTGGCCATGATATCTGACCTTGGCCCAATTATTTTTCCAGTAGTAGGTACACGTGACCTTTTCCAAAAGGCAAGAATTTGGTTGCCCTTCATACATAACTAGTATTATAAGGGGACCGGCATAATATTCCTTTGTTAAAATGCACCGTCCAGTTCTAATATATAAGCGCCATATTTCAACAATGTTTTTAGTTGCTCTGTGTTGATTTAGATATATCATGTATTATGCAGTGGCTTTATAAATTAAAAAGAAGAATTTCTTCTTGGTCTCCAGTGCTGAAAAGCCACAGTAAAGGAGAAATTTGTAAGGGGTAAGGAGTGGGAGATAAAAGTCAAACATGATTACCCAGGAGAGGAAGCACCAAAAGAAAAAATATTTGAAACTACTTGATATAGAAATATACATGAAATGCCAGCTCAGCTAAGAGATGTTAAGACTTTATTCTCGGCTGTATCCACTATGTCTGTTTTATCTTAGGCCTCTGTTTGTTGGACCTCGCTGATACATTTTCCAAGTGCCTTCTAGGTCCCAGAATGCAATGCAATCATGCAAAGTACATCTCAGTTTTCTTTTTTCTTCTGAGCATCACTTACTGCTTCATATTCATGGAAACTTAAATAGAGGGTTACTGATAGTTTACTGTAATTCATATTGACTTACATGGGATTCCACAAATTTGCTTCTTATGCCAGTAGAGGCCAACACACCTCTTACCTGCCTGTGTTTAGTGTTGGACACAGAGGAAGAGTAACACTGGGTTATAAAATAACCTGATTCATTTCATAGGAAGGAACTATTTTATCACTCTTAAAGTAATATACTTTAAAGTAATAGCTATGTAAAATATTTTACAGAACTTTTAATGTCAAACACCAAAGTCCCACCCTAGCCCTTCCATTCCTAAAGTGTATTTGGAAGCCTGCCTGACATCTATTTTTAATTATAATACAGGTTCAAACCTGCTTGCCATGAAGAAAGCATTGGAAGGACACTAAACCTTGATGTGCTGGCTGCCAAAAGTGGCATTACTTCTGTTTTCATCCTGCTAAAATCTAGGGGTCATTCCTTTCACAAAGCCCAAAGGGGCCCAAAATACATGATGCGGCATTTGTCACAAATCAGTTGGTAGAATTTCGCCCATGCTAGATCTGCCACCGTTTACTGGAAATGCTATTATGAAGTAGGAGTGTCTAGAAGTAACAACAGCTCCACCACAAAGTGGTAGACCACATACACTCAGAGTGGGACCACTGAGCGCCGAACAGCGTCAAAATCACCTGCCCTCTGCAGCATCACTCATACAAAGTTCTAATCTGTCTAAGTAAGCAACATCAGCACTAGTGCTGTGCGTTGGGGACTTTTTGAAATGGATTTCCATGGCCAAGCAGCTGCACATAAGCCAAAGATTACTATGTGCATTTCCAAGCGTTGGGTAGAGTGGTGTAAAGTACACTGCCACTGGAGAAGTGGAAACAGGTTATCTCAAATGATGAATCAAGTACAACTATCTGGAAGTCTGATGTAAATGCTTACTGGTGGAGGAGGGATAATGGGGATATGGGGCTTTTTTTCAGGGTTTAGGCTAGTCCCTTTGGGTCTAGTGAAGGGTAATTTTAATTCTACAGCATACAAAGACATTTTAGACAATTGTATGCTTCCAACATCGTGGTACCAGCTTGGGGAAAGCTCTTTCTTGTTCTGGCATGACTGTGCCCCTGTGGGTTTGATGATTTTGGTGTGGAGGATACTAAGTGGCCTGCACAGAGCCCTCATTGAACATCTTTGGGATAAATTAGAATGCCATTTGCAACTCAGGCCCCATTCAAATCAGTGCCAGTTCGTAGAAATGCTCTTTTGACTGAATGGGCATAAATTCCCACAGATAAATGCTAAAACCTTGTGGGAAAAGTTCTTGAAATGCTGGCTGTATGTGGCTGGAATTTATAAGAGAAAAGAGGAGTTATAAAGAAGTTTATTATAGAGCAAAGTGGTACTTCACATAAGCAAAGCAAAATATGCATCTGTATTGTATTGTTCCGCCTAATAATGCATTCAGAGTTTCCATAGCAACAAAACATGTTTTGAACAATTAATATGTCCAAAGTCAATAATAGTAAACTAAACCACTATATCAATCTTGTGTAAGGTAGCCATGGGTGCTCAACAAATGTTTGCCTGATGGTCAAAGAGAGCTGTGCCAATTGGAGGTATTCACACTCAGTCTGAAAACCGACCAAGAGCTGAATTAAAGTCCAGTCACAGCAAGGATGAAGGTAACAATAATGTGCTAATCCAATCTACAAGACAAGTACTGGAAGAAAAGCACAAGGTTTTTGCAAAGAGAGTAGCATGTCTTCACAATGACCTTCCAAGTGTCTCCCTTTGGGCCCCAAATCCCTCTGTTTGCTGATCACTGTCACTTATTTTCTTCTTCTCAGAATGGTTGTTGTGTATGAGAATATTACAGTGTTCTATAGCCCCATGTGTCACAATAATAGTAAATAAACGACAATGTACTTAATTACTGTGAAATGTATACATCAAACTGTGTTAATAAAATACACAATCATTGAATGTCTTACTCAACTATAGAAATAACGTTCACTATGTCACAAAATCATATAAAACCTATTTGTAAAGTCTCACCCTTTGTCACAACTCTTATCTAAAGCCCTGTGGATTTCCAGTGGAATATGAAGCTTCAATTATCATTTATTTGATTAGGTATTGTTATTCTAATTCTGGAGGGGGGAAAAAAACACCGGTTGTATAGCAATAGGCATTAGTAGCTGAAATAGAGAGTGGTTATTCCACACTACATATATCTCACCTAGAGTACTATACACACAGGGGAGGGCTGGTACCTTCTGGCCTGGGTGGTAGGTAAACCCAAGTGGCCATATTGGCCCCTTGACCTCCCCCAGTAACTAACACACACTAATGCACTCATACTAACATACACTTACACACTCATGCTAATACACCCTAAGGTGAACTTCCATCAAAATGGCGGAGCTTTGATGACACCTTCTTACTGAAAGACAGTAAAAGTAACCTTCATAGAGCCTTGAACTTATTAGATACCTTTGGGATTAATTGGAACACCAGATGTGAGCCAACCAACATCAGTGTCTTATCTCAACTGTGCTCTTTTGGCTGAATGGGCACAATTTCCCACAGATAGACTTCAAAATCTCACAAAAGCCTTCTCAGAAGACTCTGTTATAGTTGCAAAGGTAAGGTGGGGCAGCAACTCCATACTAATGTTCATGGTTTTGGATTGGGATGCCCAGCAAGCTTATATAGGTGCCAAGTGTCTGCATACTTTTGGCCATATAATGTATACATTGCACATCACAGGTACCTGTAACATTTAGTGAATTTTGACAAAAAATAGCTATAGTGCTCTCTATACATTAACATGATTTCATGTGACAGATATCCATTGTACATTTAAATGTGTAAAATGCATTACTATATATGTATGGTGCCAACAACAGTGCTTTGCCCACTGCTTGTAAGGGTGGAGAGAGAGAGAATTGGCACATGGACTTGATTTGATATATCATTTGATATAACATTATAGCACCAAAATCATATCCATCACACACATAATTATGATAACCAAACACTATTTTTAACCATCACAGTACTCATCACTACCATTCTTTTAAGAGATATATATTTATTTATATGTCAGGTATTTAAGATATAGCTATTATCATGTAATGATATATAGTGCCTACATCACATTTATTATTTTTTCTCATTTCTTCTCATTCATTTATTTTTTTCATTTACACAAAATGCACTACATTTACACATTAATAACACCTATCACGCCAATTGATTCACGAGTAATATTTTTATTTCATTCCAATTAGATCTATTGCATCTGATTCTCAACATCACATTCATTGATCCACAAAAATTTCTTTATTTAAAAATCTCTTTATTTAAATCAGTTCCACAATATTATAACAAACATGACATGATATCAGACTAATTTCTTTTCTTTTTCCCTTGATTTACTCACATCGAGTAAACTATATAATAGAACACTGTCGTTTGCATGCTATGCCCCGTTCGGCTTCGCCACGGAGAAACTGGAACTTTAACAATGAACACTAAACGGAGAAAGCCGAAAAAACCCGAACGCGCTCGAATACGAAAACGTCAGAGCACAGGTCAGAGGATGCGACGGGATACATGCATAAAAAGAATAGCGACACCGAATATGGAACAATATAGGACAGCAAACCCTTCTCTTGAGGAAGCCATACGGCGAAACGCGTCAGAAGGACCCTACGGAATTCCCACGGTGGACTTTGTACTCACGAAGAAAGACTACACGGGATTTTCTTTCCTCTCCCCTCCCGGCGGATTTTATTCGTTTATATGCACTCTGTGCATGGATGAATTGTGAGTGCAATCTTAATAATCAACATTGTCTATCAAAGATACTGCACCATGTTCAGTTTTATTTTTTAGATCTTGTATGAAGATAAATTAAAGACTATACTTTTTACGTCATTTGAAAAGCTTGAAGCATTCCGTTTGTTTGTGAGTGCATCCATATATTTTTTTCACATTTTTAGTGGTTATACTTTTTTACACTATATATATTTGTTTTCTTCCCCTATATATACCTGCGCCCCAATCATCGACATATCTTGATTTGATATATGCCATAAATCTTAGCTGTTCTGAACTAAACTTTAAAACAAAATGTCTCTGAAACAATAAACAAAAAAAAAAACACAAGCTACTGGTAGTGTTAATGAATTCATATAGAATTCATGTAGAGCATTACAGATCTCAGAGGACTAGTTTACCAATGATCAGTCCCTAGAAGGTATCACTTAATCAGGGTGTTATCTACTGATAATCCTGTCTATATTTCACTACAGTTTCCTGGATTTACTGGTTACTGAATTCCTGTAATGGTTTATCATCGATCAAGTAGTGTTGACTCACTTCACAGGCCGCAGGCTACTAAAAGGTAATTAAAAGGGTAACAGTATAAATTGCTATATGTTCTGCTTATTCTTGATACTGTCCTACTGGAGAATGCGAAACTTTAACAAATCTTTTCTTGAATATTGTTCTCAAGTAAGGTTATCGCTGAACAAGATTAAAGTGCTAAATAATTCAGCATGCCTTTGCACAACAAGTTTGTACCAGATGCTAGGTGTACTAGGTAGATTAACAATGGAGAACATTCCTGCTTTTAGAGCTGTTAAGATAGGGATTCTTTCATTTCTGATGCAAATAACATAATGGAAAATGCTTTCAGCCTTGTACACAACCCTTATTTAGCCATAACAATGATATTGAGCTTTAATCTATTTTTGTCCATACATAACGTTAATCCAAATATCATCATGCTATGATTACAGTTTCAATTATCTCAGAAATGTCTGATGTTGGCCATGGAATAGGCGTCTTTTTGGAACATTAGTTCTGGGTCTTGATGATTAGCACTAGAACCAATACCTTTCCATTGTAGAAAAAATGAGGACAATTTATCCAAAGTGAAGATACCCCTTTTTCTTTCAAACAAGTTTCCTAGTCCCTCAGAGGAGCCAGGATGGTGTATAATCCATAAATGAGAACTGCTAGATACCTCTTTCTGTTTGGAGGCCATGGCAGGACAGGAATATGAAGATTCACCTGGCAAGGTTCTGTGCACCTTACTATTAAAAACTTAAGAGAGTTTATCAATCAGGCCTCTGAAACATATCCTTCAGGCGGCCAGTGTCCCAAACAGATGGCACTAACTGGTCAATTTTACCGTTGTGTATATAGTACTGACACATTTCTAACTCCAATTTCCTGGATTAGAAAAAGAAAGGTTAATAGAGGATCTCATCAGCCAAATATTTGTGACATGCTGACTTAGGAAAATCAGCATGTCATAATAGTTAGCTCAAAAAGATCTGTTCTTCGCATCATGATGTATTTTTTCCTTTTCATCACTACCAACCCTGATGTTAAACCTTGTGCTGCATAATTAACAGTTTTTGTTCTTTATCCTCATATGAATAATGACATCTTATTGGCATTCTTCCAGTCCATTGAAACTGAAAAATATAATTAAGTCTCCTAAGAATGAAACTGAGGGTCTGCCAGTTGCCACATTAGGTTCCTGGACAATGCTATTTATACCACAAGTGATGTTAAACTTATTGTTCTGAAAGGTTGCTTTCTTGATTCATTCATTAATAATGACACCGCATTGGCTTCTATTCAGCCCCCTATTATTGAGAGTAAGATTGTGGCGTCAAGGTCTAGCTGTTGAGGGATTCTAGTGTTTTTACTTGCTATGATAGATTTAGTCATTTCCAATGTAGGTATGCTTTATCTGCTTTATAGTCATGCATCTGCCTTTTTTGTTCTACCAGGTAATCAGCATTTTGCACTATTTAAAGCAGCCAATCAGAGACAGGAAAGTCTTCCCAATAAAAACAATGGGAGCATTTTCCATGGATGCACACCACTTTATTGTTAGATCTGACGTAACACATACACCGAGCCATTGCTGGGGATAATTGGCAGCAAGTTTGTCATATGTCAGCAGAAATGTTTGGCCAAACATATTTCTTGCAAAGCAAATAGCTGGGGGTAGGGAAATTCAAATTCATATTGGGGGGTTCTGCAGAAAGGGGGGGGCAACATGTAAAATTAAAGGAAACTTATAGCTAGTTAAACAAGTTAGTAAGTTATGTGTATAATAAGTTATATGTATAGTAAGTTATGTGTATAGTAATTATGTGTATAGTAAGTTATATGTAAAGTAAGTTATGTGTATAGTAATTTATATGTATAGTAAGTTATGTTTATAGTAAGTTATGTGTATAGTAAGTTATGTATATAGTAAGTTATGTGCATAGTACGTTATGTGCATAGTAAGTTATGTGCATAGTAAGTTATGTGCATAGTAAGTTATGTGTATAGTAAGTTATGTGTATAATAAGTTATGTGTATAGTAAGTTATGTGTATAATAAGTTATGTATATAGTAAGTTATGTGTATAGTAAGTTATGTGTAAATAAACCATAGCAGATTTGTCACCTTAGTCTTTCCTCTGAAGGTTTAATCATATAAGAGCACACAGGAACTTACAAAGAAGCGTTTTAAGTTTATGTGGCAACAATCTATCAGTACCTGTTTTGTATAACATGACAATTAAATGACACATTTTGAATGAGGCAAAACGTTCCATGATTAAATAATTATTTATAGGATGGTCCCGGGTATAAAAAGTACTTGGAATTATGTTTCTAACGCTGCATTTATTTACAAAAGTGATAAACTGCAGTGTTGGTGGACGTCACTTTAAGGATATCAACTCAATGTATTTTATCTTGTATGCAGAGAGATTAGAGATTTTATTTGCGGGTAACTAAGCATTATACAGGGTCAACTTAGTCTTTCTTATTTGAGAAGCTCCTAGGTTTTGGCTTCTCATAATGAAGACAATGAGATGTTTTGTCACATTTCTTCTCTCAATGTACTAAAACCAAACCAGAGGCACACATATTGTACTGGGGTGAGTTTAGCAGCCTCTCTATTCAGATACTCAAGTTTATTTAAGTTAACGTAGCTATAAATTTGTGCCTTAAATGCTGCTGTGACATGGAAAAGCCTCCCTCTTGCATGATGCAACCTATGCACTGATTGCAAGGCAATGAAAGGGTTACAGGAGAACATTTGCTGAGCTATGTATGAGATTTGTACTTTTAGTCTGAGTCCCTCCTGCTGGTGGAGCTTCTATAAAAGCCTTTGCAGAAGCCTCCTCCTCCTGTTCTGTGTTCAGAAAAGAAGCTTGTCAATATGGCTCTTTCCAGCAGCTCAAAGTATGACTGTATTGTGATAGGAGCTGGAATTCAGGGATCATTCACAGCCTACCATTTAGCTAAAAGCGGAAAGAAGACCCTGCTGCTAGAACAGGTAAATGGAGAACGCTGGAGCAGGCACTCTGGGATTTTCTGTAATAGCAAATGCACTCTGCATGATTGAAAAACATCGTGTTCTTTTTAAGAATATTGGAAATGGCTCTTGCAGAGGAAGGGAATGCATTGTCTTTATATAGCAGATATAGGTTCAATCTCAGTGAAGTATGGCAACTGTATATTTAAGTGGCTCTCACGTTACTGTGGGGTAATAAAGACTATTTTGCTCATTGCTATGCCGGGGTTAGATTTAATGTTGCCCACTAAAACAGCCATTAGAGAAGAAAAATAACTGCCAGATCTTCAGGGACGGATAAGATTGTAATTTAAAGTTTGTCTCATCTAGCAAAAGCCACCTTCTGCTGTGCAGCCCTTACAACAAACCTCATAGGGCTGCAGGTTGTCTGTGCTAACATTAGCCATATCTGCCACTCGCCCAAACAAAAATAAATAAATGGGAAAGGTGCGCATGTATGTATTAACCCCTACGCCAGCACCCAATACATATAGGAGTGTTATAATGCCCAAGTGGGGGCAACTCCGATGATCCTCCTCATCAACTAAAACGTAAGAGAGTATAAACATTGCAGAACAGGCCAAACATGCCTAATACCCAATGCCCCGGGTCCCCTGATGGCAGATAAGAACAATCTCCTTTACTGGATTAATCTCTGCCACTTCTGCTGGAAGGCTTTTCCATGCATCCTCTACCCCTTCAGTAAAGTAATATTTCCTGATATTACTCTTAAACCTTTGCCCCTCTAGCGTAAGACTATGTCCTCTTGTTGTGGTAGTGTTTCTACTTTTAAATGTTTCTGTCATATCCAGGTTATATTTATTATGATCTGCTAACCTTTCCTGGTAAGTTTTATCCTGCAATCCCTGAACAAGCTATATATGTATCCAACATATATACTGTTACAGTTTAATACGTAAGCATATACATAAGTATCTCTGTGATACAGATACATATTGTAGCAATAGCGCCCATATCTACGAGCTAATTGCAGTGATGGGGATGGTCTGTACCCATGTGTAACATGGTGGAAGGTATCGGGGTTATATACATTATATATTTAAGGTTATCTTTCAATATTCAAAGTGTTTTGTGTCTGTGTGTCATTATTTGGATTTTTACATATACATGTCTCCAATAATAGGAGAAAAGAAATAATATAAGACAACAATTTTGTTAGTCAATTTCATGGTTATAGTTAATACATTCTGATACTGTGTAATATACCCACTTGTTTCAACTTGAACTTCGACCTAGTGTTAGCTGGCGTTTGGCAACCTTTAGTCCTCAGGACAAGTAGACTTTATTTAGATTTATTAATAATGGCTGACTTATTGAATAGATGATTAAGCAGTCAGAAATGTAAGGTACCATAAAAACCCTCTGAATAGAGGTTACAAAATAATGGTGCAAAATGTGCTTGTAGCTCCCTGTCAATGTGGCTGCCATGGCCTTTTACCAACTTTCCCATCTAGCCTCAGCTTCTTTAGCAGCTAGCCTTTAAATCTTTATATCATGCCATCGGAGAGGGTTTCCATATGCAATTAGTACAAGATTTGCACTTTCTGATTCACGTCTGATGATGCAAGGCACATAGGCCACCGTGCAATAATTACAAATTTGGGGACATTTCTGGAAAATATTATATAAAACATATTTTTGTGAATTTCACCTCACGAAACATCAAACATAATTAGGGGTCTCCGTTTGAGTCGATGCTGTCTTTTATGTACAGCCCAGCATTCTCTGTAACTTAAAGCAATGCATTGTATTATGCCTCCAGGTAACACAGCTGATTCCTGCAAAACACATTTTACTTGTTAATCCTTTAAAATACTGCTTACAAAGTATGCAGAATTGAATTTGTATTAACTGTACCAAAGTTTAATTAAAAAAAAGGGTTTTAATAAAATGTATGTTAAATATTTTCTTGTAGAGCTTTAATTATATGCCACATCCCACAAATATGGTATGTTAGTGAAACATG
>VKOC01000002.1:6831496-6864234 GCA_009364415.1 Spea multiplicata
TATAGTGGTTTAGTTTACTATTATTGACTTTGGACATATTAATTGTTCAAAACATGTTTTGTTGCTATGGAAACTCTGAATGCATTATTAGGCGGAACAATACAATACAGATGCATATTTTGCTTTGCTTATGTGAAGTACCACTTTGCTCTATAATAAACTTCTTTATAACTCCTCTTTTCTCTTATAAATTCCAGCCACATACAGCCAGCATTTCAAGAACTTTTCCCACAAGGTTTTAGCATTTATCTGTGGGAATTTATGCCCATTCAGTCAAAAGAGCATTTCTACGAACTGGCACTGATTTGAATGGGGCCTGAGTTGCAAATGGCATTCTAATTTATCCCAAAGATGTTCAATGAGGGCTCTGTGCAGGCCACTTAGTATCCTCCACACCAAAATCATCAAACCCACAGGGGCACAGTCATGCCAGAACAAGAAAGAGCTTTCCCCAAGCTGGTACCACGATGTTGGAAGCATACAATTGTCTAAAATGTCTTTGTATGCTGTAGAATTAAAATTACCCTTCACTAGACCCAAAGGGACTAGCCTAAACCCTGAAAAAAAGCCCCATATCCCCATTATCCCTCCTCCACCAGTAAGCATTTACATCAGACTTCCAGATAGTTGTACTTGATTCATCATTTGAGATAACCTGTTTCCACTTCTCCAGTGGCAGTGTACTTTACACCACTCTACCCAACGCTTGGAAATGCACATAGTGATCTTTGGCTTATGTGCAGCTGCTTGGCCATGGAAATCCATTTCAAAAAGTCCCCAACGCTCAGCACTAGTGCTGATGTTGCTTACTTAGACAGATTAGAACTTTGTATGAGTGATGCTGCAGAGGGCAGGTGATTTTGACGCTGTTCGGCGCTCAGTGGTCCCACTCTGAGTGTATGTGGTCTACCACTTTGTGGTGGAGCTGTTGTTACTTCTAGACACTCCTACTTCATAATAGCATTTCCAGTAAACGGTGGCAGATCTAGCATGGGCGAAATTCTACCAACTGATTTGTGACAAATGCCGCATCATGTATTTTGGGCCCCTTTGGGCTTTGTGAAAGGAATGACCCCTAGATTTTAGCAGGATGAAAACAGAAGTAATGCCACTTTTGGCAGCCAGCACATCAAGGTTTAGTGTCCTTCCAATGCTTTCTTCATGGCAAGCAGGTTTGAACCTGTATTATAATTAAAAATAGATGTCAGGCAGGCTTCCAAATACACTTTAGGAATGGAAGGGCTAGGGTGGGACTTTGGTGTTTGACATTAAAAGTTCTGTAAAATATTTTACATAGCTATTACTTTAAAGTATATTACTTTAAGAGTGATAAAATAGTTCCTACCTATGAAATGAATCAGGTTATTTTATAACCCAGTGTTACTCTTCCTCTGTGTCCAACACTAAACACAGGCAGGTAAGAGGTGTGTTGGCCTCTACTGGCATAAGAAGCAAATTTGTGGAATCCCATGTAAGTCAATATGAATTACAGTAAACTATCAGTAACCCTCTATTTAAGTTTCCATGAATATGAAGCAGTAAGTGATGCTCAGAAGAAAAAAGAAAACTGAGATGTACTTTGCATGATTGCATTGCATTCTGGGACCTAGAAGGCACTTGGAAAATGTATCAGCGAGGTCCAACAAACAGAGGCCTAAGATAAAACAGACATAGTGGATACAGCCGAGAATAAAGTCTTAACATCTCTTAGCTGAGCTACCATTTCATGTATATTTCTATATCAAGTAGTTTCAAATATTTTTTCTTTTGGTGCTTCCTCTCCTGGGTAATCATGTTTGACTTTTATCTCCCACTCCTTACCCCTTACAAATTTCTCCTTTACTGTGGCTTTTCAGCACTGGAGACCAAGAAGAAATTCTTCTTTTTAATTTATAAAGCCACTGCATAATACATGATATATCTAAATCAACACAGAGCAACTAAAAACATTGTTGAAATATGGCGCTTATATATTAGAACTGGACGGTGCATTTTAACAAAGGAATATTATGCCGGTCCCCTTATAATACTAGTTATGTATGAAGGGCAACCAAATTCTTGCCTTTTGGAAAAGGTCACGTGTACCTACTACTGGAAAAATAATTGGGCCAAGGTCAGATATCATGGCCAACAACTTGTTGGCTGGTAGCTTGAGGACATTTTATAAAGACAGGGTATTTTTTATTGACCGGACAGATAGGTCTCCTGGCTGATGTTTCAGTTTGGTTAAATATTCAACCAGACTAAAGTATGATTAGCTCACTTGGGACTTGGCAGTAACTTTTTATGACACACAGTAACTTTTTATGACACACAGAATATACAGGTACGGTATATCCGGTACATTTAGCCCTAAATAGTAAGTTAGATTTCATATAAGGTTATTTCTAATTAGCAATTTATATACAGCGGAAGAGAAAATAATCTATTATGCTGCGTTGTGCATTATTTGCATTTGAAACCATTACTGCCAACCACCCAGTTATACTTATTAGCACACAGTCACCTTTGAGTTCAATGCATTTTGACAGGAATAAAAAATTAACTATCCTTATGGAAAATATAACGGTTCAAAATGAAATCTCTGTGTGTGCATTTATAATTTATGTGATTTTATACCTAATATTTTCAAGCAATAAATATCCAGTGATGTGTTTTATGGAAAAGTTATGTTAGCACTATTTAATAGACAATTTAATATATAGCTTGGTGTGATGCTGGCACATCTCTTTTTTTGGCAGCATTTCCTAATATCTGAATAGACAATTGTATTTCAATTTAAAGCGTGACTTACTAAAGAATAGATATATATATTTTCTCAACCTTCCTTGGGTTTCTCTACATGTTCTCCAAATATGTTTTTAATTGATCAAGCAACTTAATCTTTTTGCGAGTATCCTATTTTTTTCTATTTTTGGGGGCTTTATAATGCAATCAGATTAGAGATGCATCTTTTTATCAATTTATCTGGTCATTTAAATGTTAAGAATAATACACTTTATTAAATACGAAGGGATTATGTGTATTTCGCTATGAAGGGATTATGTGTATTTTGCACAATATAATTCCGAAATGTAGTATTTACTTTTGAAATGCAGAAAAATCATTCTTTTACATATTTTACATGCTTTTGACATTAACTGTTTAGTTAATAGTGTCGATAAACCCAGTTTGCTTTATTTAAGTTTTCTAATAATACATATGTATAGACTGATGATTGGCTACCATTGAAACATAAAATAGTGTGAAAAATTGTTGCAGCTATTTTTGGAAAAATCCACAAGTACCCAGATCAAGCAGATATCTTCCTTTCATAAACCTTATGAAGATGTTATCTGCCCACCTTAATTATCAAGGGGTAAACAATCTTTAGATAACTTCATTTTTTACATCCTTTGCTGTTATGGCGAGTTGGTTACATCTTTACACGTTGATGGTTGAATCTCCATTCATTGTGTCCTGCTTGCTTCAAAAAAGGTTGGATAGGATACATTTGCATAAAATATATACAGTATATATATATATATTATATATATATAATATATATATATATATATATATATATATATATGGCACCTGGGACTGTATACCATACCAGTTGCTTAACCCCCTGAGTAGAGCCTATTCTTTGCGTTTTGGAGACCATTACTACTAAGCCATAGTTTGCTCTGTGGACAAGTTATATAACAGCAAATGAAGACTTCACATTTTGATGGAATATATATTTGTTTTCATTATGTCTGTAGCTTCTTTAGAACATCTGTCATAAACTGTTTAGTACCAGAGGTACATCTAAGGTCAATGTTTGTGCTGTTCCATCCACAGCCTACATGCTGTATCGTTTCATTGTGTCACAGTGCATTTCAGTTTAAATAAAGGACTAAACATGTTTTTAATTGTAGCAAGTATGTTTCCTGATTTAGACCAAGTTCTATATGAACCAAAGAGCAGAAATCAAGTGCTTATAGATCAACAGACGAGTGCGATGAGTCCCGGCAGGGAGAGAGGTGACTCACGTCGGCCATGAACATACAATAGGTGCATGCTGGATAGGCTCTTGCCCCATTTGTGAATTTCTCTACTACTCTGCCGTCAGTGACCTACAGCTGTTCAATACATGATGTTTCATGGTGCATACAGTAAATATGTATTTCCTGATGACCACTTTCAACTACAATGAACACTTTCCTACAAAATAAACATGATACGAGACAAAATATCCAGCTGGTGTTAATACTGTAATGACTGTGTCAAAACCATGTGAGATGATAGCTACATGATATATTTAAATCAACACAGAGCAACTAAAAACATTGTTGAGATATGGTGCTTATATATCACACCTGGACAGTGCATTTAAACAAAGGAATACTATGCAGGTTACCATATAATACTGGTTATGTATGAAGGGCAACCAAATTTTTGCCTTTTGGAAAAGGTCACGTGTACCTACTACTGGAAAAATAATTGGGCCAAGGCCAGAAACCATGGCCAACAGGATGTTCTCCACTATTTGTTTTATTTTTCAGTATACTATCTCACTCGAGCTGAAACACAAGGTATTAAAATGGATGCTCCATAGACCCTTAATCTTACCTGTTGGCTGGTAGCTTGAGGACATTTTATAAAGACAGGGTATTTCTTATTGACCGGACAGATAGGTCTCGTGGCTGATGTTTCAGTTTGGTTAAATAGTCAACCAGACTAAAGTAAGATTAGCTCACTTGGGACTTGGCATTCACTTTTTACGACACACAGTTAGGTACTATATATCCAGTACTGACACATTAGTATTCTTACGCCATTTTGGTTCCATTTTATTTGCAAAATGATGATGCCGCATTACTCTTGTCTCATCCTGTTGGTTGATGTGTAGAAACATTAACAACAGTTCCAGAATCCATCTGCAGCAATATACCTGCATTCTAACTGTGAATCTCATTTCTGTTTGAAAGAATAAGCCTGGACAGGCAAATCACCCAGCCTGGTATCTCTTCAAAGGAGCGTTTGTGAAATTTCAAACATGACACATTTACGGAGGAAGAGATTAGGGATTTGTATTCATAATGAGACAGTGATTTGTGTGATGTGCAATCTAATAAAACCTACACTAAAAGGGAGCAGAATTTGCACCACATCATGTTGTGATGTGCCTGTGCTAGTCCCGAATACAGCGGTTCCTCTGATTGAGCACACATTCAAAGCAATAACTGATACTTTCTACATTCTATCATTTACAGAAAGGATGGCTTTATATGTAATCATACATTTCAATAGGAAGCCCCTGGTTGCAATAAAATCAATGGAAATGGCATAATGAAAATACTTGTCTGTTTTTATATAAGTGAAAGAGATGATTCTAATTTCAGTTGGCAATTATTGACGATTGTGAGCTTTAAGAATATATAGTAAAGGGTCAGATGAGCCACCCAAAGTCTACACACCCTGCCCTTTGCTGAGTCCAGGTAAATAAAACTCCACTTTCTGTTTCACCTTTTTTTGGTAGTTTTCATAGTATGTTTCTATCTAAACCTCAAAAGGGCTCTTGAGAACATCAGTGTGCAAATTATTTCCTATCTCGATACTTAAACCAGAATACTATATATAGCATGAACCAAGTTAGCTGGGTGAGATTTGGGATCAGAACAAAATCAATAGTCTATCTAATCCTAATATGATCGCATTAGTTACCGTTCCAACCGTACAGGTGCCTATTCTTAATGATGTACAGAAAGGACTTTTAATTGCAAGAGTGTCTCAGTGGGTTAAATCTAACGTAGTACCAATGATTTTGCTCCATGGTAAGCATTAAGGCTATGTTAGGATTAGAAAAGACTCACCAAGATTGGGGTACTTTGGTGTTGTGGTGCACTAAGGAACATATAGCGTGATAAAATCCCTAATAGGAGATGGTTGTTTTTAAGGAGCATTTGTATAATGTATTTGCCGCCGTGTGTTTATTCTTTGCTTTGTTTTATCCTCGTTGTGATATCTACATGGTGGGTTTCTAAGACACATATTGCATCTTTTAACCAATAAACATAATTAAATATGTGTATTCAGTATAGTTAACTTTAAAATGTAGAACATGATAGAATTTTTTAAAAAAAACATATTATGTGTAGACTGACTCTCCAATTAGCTTTTGCTTGTATAACTTACATTCCAGCATAACAATTTCCATTATGGTCTGTACACCCAAAGACGAAACAGATGCAGCCAAGAGAACACGAGCAGGTAGCATGGATTCAGCACCCTGGAGAGAGGCACGTCCTGTGGGATGTAATTAGTTATCTGCTGGAGGACAGCCACCGCACAATGTGCTAGCGTTATTTAGCCAAACATATTGTGTTTCCAGTTCCTATCTCCTGTGTAGTATCACACGTCTAATAAAATAGCATAGTTAAGGATGAAGACAGAAACAGCTGAGTGGGACTGAAAATGTACCTTGTGGTAGCCAGTTTTATTCAGCTTGCCACAATTAGACACATGAAATAGAAATATTTATATCCGGCATAAACAATTAGCCATGGTAGCCCAGTGGGCTACCAATAGTGGCCCATTTCTCTATATAATAACCAAAGACAATCACAACACACAGCAAGAAAAAAAATAATAGTAACAAATGCACAAAAAGGTTTTTTCAGCCTCTTTGTATTTATCACTTCACTAAAAGGCGTTAATTGAGCAAGCAATTTAATTATCTTCTTGCTAGTATCATAATTTTCTATTTTTTAATATGATTTTTGGCTCGATAATCTACTCAGACTGCAAGTGCAGACTTGTATCCATTTCACTGGTCATTTAATGACGGCTTGGCATGCCTGGGGCTGAACTGTCCAAGAAAATTAGGAGGCATTATAGTTATGTGATCTGAAATTTACCTCTTGTACAAACCATGTCAGGTCTGGTTGGTAAAAGTAAGGCATAAAAAGTGGTGAAAAGTTCATATTTTGGAATATCTCTCTTAAAAACCCTTTCAGTGCACTTTTTCCTTGCCTGTTATGCCTTTAAAGGGACCATGCATGTGCCAATTTCCTTATACTGAATCGTGGATTATTCATCTTGGGGGTAGAAAGCTTTCACAGAAGAAACAGAAAGTAAGAAATCACATACTGAACAAGTCTGTAAACAAGTCACTTTGGGAGGAGGACAAAAGAGTACAGAAAATGTGATAAAAAGGGATATAAATTATTACTTCATAAAATGTACCCTTTTTAATGAGCTGGGAAGGAAATACTATAAAGATCCAGCCTAGATTTATATCCCAAGACCTTAATGTTTTCAATGCATTTATAAAAGTTGCTTCATGACTTTTTTTGTGGCTGGGAAAGAGGAAGAAAGAAATCAAAGTGTCCATAACAGATAAATTGCATGTGTCTTGGATTTATAGATCGAAAAACAATCCTGGAACTCAGATGTGGCATGAAGAATAGGGTGAAATTAGAAATTACACGATAACCTAGAATGAGCTCTCTGCAGTGTACCTGAATATCTTATCACGGCTTAATAGCTTCCACCAGCTGCATGAACGGTGCAAGCTATATGACCCCACGGGGACAAATTATATGCAAATGAACTCACAAAGTGCTCATTGTAAGATTCCACATGTTCCCATGGGGTACATTATTAATGGCGCAGCTTGTATAATGTCATAGTATACGGTGAAATTTCATTGAGCGGTTGTGGTGAAAATTAATTAGCAATAGAATAGCTAATATTGAATACTGGAATAATGTTGACATGTTAATATGTGGCGATTTTTACATGAGACCTGAGGGCCATTGGGCCAGCAGCGAACTCAATAGATGGGCTTGTGTGTCAATGGCATTAACCATTGTGCCAGGTGAAATGAATGGGTCAGCTTGAGATAATTCATTAGGCACCATTCAAAGAGGAAACGTAGGGAGTTGACCCTAAAAATCTATCAAGACAAGGCAAAAGCTTTCACTGTTTTCCAAAAATGTCAGAAAAATAGCACGTTCCATGCTGCTAGAAACCTTATAATGTAATGGAGATACTGAAGGTGTTCAGCATAGTTTGGTGGGACAGTTGATAGGGAGTTGAAATCATCACTAGGGAACTAATTTTATCTTGTGTTGAGTAGATTGTAGAATACAGGCATTTGCAAGGCAAAAATATATTAAAGCTTAAATTTGCATTTATATATATAAGATATATATATATATATATATATATATCAACTGGAATATACTTTACTACTTAACAATTATGTCTCATTAACCTTCCAATTGCTGGCAAGTTAAAGTAGCGTTAACATAAGTTGAACTTGTCTTTACGACTGGCACATTTTTACCGCTTTGTCTTTTTCTGTAATTTTAGTAAAAGTTACCCGTAGAGATGCGGCATTCAGGTGCCGAGCGCACATATGCAGCTTTCTAAACATGAAGTAGCTTACAGCCCTAAAGAAACAAAGGTATATGTCAGTAGTAGAGCAGTTATACAACTTTTATCAGAAAAGGTAAACAGTTCACATCTATCACTGTTGGATGGGCCCTGATGTTTGTATCTGCTGGTATATACCAAGATTGGGGTTAATAAGTAAAAAGGGCCTATAGCTGCTACTCCGTGACTCCATCTTCACTTGCCCAGCTCAAACTGACACACGTGGCATTTTCAGAGATGATTAGATGTGGATTTCAAACTTGACAGTAAAGGGAAGGTAGGTAGGAGCTTTCAGCTTTACCTTGCTCTACACCGAGCTGCCGACTGACTGCAGTGATACTCTTGGTAACTTGGCACTGTGTAATACAGCAGACAGGTGCAAATGTCTGCACCTACTTTATAAACCAGGGAACATATATTCAATGTTCTATCCGTGTAAACATAAACAGGAGGAATATCTTAGGAGAGTGCAAGGTAAGCATCTAAATTGCACCTGTTCTACTGAATGACCAGGTTCCATCGCAGAAACCATGATGTCAGCTAGAACAGAGTAGGGGATTTTTAGATAGATTTCAAGATGAATAAATGTTAGAACAAGAGGTCATAATCTACAAATGGAGGACCAGATGCGTAAATGTAACATAAAGAAGTTTTACTTCACCGTGAGTGTGGTAGATTTATTAAAATAAAGGGCCCTTTTTTTAAGGTGGGTACTGGAAAAAATGCGCATTTGGTTAAAGTTTCCATGGAACCAAGCTTGACTAAATTGTGATTTACAAACAAATTAGCCTCAGTAACTACGTGATTGATATGTTGTTAACTTACTATAATAAAATTGTATAGTACTGTATTTCCTACTGACTAACATAATCAATTCCTTTCTCTACATAGCGCTAACATGATCAGAGAATCATGAACTTGACTGACAAACATAAATCTAAAAATTGTGATTTCATTAGTTTACTAAAGATTGGTGGACTACCAAGTTTCCATCTTCAGGAGGAAGAGTCCCTGTTTAGCGCCCAAAACCCTCTGTCCCTCTTATCTCCTCCTTTTAGGAGTTGAGAATGTTTTCATGGTGTCAGTGTATAAATGTGTACTGTAGCCCTAAAAGTCACAATACTGCATTTGCAAATGAAACGGTGAAAAAAATATTTGTCTCTATATCTTCCAAACTTCTTACAAAAACCTAATATATAGGGCACAGTTTTAGTAAAGTCCCCCCCCAGCCACATCTCCCCCTAAAACAAAAATGTATTTCCGAAAAGTAAAGTGATTTCACTTGTGCAGACTTGATCGTTGTGATTGGACTGATGGAATTATTTAATATACACGTGTGGAATGTACATTGATGGGTCGGGGAACAACAGTTGAATAAAGGACAGCAATTAATTAATTATGTGTGCACGGTTATTACTGCGTGACTATATGTTGCCAAGTAGCCATCATCAATAATCATACACCATTCCAACCAAATTCCAAATGTGCACTAATACACCACTGGGTGCAAGAGGTACTGCTCATCCCAACGCCCTTGTTCAACTGTGGCATTAGAGCAAACAACCGGAAGTGTACCATGACCTGCGGCTAAATTCTACGTCAGATTTACATTTCAGGTGGTTAATGGAGCCTTCAACTCTGAAAGGAGATGGCCTTGGTGTTCTAAAATGCATTGTAGGCTATGCATGTACAAGATGTGGACAAATCCTGAAAAATTAGGATAAGGACACTAACATTGGCAAAATGTTGTTGGTGTGCATGACATTGCAGTTTAGCCATTATACGTTCAAGGACCCCTTGTCAAATGGAGAGACCCCACAAGGTTTCATTTCCTTCATTATAGGTTTGCTCATTTGGGATATTTGCCTAGGGAAGGCCCTGGTCTGTTATCTGTTTATGGCTTTGTAGATTTGTAAGAATGTGTTGTAATATAGTTATACTTACTGACAAATTCGCCTTTTTCATAACATAACGAAAATGATGCTTTTACGTCTTCAGATTTTCAATTTAAAGGTGTGTCCTGATACATTATTTATAATCGCATTACATTATCACTCATATGGATAATGTAATTAAACACCTTTCTATGTCACTACCTGACACATCGGAGAATGTAACAGATAGGATTCAGCTGGGCGTACTGGCAGCGGGACCAACGATCCCTCATCTGCTTCTGTATGCTCAAAAATACGGGTAAGATGTTATATTATAGAATGAGTGTATAGTAAAATGTGCCTTTCATTTTTAATGAATGCATGGTCATATACTGTCTTTGATGTACTTCACGTCATAACTTGTTAACCCATGTGATGTCTGAGGTAATTACAAAAAAGCAGAACTAACAATATGAGCTAACAGGCTTCTTATACAATGGGTAATTAACTCACTAAGGTGTAACTCTACAATCTTTTCTCAATAACTGATTCTATATACCTCCCTAATAGTATAAGTGATTAGCCATTGCAATTATAGATCTTTTGTTAAATAAGTGACATATCTTAAAAAAAGACTTGTGTATTCGGATACGTAACAATTGCAAATGTCTCACATTTTGGTAAATTCTGCATTTTGTACGAAGCCACCAAAATGCAGCCATGAAAAACCCCCCATGAATCAGACAAAAAAAAAACAGCTCTGAATTTCTTTCCGAAAAACATGGGCCACATTAACTCACACTCTGACACGCTCTCTCACACTCTCATTCTTATTCACTCTCTCTCATGCTCCACTTGCGCTTCTGCATCTTCTTCATCTTTAATCTTCTCTTCCATCTTCAGTCTTCTTTCCTTGTCCGCATCTCCTCAGACATAACCTGGCAGGAACTTCTGCCAAAATTGTGGTGCTTCAGGTGAGATCCTCTCCCTAATCCTACAATCAGTGGTGAAGACTCACTGTAAGAACTGTTGAACTCAGGGCAATATGGCGATACATATGTGTGTGTGTGTGTGTAGATGTATTTTATTCAACATCACCATGCGTTTTCAATGCAACATCTAATCACTGTATATAGATCCCATAATTTGCTTTTTATTAATGTGCACTTACATCATATTTGCTTGACAGGTGTAATACATTGCCTGGTGGATGCAGCTGCTCTGGATATGTACTTCACATCACTGCTAAAATGACAGACGTTTCAGGGCATACAGACCTATTTATCAGTACGTCTACATCTGTGTTTCAAGTGGCTCTGCTCAATAAACCTGTTGGTTGTTATTATGCTACAAGATTTGAGCGCTGCCTAACCATCTTTTTTCAACGCTACCCTAATTGTTGCTAATAATACAAAACAACGGGTCTTGCAAATAAAATAAGGCAAATCATTTAGCCTGTTTCAGCACACTGAGCGCTGTTTAGTTTACTGTTGGCTGCTGCCGTCTTCCTTTGCATCAATGCAGAGCCATTGGGAGTGCTCTTGTACCTTCTCCTAATCCATTCTCCCCCAGAACCTAATAGCTCACTGTTGCTAAGTAAGGGAGATGCTGGGGAGGACAGTGATATATTTTCATTCAATAGGCCGTCTGCGTCAGAAGAAAATTTTTGACCTTTAACTAACTAACTTATCTTTATAATTGGATACGAGCAGTGTCAGTTTTACATTTCAGGCATTCCATAGCATCTAGCATTAGTAGCATTAATGCTGCATTTTGTGTTATTTATAAAGCTAGTAAGGAATTATTGAGTAGCCACTAGTTGAGCCTATTCTTGTCAACAGAATACATGTTCTGTAAAACATGGAGTCCTAGACCATATTTTGCCATTGATATTGTAAGCATTCGTGGTACTTCTGCAACCAGCAGTGCTGCTTACACTATAACCACCCATGGTACCTGCTCTGTAACCTGTAGTGCCAACATTGGCATGGAAAGCTACCTGGAAAGACTTGGATTACAGGATTTAAGAATTCCTATAGGTTGCATTCTTAACTGACATCATGACAACCATTGAATGCCTTACTTTATGGCTCCTACCAAGGTGTCCTCTAAGTAACCTACTTACTTTCCTCTTGAGCTATCCTCATGTTGGCCTTAAAGTGACACTGTGTATGTGGTTTGCAGTGGAAATAATTACCACTGACAGCACAGTCATGGCTAAAGCAGAACGTCTGGCTACTAGTACAGTTCTGGTGATATGTACCATCTGATAATAAAAGGAAAGTTTGGCTCATCATTATTATTTATTTTTTATATAGCGCCATTGTATTCCATAGCGCTGTACAATGGATAGACAGGACATAACAAGGAGTAAAAGAGTATTCTTTAATTACTGATTAGCAGCAACATACCTTCCAACAATTCAAATGGACAAAATTGCTGCTGTTGTGAAAAATTGATAGCTGTTTATAAGGCATTGTAAGGAGAATAATGTAAAATAATGGAATACTTACACTCATTCTACGTACTGAGATTCTGGGAAAGAGGGATACCAGGAAAGGATAAAGTGACAGAGGTATTTGGGTCTCAAAGAGAGACTCACCCTTGTAAAGAAAAACACTTTGGAGATATGTATTACTGCAATTGAGGTTGGAAACTCATTATGTCTGCTTTCATCTGACTCAAAGGTGGCCTCCTTGGAGGCTGGACTCTGACAGAGTTGCATTGGTTTAGAAAGTCCTCTAGTGTTGTGTATTATATCACATCTATTATACTTATGTTAGTTTGTTGGCATTATCATGGAGCCTGAATCATTTTTAGAAATGATCTGATAAACCCAGCATGTCATATCGCATTGCTTGAGACGTTCTACCAAATTGGACTTTCTCACATTGGTGATCAATATACATGTAGTTATTTGCTGTTATGTTAATTGGATTAATCGTAAATCTCTGGTAATAGTTTGTTATACGATATAGCGAAATACTTTGTTTTTCCAAGTGTTTTAATACTCCGACCTCAACTCAAAAGTCCACGGGGAGAAGAAATGACAACATGTATCTGAAAATGAAGAACCAGACTCAATGAACACTGCACTCAGATACTTGTGTTGGCATCTGGAGTTCTTCCCACCCCTCCAAAAGCTCAGAGCACCACAAAACCTATCAGCGATACAAGTAACAGAATAATCTGTCAGCAAAATACCATTTTTTGTTATGAAAGCAGTGTAGGACAAAATACCTCTCTAAGCATGTATATTATGTACTGTGTTATCAAGTATTAATTGTTCTTGATTATGGCAATATGTCGATTCCGATGAACTGAGGAATTATAATAAATCCATTTGAATTAATGGGGGAACCATCACCTATACAGTTGTATCTTATTTCAATTACATTATTTACCCTACCTATGTACCAGCTTCTGTTTGTGTTTTGTCAATTAGTGTGGTTATTCTGCACATAAGCGTATTAATTGTGCTAAACTGAAATGTAGGGTTTGGAAAAGTGACAGATTCACTTTAAGGTCAAATAATGTATTATTTTATTTTTAGAATCATGGGTACCAAGACATCCAATTAGGTTTGGGGTACTTGAAAAAATGCATACACTAAATCGGTATGAATTTATGCCAGGGCACATTAGGTACAGTACATTAAATAACTATGAATAAATGATTTCTACAAAAACATAAAAGCCGACTTCCATCCAAACCATGGCTAAAATGTAAATGAACTGTGAAAACAAATAGATAAACATCTTTTTTTATCCATTTTATCTTATTACTAGATTGTGATGCATGCATACACAAATCTCAACTTTGAAATAGACAGACATTTAAAGTGAAAAATGAGATTTGATTCACCACAAAAAAATTGAAATAAAACACAAAATTAAATTAAACTCTTTTGCCTGAATCAATCATCAAACTGTGGTATCAAAAAGCAACTTTTGCTTCTGAATGAGGATACAGTATAAATATTGTTCTGTCTCAGATTGCATAAATACACTGTGCACATGATGCTAGCAGTGTTATTGTCAATTATTGGTAAAATCTGGGGGCAACTCTAGGTTCTGAGGATATATTTGTAAGGAAAATTTTCTCATAAAAGTTTCCTTTTGTTCTTGTTGCCTGAGGCTTGCAAGAAGCCCATGTGTCACAACACGTAAGATCTTTTTTGTTCATTTGGATTTGTCTGAATTTTTTTTAAAAAAATTGCACATTTGTACGAATCTCAGACAATGAAGATGGCCCCCAAGCAAACAAAACAAATGGCGAAACCTCCAAAATTTGGCTAGGATTTATTAATTTGTTTACCTCCAATAGCTGAGCCATCTCTCCGTCTCACACATTTTCTGGAACGGTTGCTAAGAAGATGTTACTTTTGTGGGGGTGAACAGACTTAAACCAACCATGATAAGGATTTTGGCAATGTTTCCGGAAAATGTGGTTACATTTCAAAGTGGGCATTCATGAATCCAATAAATTTAACAGGTCCTGCTTAGCAAATGCAAACTCATCAAAATCAATCATGGCCTAAAATATGATATAATCCTAACTTAACCACAGAGGTTAAACAACAGATCAAACAAAAAACCTGAAAGATTCTGAGGATTCTATTATATTTTAGTTCTCCAAAGTTTTGTCCGAGCCGAAAGGGCAGGAAATTAAATTTCTTGTGTGAAAAAGAATGAACACAAAAACAAAACCAAAATTTGTCAGAAATCATTTATGGTCCTCGTGCACAAGCTTAATATATTTAAACTGTCTCTGTATATGCCGCCCTGGTATCTGTATGCCGCCCTGGTATCTGTATGCTGAGTTAATACAGAATAAAACACACCACATTTAAGAAAATCATGCTTCATGCATACTTTACGTAATACCCAACAGTGGTATAATAACCCATTTTTGTAACCCTTTAGGAACTTTTCATATTCACATTAATTGCTTTTATCTGTCGAATATTGGAGAAACACAGCTGCATCTGGTTTCAGACTCTGATTATAACAAATAGTTAATGTAACTGATATTCGAAAACGTCTACTTTACTCTTTCATTAAGGAGCTTAAATCTAAAACTAAGCTTCTTTTAGGCAAAGTAGCCACAGCCATTAACACTCATTAAAACAACAGGAATTGCCATAGCAACAGATAATACCGGTGAACTGACAAATAGGTGGAAATTCAGGTACACATTTGATTAACATGTATGTGTTAAAAGCTTCTTTCTCGACCCATATTATTTGCTCATTTTGCCTGATAAAGAAAACGGTCAGAAATAGAAGAAAATAGTATTGGCAGACACATCCATTCTCGAATGGGGTTATTTGTCATCCTGCTGCCTTAATGCCCCAGACAAAACAGTTCTTTTTTTACGCGATAAATCCATATTCTTTATATATTGCTACATCCACTTTTGTGACACAAAGAGAGTAAGTTTTTTGCTTTGCTGATTCTTTGAAAAAGGGACCAGGAACTGCTTTGGCAAAGGAAATAAAAACACATCTAAGGAAAATACATACGGTTCTTCTGTCTTAATTGACAATAATTTTTGATTAGCTCCGTTAGGGCCACCATGGGGCTGTGACGTTATGGCAGAGACTGTTAGTGGTTACTTCATAGAGGAAGGAGTCACAGTGGCATAGTGGGTTCTTATCAGCTGACATCTTTTCAGCAGTAGGTGCCTACTTCTACAGTAGGTTTCCTGGCACCTCTTACACGACATAGGGAATAGAGGAAGAATGGCTGTAAAGGCGTACCACAGAAAGCATTGAGGGGGCATGTGGTGTTTTAAACCAAATCTAAAAATATATCTCAAAGGTTCGTCTACATTTAACAGATATTTAATAAGAGACAAAAACACAGTAACATACAATAAATGAGTGACAGCCCAACATACAGTACAACACTTTCCAAGACTAACCTGCAACCTAAAGGTCCAATATAACCCAGCACACCACCGATTACCCCATCCATGCAGGATGGTGGGCAGAGAGAGACTGAACTAAGATTTTGCATTCAACAGGCATATTGAATCACTGTAGGTGTGCCCTCGTTAACATATCAAAAGACATGTAATACAAGAAGAGTTCAACTGGCTAAAACATTGACCACAATACTTATGTCACCACAGGGCACAGAAGACTCTTAGTAGTAAAAATTGTAGAACTGTTAGAACTGCGTAGAAAGTAGTATAGTTTTCAGATTATACGGATTCTGCTTCATTTATATTGTTTTATATTGTGGTGGTATGTTTCTGCTAGCTATTCAAGAGAGATTGTTTGCTTAAATCCTATCTTGATCTAATGTATTCCCAATACAGATGCACACATCTCAATGGAACTTTTCTCATAATTAACGGCCGAGTTTATCAAGTAAATAACTAATTCATCTGGCTGTCCTCGACTTTAATCAAGGTTCAGAATATCCCGTGGTGTACAGGGATACCTGAGCTGTGGAGGGCAACAAAGTTACGCTGTTTAAAATCTTTCATATCGTACTTGATGAAACTTGTGTGAATGGGAATGTACAGAATTGTATTATTTATGTTCAGTGGCATCATGCGTTCATTATATATATATATGGATAGGGGGTAATCAGCAAGTCCCATGGCCATTTGAACCTATGGGGGAACTGGTTGGAGGGTGGAAAAATACATTTTGGTCTCAAGAGGAATACTCCATTGCCAAACAGTCCAGCTATCATGCATCAAGTGGTCTTCTCCTTGGAAAACGTGACATATAGCATTATCACTGACACCTTGGATTGTGGAGGGTATATATATACAGTATCTCACAAAAGTGAGTACACCCCTCACATTTTTGTAAAATATTTTATTATATCTTTTCATGTGACAACGCTGAAGAAATGACGCTCTGCTACAATGTAAAGTAGTGAGTGTACAACCTGGATAACAGAGTAAATTTGCTGTTCCCTCAAAAATAACTCAACACTCAAGAATTTGAAGTCACTTCAGAGGACCAAACTTTCTAGGCCTAGAAATCAGAGAGAGGAAAAGTTAAGGTTTTGTGTTATTTACTCTATTTCAATCTGCATATTTTATTAAAAAGGCACTAAATTGTGGCTTCAGGCATCCAGTGTATGATGACTTTTTTAGTGTACTGATGTATTCCCAATCCCATCACATAAAATTCATATACTGTCTGCCGAGCACTGAGGTCATCTTTATCCAATACACACGGATGCCGAGGAGTTTAGATTCAGTCAATTTCGTTAAAAGGCCCACCAGAATCATCAGCACCAGGCTCATGATGCTCTTAACCCGGCCCTGACTGTACATAACCCTCAAAATGACTAAAAAAATAAAACGATCTAAGTAGACAACCATCAAGCCAACATCACTTCCTTATAATAAACAACAAACTAAGACTGATTTCTAAAGTATGTAATCTCGGTACAGGAAATAAATGAAGGAAATATAGGTAGGAAGAGATTGCTTCTTTTATATAGATCAGCTTTAAACCCAACAGCCAGAAATTGAAGAATTGCAGGCAGCAGGCAGAACTCCTCTAATATGGCAGTGAAATAAAGGAATGATTAGAGTGTGTAGGAGGTGGAAATGCAAAGGGAAAATTGTTTCCAATAAATCCTGCACCCGCCCCGTGCTGTGTAGTTGTCGCTTCTCCTCACAAACCTTTATGAGCAACTGTTTTGGGCTTGCACTTTGTATAAATAAGGGGACGCGTGTCATCAGAGTGCACACAGACGATACTCGCTTGCTCTTTTTGTTTAAATTTATACAGCTATAAAGTATTTTGCAGCCAGTTTGGTGGTGAAGGTAGAATGATTTAGTCCAGGAAGCTATCCAAGTTACTATGCATATTGAGCTGTTAGTTGTACGTGTGGTGCATTAAATGTTGCAGCAGGGTTCATAAAAAATGAATACGTTAACAGAACATAACTCCTGTTTGTGGATAGAGTTGGAATAAGTAGATTCCTATTGCTCAATAAAAGATGAAATGCAGGATGTTAGGATACCATTATGAAGAAGCAAATGCCTTGTGGGTCTTGGTGTTTATTATTACGATTATTATTATTATTATTATTTACATATTGGGTGACCGGGAAAGTTGTAAAGACATACAACGTGTGAATGTAAACAAATTATCTGCAAAATATATCTGTTGTGTTAAGAGCTCAACTAGAAATGACATTTAGTTACAGCATTTCCTTTAAAATGTTGTTTCAGAGTTCCTCTGCCAGATTCCTATATGTGCAGTTAATTTGAAAAAGAAGGATTTTTAATGTAGATTGTATTTATTGACTTCCATCCCAAGAGAAAATTAACACTTAATGGTGAAGCCCTATGGAAAAATCTGTTTCTCCTTGAGCGTTAAATATAATGCTGTATACATGCTACAGACATACCTTGTTTGTATCTTATTTAATTTCAATAATGGTCCTTTATCTGCAGACCTAGAGGCTGTCATTGTTATCAGCCATGTGATATTTTGCATCACAAAGCATATTCTTTATGACAATGCTAATTAAGTCTTCTCCTTCAAGAGTCAGTGTCTCTGACTGGGTCTTTAACCCCTTAAGGGTTCTCAGTGGTTTTGCTCTTGTTTTAACTGTAATTTCCCACCTCTCTCATGTATTGCACCCACACAAAGCATATATTGTTTGTTTGTTTTTTTCCCCAGGACAAATAGAGATTTCTAAAATATTCTCTTTTACATATCTTAGAATTTAGTATGAAAAAAATAGTTTTGAAAAAAATGGAAAAAACAGAATATGTGCAAATACAGAACCAAAGCTTTATCTTAATTTAACATTTCCTGGATATAACCAGACTCACATTTGAAGCATTTAAAGCAGTATAGAGGTCCCAAATATCAATTTAACTAATTTAACCAATGAAAACTATTTATATTTGTGAAAACTGGAAAACCCATGGTATTTATCTAGGGACAAATAAGCATGTTTAAACAGGTCGTTTACACAAGCACTTTTCACACAAATTTGCATTATACTACTCACGATGTGGAGGGGCAGAGAACAGAGACACAGAAGTAAGGTACTGCTGGACGTAATAGTATGTCCTGCATCGCTAAGGGGAGCCATTCTATTGTTTACTGCATGCAGTATGATAACTAGTCAGGATGTTTGTCTAGTAGATTGAGCTAAGATACAAATACCAAAGGTGTTGAATAAGGTTAAGATCAGGGGTCTGCGCTGGCCGCTTGGTTTTATCCACACCAAACTCCTCAAACCATGTCTTTATGGACCTTGCTTTATGGTGCCACTAACTGCTTAACTGGTGCCACAAAGTTGAAAGCATACAATTGTCAACATGTCTGAATCTGATGTAGATTTAATCTCTTTGTGCCCAAAAACCTGAGACCTTTTCAGCATTTTCACACTGTTTCCTTAATCATTATTCTCCTCCTATTTTTTCAAGGACAGATAGAGCTTCTTTTGATACACTTTTAGATGTAAAGTCCAAAAATTATCATGAATAATACATTAAAATAATGAAGGACTTTGAAAAAAAACCATTTTTGCTAATATTTTACTTTGAAAATGGTTCAGTTCATCAAAATACCCCAAAAATATATTAATGTAAGTGTATTTGAAGTTGGAAAAACATTCATTGGTTTTTTTATTGTTTTTTGGAAGTTACGGGACACAAAATGAAATTGTTAAATTTTATTTTGTGAAGCCTATGTCTCACCAGCTCAAAAGACACATATGTGGACACTTATCATGCAACCATTTGGTCCCAAATCCCTGGAAAAGGAAGCTGTTACTTTATTTTTCTTTGCTTTTTTTCACCAAACTTTCCGTGTTTCTTACCACATTTCTCACCACATACCCCGCATGCATTTTTTTTTGTTTTGGAAGTTACAGGGCACAAAATGGAACAAAATGGAACAACTGCATACCCTTTTCCAAACTTGACATTTTTTGGAAGTTTCAAACAGAGTTTAGAACTCTTTAGTGAGTGATAATATGGCTGGAACACCTAAACCCAATAATTAAGATGGGTGTCCACATACTTTTTGTTATATAGTATATATGCAATTGTACTCTAACTATCAGCTGGTGGTATATTAACAAGCACCAAGGGTATGCGTAGTAATAAAATAGAAAATTACAGATGTCGTTAACAGCAGATTAGGCCAATTTATAATGATTCACTTCTATGCCAGGAATCCTTGGGGATCGCTGAAGACTCAGGTTACACCGCTGTTTATAATCACTGATATTGAAAGACTCTCCTTTAAAGCCTAGGTGGGAACTACTGTAGAATACCATTAAACTAACCAAGAGTTAATTTAGCCATCTCATCCCATGTTCTCCTATATATTACCATACTGTCTGTCCAGGGGTAGAAAGCTGACATCAGATTCCTGAAAATAGCTTTAAACCCTATGGGTTTACCCTTTGGGTATCTATAAAGGTCTGTAAAGCCCTGAGCATTCTTCTGACAACCAGGGGATTATAGATGGGCCACTATAAAGTGAGAACGCATTGCTATCCCTACCGGGGTTAGAAAGTGCCTTCCACGGGTCATTCCTTAAAATGGGGATGGTAGGATCATATATATTTTTCATACACTTTACACCATTTTCTCAAAATGTAATTCACTCCACTAGTAAAGGTCTTATGGCTTTTATTAAACCCCTGAGAGGTCTAAACATAGTATATTCCAAATCTTCTGGTCCTCAAGAGGTTAAACAGCTGGAGGATGGTTTCTGGTTTGACACAGCCTTTTGACAAATCATGTTCCCAAAGCCCTTTTTTAACGCTGTTAAAAATTCCATTTTCTCCAGCACTGCAGCTGGAAGGAATAAAAGCGAAAGGAAAATATTGGTAAAAAGGGAATGTTGGCATAATAATTTCTCTTTGGCTGTTTCTTTTCTTTCTTTTTTTTTAACTGACACAGTGGTTTTAAAAGTCTCTTCTTTTTACACAACAGCGGAGAGAAACCAGCCAGCTCCAATTTTATCTACGGAATTTAGCTTCTTCGTTTGAACGCACAAAAAGTCCCTTTGATTGGTGGGAATGAATAATACATGTGAAGGTTCGGAGAAGCTTGTGTGTACATCTCCAGAAAGCTGCCTCTGTTGACATAGCTGGCTTTACTGATGGAATGGTTTTGCTTTGAGCCCGTCACACAGCCATTTTATAACTAATAAGGATGTTTTTGTTCTTGCAAATTAGAGTAACAGCTTTGGTTTGCGCCTCACACTGTGGTGTCCCAGATCTTATCTGCAGTGAGCCTTTCAGTCTATTGTCTCTATGGACTGTGTTCTACGTATTAACACAAATATTGTGTTTCTAGTGATGAAGGTATAGAATGTTTGCATCAAAACAATAATAATAATAATAAAAATAATACATATAGTGAAAATAATATAATATCCGGTATATATTTGTAGGTACTTAGTAATATCCACCGTAAAATAAAAAAGGGCACAGAATATTTTGTTTAAAATATTCTATGTACTAGAATCTTGACAATCTATTTTTTAAGGGTAAAATCCCTTAATTTTTATTTTATAATATTATTAAATGATTGTATGGAAATTACCATGTGTTTATCCTTAAATATGATATAGATTCAGAAAACTATTTGGGTTTGGAAAAAAGTGTTTTACAAGCCTGCAGAATTTGTCAGATTTTGTAACTGTTTACTGTAGACTCTTGGGTAGTGCCTCTGGGTCCATCTATATGGTAAGCAATATTGCCATACTATGATTTTAAAGGATATTTAGGAATTGGGATACCGTGATCAGGTGGTGGGCTAAGCAGTACATGGTCATGCAGTTGTAACCAAATCCTAATGTTTATAGTTGAGAATGGTGTTGTTAAATATGATTCTCAGTATGTGCTTACTGGGTGTGTTTGTTGTATGTAACATACAGTGGATGGACCCAAAAACCTGTATTTTCTGTGTTAGATATTCCCTGCTTTCCATTTTTCCCTGCTCATCCATAAGGCCACTTCTTTGGAAGAGCTCCGGGTAGTCTAACCTGTGAAGTTCTTAAAACAAACACACTCCTAACATATAATTATAAATAGATACCATGCATAAGCATCAGAATCTGGCACACTAATTTAGGATGTACTATGCTTCCATTGTAAGTTTGTAAAGGCGACAAACTCAGAACTTGTTGATTGCCTTTACATAAGTTTGTAAGGTAAAGAGAAAGAAGAGGAGAGATAAAGATGAGAACATGGAGTAATAAAGAGAAAGGAGTGAGAGAAAGAAAAGAAGAGGTAAAGAGAAAGGGTGGTGAGATAAACAGAAGAAAGAGAGACAAAAAGAAAGGGCAGAGATAAAAAAAAGGAGAGAGAAAGAAGAGTAGAGATTTTTGCAGGATATATTGAGTTGCAAAGGTGGGCACTATTTCAGAGAGGTGAACCTTTAACAAAATATAAATATATAACATTTTAAGCTTAAAATATAAGTTGAACCATGGGTTTTTGTTACCATAGCCAGAAAAATGCTCCTAGAGAAACTATAAAAATATTTTCCCCCGTCTGTAGGGGGAATTCACAAATTCAGTGAAAACTCTCCTTCTTGTAACACCTTAATACATCTTCTCCACTAACTGCAATTATATCACTGCCCTGGAGGGAATGTGGATTCAAAGCATTGCCTAGGAATATATCATGGTATATATATACTGTATGTTTGCAGTTTCAACATTCTCTTTATATTCATGTCTGCGCCCTCTTTTGTTGATTCATTATCCATTATTCTTACAGTTAGGTCTTTACTTTTTTGTACTCTTTCAAAACACAGACCATACACAGAAATAAAAAAAATATTATTATTAGAATAAATGTAAAATCTTGACATGGTTTAAATTCCCTTTCTTATATTTTTGTTCTTCTTCTGTTTTTCTAACTGGTGTCTTCTGACTTTTCTTGCTGTGCCTGCCTGTTTCTACCCCGCTGACCTCACTCTCTTTTTCATCAAGCTGTTTTCTGCCCTTATTTCTCTTTCAATCAGTCTGCATCGGCAGCAGCCATGCCCGTGTGCCACACGCAGAACATTTAATGAGCACTCTGCTACAAGAGCCTTTCTCATGTCTCCCTTAATGTTGTCTGACAGACAAATGAGGTCCATGGCAGGGCTGACCTGTAACCTTGTAGCACTCTATCTGCTATAGCTCTTGATGTGACACTCAGGATTATGGTGAAATACATAGAATCGCTGGCTGGAGCTGTATTGTTTTTATCCATAAAACACCTAAAGTTTTCTACTAAGATTTCCAAATTCCTTCATTCCTCTTTTCGTTTCTTTGACAATATTGTTCTCCACTATCTCCAGTGTTCCTGGGATCCGTGGTTAAACTTTCGAACCATATATCATTGCTAACTTGAAGCACTTTTCTTGTAGGCTGGTGGTGTTTACGCAAATTGGTAAAAGACTGCACATAGATTGGCCTGAGATGTCAGTAGTGGAACTTAGCTGTGGAATGACCAGTTTAACCCCTTAATGACAAAGCCCGTACATGTACGGGCTCAAAATGCATTGTTTTCAATGGGTTTAGGGACCGCCCATTGTCCTTAAGGGGTTAAACATGTCTGTTCCATCTTTCCCTACCTCCTCTGTTTTCATGTCATTACTAATCTCTGGTGGTGAGCAGAAGGATATGAATTGCTTGGCTCCTCTCAATGTGCGTTGAAAGTAGAGAGGGCACTGGAATTAAATATGACATGAGTGTATGACTGGGAAAGAAATGAGTGTTGACAATAAGTTAAAGATAAAATGGATGCGGGGCAGTGACAATCTACTCAGATGGATGAATAAAGTCAAATTACATTTAGTTTTATTGTAGGGCTCATTAAGAAAAATGCATACATTATCTGTGCGCAGAGGTTGTTTGCTATTTCTGCAGAGTAATATCACTGATGACTGTACATCCAGCAAATGGAAGATGAATGCTGCATACCCTCTGGCATTGCCATATTATTCAGCCAATCAACCAAATAGACCTGTACACACTGCAATCTGTGCCTGGAATACTAATATGGCGGAGCATCATTTCAAATAGCATCTCTCTGCATGTGTTTTACAACAAAAGACCAACGTAACATATCTCCATATCTCCATATTGCATTTGTGTTTGTTGTTACTCAGTTGTCTGTCCTAGACAATGATTGCATGTGTAGATGTGATATGAGCATCAATCCTACAAAGCCTAGAGACAAGCATGAGATAGCACAGATCTATCTACGTCTGCTGGAGCACACTGCTCCTCGCTCCCCTGCTAGACCAAAAGGAACACCAGGAACAGGTACATTACACATTTTTGTCAGATTTTGGAGCAATGGGGTTAGGGAGAGAGAACCAGCAGTGGGCATTTAAAATATTTGAACATGGGTTCATCTACCATAGGATTACGCCACGTTGTCTCAGGCTTGTCCGGTTTCCACTGTGATATGATGCACTGTCCAAGCAGCCCAGAACCCTACCTGACATTCCCCTGGGCAGCAATGATTCTACATATGCCTCAATATTTGTGTGTTTGCTTCAATGTAATTATATCTGATATACAGTAATCAAAATGTATCAAAATCAAATCAAAAATGTATTATCACATTTTCCAATTCAATAATAAATGGTCCAATATTCTACTTTCATTTTACATATGATTTGAGAGATCTTGTACTGAGCTGGACTATTGCCTATTCAACTCATGGCGCAATAAAATATAACAATGCACACACTTGTTACATTTATTAAATGTATATTATTAAGGTTTTTACAGGACCTGCCTTATGTGAAAGCCAATCTTTATATGATACATTGGACCACTGAACCGTTCACTAGCTGGCATCTCTTTATCAACTCCTAGAAGACGAGCTGACTTGACTGGGAGTTGTGTGCATTAGAACCATTTTGGCCCCAGTATAATTTAACGTGCAGCCAGTACGAGGATTGATTATCTTTAAATTGCTAGCCGTTTCTATATTTCTCAGACATGCCAACTGTTCCCGGTGCCTTGCGAGTCTCTCTTATTTATCAGCAGCCTCACAGATATACACCATGGATTTTAATGGAGGCCTTTTGATAAAAATCACTAGTTTTGTTTTCCAATAAAATTACGTTTTTGGTCCTTCAAGACTGACATCTTTTATTTTTTCCAAAACGCCGCTGAACATTTTAACCAATATAACTGTTAACTTCCCAAGATAGAGAATTCTTACGTTTTCTTTATTTGTTTTAATAAATATGACATGGAAGAAATGAAAAGGGTTAATCGGATTTTTTACTAAATCCCATGCACTATTTATGTTGCTCTCCATCTTTCTGCCAGCGTGTTTTACTAGAAATGCATCTTCTGGGGTTGGATCATATAGCTATTTTGAACATGCCCACCAGTCTTTATTCTACAGGAGAATAATGCACCCGCGTGTTACATGCTGATTATGGACGCACCTAACACACTCACAAATGTATTACTCATGTGCAATCCATATTTTATACAGACACTAAATAAATCCTTTTTCATTACTCAGGCATACAACATAATTACACATCCTTATTCAGACGCACACAAGCATATGGCTTGCAGGCATATCTTTGCACACACAGGTCTCTGCATTGAATTCAGAGATGCTGCTTGTTATCTTGGCTGGGTAGAAATAACCTATAATAATTCATCAGTGGCTTAACCTGCTGGGGAATTTTAGGTCTTTCATTTCTCACTGGGATAAAATCACAGCAGCTCAGGGGATATTAATGCCTTTCCTCCGCCAACTCCAGGTTACAGGGAAAATAACTCACAAAGAATATTTTCCTCTAGTGGAAGTCGGAGTTGATCATTTAGCGAAACTTGTTTGTAGTACGTTAACGCTCCAGTGCCCCGAGATAAGAGATGCGGGGAGGCAGGAGAATTGTGGCTGATATGTGTACTTGGCTTATATTGCCTGCTACATCATAACAGAAAGGATCCTGATTGGTTGTTGTTTGATGATGCATAAAACAGCAAAGAGAAACTGTTTCTCATGGAGGCTGGAAGGATTATCCCTGAAACTATTTCAAAATGACTGTGATGGTCGGCTAGGCTCTAATGTAAGGAATGAGTTAATGCCCTCAAATTTAAATTAAAAGTTACTCTTTTGTGAAATGTAAAAAAAAAAACTCAACGTGACCAATTATTTTTCACAACCAGTTGTGCCAATGAAACCGAGGCCGGTGCGGGTGCTGACGCTGTAAGTCGTTTTTCAAAGAGCAAGGGAGACGTTCCCTGAAGTCTAACAGAAAGAAAACAGAAAAAAAAAATAAAAAAAAAATAATTATACTGAACCAAGTACAGCCTTCCACATGGAGGAAACATTATAACAAAAAGGCCTCTCCAGAAAATCACTATGTATGTGTGTGTATATATATATATATATATATTATATATATATATATATATATATATGCCTGCAGTAGCACATATTCAACTAGACAGATTAGGCCTAAGGTGGCAGTTCCAGGGACGCAGCAGCTCCACTTATCCTTGGGCCAAGTAAGGAGGTCAGAGATCTCTGCCTAAAAACACTGGAGCGCTGACTTCAATAGACAAGCTCCTACCTGCCAAGACTGTCTGTATCTGCAGGCTGGTTCCTGGGGATCCATAAAAAAATATCTTGCCTTTTCTTACAAGCAGAGAGCCATGCAGCTTCCACTCATATTGATGCGACATTTGACTAAAAATGGAGCGTCTTACTGGGCGATCCTGTCAAATGCCAACACTGATCATACCCAGGAAATTAACTTTTGTTTGCAAACCCTCCTACTCCCCCAACCAACAAAACAAGCACTCTGTTCCTCTTGTGCAGTGCAGGCAAATACATAAATGACACAGCAGCAGGTAAGCAGGAAGTGGGGGGCCCTTGGCAACAGGTGTTCTGAGATAAAGTCCATTTTACCCCATTGTTCATCCATCTTCGTTATTCAATGCTCTAACTGACAACATCTAACTCAGGTCCTAAAACTGATTGAACTTATAGTCATAGTCATGCAGTGTAGATCCATCCATTCCTTATATGAAAATGTTTCTGTACAACACTATTGAGGGTAAAATTCTGTGGACAGTGATCTTCCTGTAGTTACATAGCTTTCTGTATAAGAACATTCTGTAGCTCTGAACATACGTTAATTACTCAAACCAACAAAATATAAAAACAAATGTCTTGTAAAACTAAGCAAACAGGCAATATGAAGGACGGAGGCAGATTTTATAAAGAACTTAAATGCCATATTGCTTATGGTTAAATTACGGAGTTTCACATAAGCCCTATGCGATTACCATTTTATAAAAAATAACCAAAACTCATTAACTGTAACAATACCTTTCTCTGCTTAAGATGCAACCTTTGTTCCTCCAAACTAAGGTGATGGCCTATTGTAATTATATTGTAAATAAATGATGCTGAAATGGCCTTGTGCTTTCATATATTTAAACATAGTTAGATATTGCTTTTTGTTAAAGGTAAACAACCTCCGTTTGGCCAAGCATTCCATATTAGGGTATTTAATCTTTCCCACCTGGCAGTTTTCTGCCCAGTACCACAATTTATTGTAATCATTCTGCAAACAAAAAAAAAGGCCTGATCAGGGTTTACAACTCTACACAATTTGATTTTGTCTGCAAATACAGATATTTTAATACTCACTTCTAGGTCATTTATATAAAAATTAAAGAGAAGTGGACCAAGTATTGACTCCTGAGATAGCCCATTTACGAAAAAAAAAAATCTGAGGAAGCTCCATTTACAACAACTCTTTATTCATGTTTTGCCTGCACTTATCCCATTTTGTTTATTGACTTTTAGTCCAAAGATGTTATAAACTATCTTTGCCTTTTTGTAGCACTACTAGATGCGTGTGTATGCAGCTCAGAGAGCTCTAGAGGTTGGGCAATGTATCTTCAATCAGAATTACAGCTCCCATGTGATTAAAATTCTTATACCCATTCTGTCGCTGCATAACTAATCTTTTTAGTGTTTAGATGCTTAAAATGGCCGGATTAAAGCAAAAAAGCAATTGCACTAAATGGCAGGATTAAAGTATATTTAAGCTAGGCTTTTAAATGCGTTAAGGACAACGATATGTAAAGGTATGGAGTGACAGCAACGAGACACTGGGAAGTGTATAATGTGCATATATTTGGAGCAATTTATCTCTCCAGAGGGCCTGAGCACTTTATTTATTTTACTTTTGACTTTCAACATCCACAAACTCTTAGGCTGTTTTATATTTATTGTGAATAGATGACTTAAATTGACTTAACACAATATATGTACAATTACATGTTAATACATTGCACTTATGTAACTATGGCACACAGTAGTGTCAAGAACCATTTTTCTAATAGTTGTCTTTCAACTTTTTCCACCAGCACTGTGAATATTTAATGGCTGTGTTCAATAAAGACATGAAAGATTATCATTATTTGGGTTATTAGCTCAAGCACATTGTGTTTATCTCTAATTATGAGGTTATATATATATATATATATATATATATATATATTATATGCAATTAATATTATGTGTCAGCCCAATTCAGTTAAATTCTAACCAAAAAAATCCATAATATAATTTATGTACCAAATATTTGCATTTAAAGCATATAACTGTTGCTGGAATTTTCACGTATTAGGAAAGTAAAACATATATTAAAACCAAGGGGTTTAATGTTAAAAGTGATTATTGATTACTGCAAAGCCATTTGAGAGATTTCCGGAGTATCCATATGAAAACATCAATTTTGCTTATGTTCATAAGTCAATTATTTCACAATTCAGGCTTTAGCCATGGTCTTTGTCTGCATTGAACCAGCACTGATTAGCTGGGTTAATTTTTCTTGCAAGCACGCAGAGACTGAAAAAGTATTAATGATAAATAGCTAATCCATTGGAGTAGAAATTCATCACACAGAGTTCTACAAAACAAGACCAAAATAGTGGATTGTTCTTCCATTTTTGCTTGTATCCATTGGAAAAAATGGGGATGTCTCTTGCTAAAAATGAGTATGCATTAGAGCAGAATTACTTACTTACTTGGTATGATTTTAACATTCTGTCCTAATTTTATGCAAAAGTCTAGCTTTTTAGACTGGTTGCTGAATTGAGGAACATATACCATATTTCCCCATGTATAAGACGATTTTAGAAAAATCTGGGGTCTAAAAATCTGGTGTGTCTTATACAGTGGTGGTAGATTTTTTAAATTTTTTGACTAAAAAAGGGACCTGCTGTTTACCTTGTTCCGCCGTGGCTACACAGGAACCCAGTGGAGTCACGTGAATGCACATCGCATCACATGACTCCGCTCAGTTCCTGTTCCTGCTCGAGCAAGGCAGAGGGGAAACAATGCCCCCCCCCCATGGAAGTCGGCGAGCAGGAGCAGAAGATCTGCAGTTCAGGTAAGGTGGGGGAGTAAATGAATGTATGTATGTATATGTATGTATGTATGTATGTATGTATATGTGTGTCTGTATGTTAGCATGGATCCGTGTGTAGGGGGCACAGGGAGGCTAAAAGTGATGTGCATGTAATTGCTGCCTGAGCATGATAGGAGTGCGAACAGTTGCTAGCAGCTAACGTCAATCACACTCATATCATGCCCAGGCAGCCAGTACAATAACTTTATGTAATATATATATTTTTTTAGTTTCGGCCCCCAAAAATATGGGAGCGTCTTATACTTGGGGAAATACTGCATCTCTTTTACGTTTTACTTTTAAGTCCACAAAATAGGATAATGACTAGACTTGGGCGCCGGTGGTGTCTTTGTCTTCAGAGAAAAAAAATCTTATTCCACGAATATTTGCCTGTTCCTGTCTTCTGTTTGGGCGAATATTCGCGTGCGTTCTTCGTGTTTGTTTTTTTCTTTGTTTTTTCTGTTTTTTTTATGAGGGGTTAATATGGGGTTAACGCGGTACAGACTACGCAGCAGCTTTGGCGCCAGGAGTTTAAATGTCCATATGAACAACTCTATTGGTCGCCTGCAGGGCCTCCTCTGCCATCAACCAATGAAGTACACCTGTACTTCATTGGTTGATGGCAGACGAGCCCCTGCTGGCAACCAATAGGGTCGCTTGTAAAGACTTTTAAAATCCTTTCCCAGCAACTTGGCCCGCAAGGACCACTGATGTCCCTGCTACAACAGTTAAAAGTCCGTACGAATGACCACTAAAGTCGCTTGCACAGACCTTTAATTGTTATAGCAGGGAGACCAGTGGTCTCTGCTGGCCAAGTTAACCCCTGACGGTGAACCTAAGAATTTCCGCTCCCGTTATCACCGCAGCATCGCAGGGGTTAACCGGAGCCGAAATCCGTAGGTTCGCCATCAGGAGTTAAAAAGGCTATGCGAGTGGGCCTATTGGTCGCATGGCCCCTTAACCCCTGACACCGAACCTACGGATTTCTGCTTCCGCCAACCCCTGCGATGCTGTGGAGATAAGGTAGGCTAGATGGGAAGGCGCGCTTATACCAACTGATCTCAGTAGCTCAAAAAACAAAAAGATGACATATACCGAACAATAGTGTAGTAAGGTCAATAAGCCACAAGAGTGATTGCCCTCCCCAATACTGGAGAAAAAGAAGAATTGATACCTCAATGTAAGGAAGGCCATTGAGCTGCAGGGCAGGGTACAGGGCAGACACTGGCCGACAGACATGTCTAGCCACAAGAGAGCGACTCCCCCCATAGTAAGGAAGGGCATTGATGCACAGGACAGGTACTGGCAGACGGAGGCATCCAGACTGAACAGGACTATATCCATCCTAACATTAAAAAAAAGAATTTGATCCCCCAGAGTAAGGAAAGGCATTGAGGGCACAGGGCAGGAACTGGCAGACTGACACATCCAGCTACATGACTAAAGCCTCCTTCCTGATATTAGAAAAAAGAACAATTGATCCCCCAGACTGAGGAAGGTCATTAAAGTGCAGGGCAGGAACTGGCAGACAAGAAATATCCAGCCACAAGACTGATTCCCCTCCCCATGTTAGAAAAAAGAAAAATGTATTCCCCATTGTAAGGAAGGGCATATTTGTGGCATGTGGAGTGTACCTGGCCAGGTTCATTGTCATTATTATGGTAAGTTTCCGTGTTATTATTTATTGGGGTATTTAATGTATGTTTATAGCAACATGTCCTACCAATTAAAGTATATACAGACCTTTTATCCTTATTTTATTATTTACATAGGACTTATATAGGTACAGTGCCCTCCACTAAAGTATTGGGGTCCATGCTAAATATGACTAATATCAGCTTTGAAAAATGTTCACTCTTTTTTTTCAAATTAACACAGAGATACTCTGCTCTCAGAGCAAACAATAGTAAACACAACACAGAATTATATATAAAAAAGAAAACATGTTAAATATATATGTAGCACAATTATTGACACCCCTATGAATTCATATGAGAAAAATATATTTGAAATATATTGTATTCCCAGTGATATTTTACATTTTATAGTGCACCTGGATGACTAGAAACAGAAAATTACGCTTGACAAAATGGGAAGTGGCAATAAGAAAATAGCTAAAGCATTGAAAATGTTCATTTCCACCATCAGGGCAATAATTAAGAAGTTCCAGTCAACTGGAAATGTTATGAATTAATCTAGAAGAGGACGTGTGTCTATATTGTCTCAACGCACTGTGAAGAGGATGGTTCGAGTGGTGAAAAAATCTCCAAGGATCAAACCTAGAGAATTGTAGAAGTTAGTTGCTTCCTGGGGTCTCCAAAACTATAATCCAACGTCATCTATATCACTACAAGCTCTTTGGAAGAGAGCCAAGAAAAGAGCCTCTACTATCATACAAAAACAATCTCAATCGTCTTTAGTTTGCCAGACACTACTTTAACTTCAAATGAGATCGGGTTCTATAGTCAGATGAAACCAAAATAGAGCTTTTTGGCAATAAACGCTAGAGGTGGGTTTGGCGCACACAGAGAGGCAGCCATATGGAAAAGTACTTCATGCTCACGGTTAAATATGGTGGTACCTGTTTACTGTTTAGGGGCTGTTTTTCTGCCAGAGGACCTGGACATTTTGTTAATATACTTCAACATTATAGACTCTGTAAAACATCAACAGATATTAAATGAACACCTGACTGACTGCCAGAAAGCTTAAAATGGGCCGTAGTTGGAATTTCCAGCAGAACAATTATACAAAACATACATCAAAATCAACACAAAAAAGTTTTACTGACCATGAAATCAAGGTCCTACCATCCCAGTCCCCTGACTTGAAACACATAGAAAACCTGTTGGGTGAACACCATCGTCGGCAGTGGCGTCTCCAGATTTCATATTTAGGGGGGGCACATATATATATATATATATACGTTAGACGTGCATTCTTAACTACATAATATGTACTTATCTAAAGACCGTGATTGAAATATGATTTCAAAATAACAGCTAAACTGGCAGTTATATTTCAGTCTTTAATATT
>VKOC01000002.1:6864334-6899650 GCA_009364415.1 Spea multiplicata
GGGGTTAAATGTGTATAACGAGTGGTATGTTGAAAATGTATAGCACCTGTAACATTCTCAGGGCAGACTTTGCCAGAAGACGCTTAATATGGACTAAAATCAACAGTTAGTGCTTAATTTAACTCTTCCAATACAGACCCAGTACCCGATTAGTCATTATATGTCCTTCTCTGTCACCTTATTGCATTACTTTTGGCTTTAGAGCAGAACATGACTATAATTTTGCTGCACAAAACCAAGAAATTACAAGATAAAACAGGATGAACTGGCGGCGTAACATCAACTGTACCACTGGTGCCATATTAATGAGAGCTAGAATCCAAAGAACATCAGAAAAACAGGCCCCCGCAATTCAATGTCTGATAAAAGCTTGTAAACACATACTGGGGTATTAAAAGAGATAAACTGTGGATTCTCACTGTTCCCTCAGCGTAATTATCTCAGCATTAGCCATCCCTCCATGTAAAAACTTGGCCAGTGGTATCGAGCGGAGATCCAAATGGGCCTGCACCCTGTATGATTTACATAAAAGCATTTATATTTCAAAAATGCAATGTTTTCCTCAGTAATATCATTTCTATACAATGCCACCCACTTCTGGATTTTAATCCCCCTTTGTGCGAGTAAAGCTAAACTATCGGAGATTAAAGCTACACAATTTTAAATTCGTCACCTTTCATTTTGGAATGTTAGACAAATAAAAATGTGTTTTAACCTAATTGCTATGTGCAAGTGAAGAATGAATAAGAGCTACACCCCTCGAGTGGTATTTGGAAAATATCTATGACGCAAAAATGTTCAACAACCTTATGGGAAGAAATGGAAATGGTGCAGTATTCAGAAATCAAGACTCTTAAAGGCCTCAAAAGTATCGTTATCAAAAGTAGTGGACAAGTCTATAATAAAATTCCAAGCGCTGTGATGTTAAGTTAAACTATGTAGTTCAACGAATTGGGAAATGGCCAACTGGCATATGTTGGATCTCCGCATATTGATACAGACACATGTGTTCAAAAGTATTTTTGAGAATACCAACCTAGCAGTTAATCATTTGTAGACATAAAACCTAGTAATTTGCTCACTTAATGGGAATCCAACCATAGCTACCAAGTAGCCCGGTGATGCCTTCATTGACAATAACTACGCAAGCTCATCCTTCTCAAGTGCCAAATACTAAGCATCAGATACACTAGAATTTAAAATACAGATTTAAGGAGCTAAACACATCATTTCTGGGTTCTGTGTTGTGTCTACAGCTCTCATAATTGGTCTCTTATGAGAATTGAATTGAAATATTTGCCAGTTTTTCCAGGATTCAGCAAACCAAGGAAAGCTGACCAGTTGCTTAAAATTCTGCAGACTGCCTGCGGTTCACTATTCTGTAGGTACAATGCAACCAATAATACTGTCTGCTATGGGAGGAAGAAAACATTTAATTATCCGTATTTTGTCGATCTTTACACCATGTAGGTGAGCTATTGCATTTTAGGGGCCTGTTCTCTCAAAAGTCAGTTTGTCAGTTGAGTGTTAACTCAGTTGAGGTTGGTAGGTCAGTGTATTATCAAGTAACGTCAAATATAAAAGCAAGTAGATATTTGTCAGTGGTTGCACTAAGAGTTCTTCTGCAGCTAGTTCAGGATAGCGTGTTTTTATGTTCAGCTTAGAACTGGACATGTCTGTCCATTTTGATCAACAAGGCATGACAATGGAAATATTAAAAAACTGTTAAATGCAATATTTAAAAAAAGATTTTTTAAAAAAATCATCAGTTTTAAGCTATACTGTGACGTGGACTTAGGGCATACAGCCCATGTACCTTCTACAGGTTTCAGAACCAATGACCTTGGAAAGGTGTTTTAAACATCGATTGCTTCAAAAATTCAACACAAAAAAAAAATGCTGCATTGTTATTATTAGCATGAAAATCTGAAAGCACCACTTTTAAAATAAAAAGCTGCCAGGCATATTATTCAGTGCCCTCATCTTTAGCATTAATTAAATGCAATGATAAAGCTGCCATTATAAAAGTGGTCAATAGACTCCAAGTATGCATGCGGATGTCTGGACTCAGCTCTTGCATATAAATGAGTCTAACCGGAGCCAGCATAATGAATGGCCAGCTATGTCGGTGGTTTTATGAACTAGCTTTTCTGTTTTTGGTTTTAAGGGTGGGACTCCTTATAGGACGACCATAGGTTTACCAGTGATTTGACAACATCGACTATAATGAGTCTGTTTATAATAAAAGTAGATGGGGAAATATAACTTCCTTTATGATTGCCCCCCCTGCTCCAAGAATGGTCCTCAGCAATGGATGATGTTCCAGATGTCAGCTTGTTTTCTGTCTTTAATTCCAATTGCTATTTTCCTGCTCCCTTGCCTCATTGCCCTATGGCAGTATTTTAACGAGTGTTTCCTGAGGGGGACCTGTGCATTTTATATCCACCGCACTTCTCAGACCGCTCTGATGGGGAGGAAGATACCAACTCAGAAAAGCAGAACACTGACTCAACATTCTGTTTTACCTCTAGATTGTATCAAACCACTCCATTGGTGACAAAGATGTCTCTCGGATTTACATAAAGATTCTGCTCTTATTTTACTATATCTTGTTTTTTCCTGTTTTCAATAAATGTTCACTGTTTTTTTTTCTGTACACGGTTGAATTCATATGAGCGGTAACCTAGAATTTGAAGAGATTATTTGCCAGGCAGGCATTGTGACTGTGTCAAGGCACATGGACATTCTCATAATTTGGCACACAATTAGGTGGTATTACTGGAGGGCAAGCTGCCCTCCATTAAAACCATACAAAAGGAAGATAAAAGAATGCAACACACAAAACATCCACAACACAACTGCGGTTCACCAATTGCTTAACTGTACTAGGTTAGCATAGTGATCCTATTCCAAAAGATTGTAAAAAGATAAAAGATTATTACAATGGGAAAAACGTATTATACCCAATAAAATAAATAGCTTGGCTGAATGGTAAGGGCAGCTCAGCTGGTGGGCTAGTCAGTGCTTCTTACCAATACTGCATCGTAGGCATCTAAGTAATTATTTTGCATTGAACCTTTCAACCTATCAACTATTATACTGTTTTCAGTTATTTTTTGTGCTTTAGCTAACCATTAATGATGCACAATTTCCTACACTGAAGAAATGATGCACACGTACTGATAAAATGATACCCACACGCCCGTTGTGCTGCTATTTATCCTGGAAAGTTTACCTTTTTCAGTTTTTTCTTGAAGATTTCAATTTTCTGTAACTTAAATAGAAATGACAGCATTCTTTATTAAATTTCTGATGTCCTCTAAGACCAAGCCAAAAAAACAATAAATAAATGGGTGGGGTATTTTTTTTTAGAGGCAACTGAAAAATTGATGATAGCACAATACATTTATTTCAAATCCTTTCTTTTTGTTCTGTGCTTTAAGGAGTAAATGGAGAATTGCACTGTGCTTCAAGTTGTCAGTTGCCTAGGTAGGAATTCAGTGAAAGGGTAAAATAAAATCCGCTCTATATCAACCTCTAGATTGTGAAGTACAGAAAGACAATCTGTGTTTAGCAGCCAGGTTTGTTTCCCTTGTGGGAATCTTGGTCTTACCTTCCATTCCCGGGTTCTCTATATCTGGTAATGTACAATGTTGGATTCTTTCCCCCATTTTGACATGGCTCTAGAGCTTTCCCTACTTCATATCTATTTGTTTTCAGGTTGTCATGTGAGGGTGTATATGTGTTTCCTTTTGAATGCTTCTCGAAGGAATAAATGACATGATGGACTTTTCACCAGGTGACTTGAACCTAGGCGCGTAGCTTTTTCTGACACTGATGCTTCTTTCATGCTTGTTTAGCAGCCTGTTTGGATGTCTTTGGGCACGCCTTACTATTATTTCTGATATTTTCGTACTTGACTTGTCTGTTGACCTTGTTTGTTCTCAACTTGCTTTCACCCTTTCTTCTGACTATTGCATTGTGTTTAGTTTTGCCTCTTAGTTCCTTGGTTTCTGATTATAGCAACTAAGTTCTGGAAGTCACAGTCCCTGGAGGTTCATGTGAGTACGGTCATGGTTTCTCTAGTGTTCTCCAACTAATGGTCCTACCTTTGATGCTGTAAGTGTTACAGGTATGTGATCAAAACTTAATGATACCAATAATAAGACAAGTTTTCATAAACAAAAATGATCAGATCTCTGAATTTTGGGAATGTCACTCAGTAAGTAGGCTTACCATCCCATGTCCACACATGAATCTGCATCTGGTTTGCATGGAAACATACTGCTGTCCTTCAACTGCAATCCGTGCCAGGATGTCACCAAAATAACCAGGCTGGTAACCTTTTGCGACCCTTGTAGAAAATTACCGTTAGTAAAATCGATCTGCACAGCAGGATTGGAAATCTGGTATGTCAAAAGGCCAAGATTCCCTTAACTCATTCTCCATTTTTGCGTTAAGCAATTGAGCTCTATTTCTGAAAACTTGCTTTGGCCGTTTTCATTTTAAATATAAATCTCTGATGTTCAAAGTTCGTACTTTATTTCTAGCCACAAAAGGGTGTTTTAGAGATGGAAGGCTATACAGAGATAATAGCAATGTGTGCTGTAATGAAATGACATTGTACACCCCCTTCCTTCTAGTAAGAAATATCTTGAGAGATAGGCGAAACTGCTCTGCGGAGATGTTGAAGGGGAACTGATCCGAGACAAAACATCAACTTGGTCAGTAAAGCAAAGGCAGACGGTGTTTGAGCTCAAGCAGTTTATCATACTAGACATCCAGTAATCACTTCTTGTCACTCACCACATGTTCCTGCCTTTTGTTTCATTTTGTGGAAAAGATAGAACGCTATGCAAATCGTAAAAAGATTCTAGAACATTTTTCTGAAGAAGCGTAATCGTATTAAAACGTACATTTACGTGTAAGGTTTCTAAACAAGGCCGCTGATGGGGGGAAAAATTCTAGCCATGCTTTCTTTTAATAAGGTCACACATTTAACCTTAACGCTGAACATTTCATGGATGAAATTATACCCTAATGAAAACATTTAAGGTGACCTTGCTTATTATAACTTCTATCTACACGTGACAAATGGCACAGCTGAGTCTCTAATAGGGAACAATCAGACATGAAATTCAGCTGTGTTTTTCTTAGTGGTCATGCCCTTCAATTCTTTACACATATAGGAAAAGCCGTTTGACTGTTTCAGTACTGGAAGAACCCACGATGTGACAATGACAATCACAATGACAAAGTTCCTGGCGTAGAAATGTTATTCGATGGCTTTTATGGGTCTTGTCAGCTCCGGAAATGAATGTAGCATTTGGACGCATTGATTTAATGACACATATCAGAGTCTCTCCATTACAGGAGATGCTAGAATTACCGGTAGAGAAGTGAGATGAACCAGCTCATGTTGGGAATATAATGATGAGTTGTAGTTAAAGTGATCCGTTAGGGAATATGAGCTGTACCTTTTATTTACACTCTGTGCACCGTCAACATTTATAAAGGTAAACTCACTTAGGATTATTTTGTAGCATTTTTCTACAGACAGAAGTGCATTGAAATTAAAAGAATGGGAATACTGTGCTCATTATAATATATATTTATATATTTATATATATATATATATATATATATACCTTTCTTTTTGTAATATGTATATATGTATATAATTCCAGATTATAAAAGCAACAGTAAATGTCCAGTTTCCCTCCCTACCACTTTAGTTTCTCAGCTTCTAAGCCTCCTTCTCTTGTCATTTCCAAAATAATGCTAGTTGTTTACCACACACTGTTCAAAATTTTAACCGCAGGGGAAAATGATATGGCTGAGCAGAGAAACATGCAGAGGAAACGCGGTCTGACAGAAGAGCTGGGGTTCAGTTATTATGTATGTCAGGAAGGCAGAGAGCATCAGCGGGAAAATAGGGGATCGCTGTGACTGGGAGGAGTCTCTTTATCTCTATTAAACAGCTGGGGAAAATATATATATTGTACATATATATATATATATATCCATATAACTATAATACATTTATATTTAGACTTGTCTTAATGATCAAATCATGGATTTGAACAACAAAATGACCATGTTCTCTTTAACTTGCGACACACAAAACATGTATCATATAACTGAGGTGTTAATTCAAGGTTCATTTTCCATTAGTATACACTGCTTTACAGAAAATCTGCTAACCTTGTGTTAAATTGTATTTTTTTAATATGTGTTTTAGCTAAAAACACATTTTTAAGTAGGTGATAAAAATACCTGGGAACTTGTGGGCCCCGGCCAGGACTGGCCACGTCAGTGGGCTTTCTCGCGGAGTTCTCCTGTCCAAACCCGAAGAGTTCCCAGGTATGATGATAAACCTTGCAGCACACCAAGGCATACATATTGGGGATTCCGTCACACCTATTGTTTAGCCCACCGCTATGTCAAAGTACCCCAAGTTTGTCAAGTCCTGTTTCATTTTTATAGCTTTATTGCATACCAAGGAGCTAAATCAAAGCCTTCACTCCACAGCATTAATGAGGCGCCAGTGATGAGTTAAGCAATATATGGCTATATAATGTGACACACACACTCCCAATATTTATGCCTTATATAGGTGTTTTTTTGAATGTTATTCACTGGAAATGCGCTGAATTCTTTGGTAATTAATATTCTAGCAGCAGAATCTGATTTTTTAGGCCTTTTATGCTTTTTAGGTTGTGCGCTCCTCTGTCTTGATATAATTTTTGGATAGTTTTGTGACGTTTGTACCACCATTGTAATCACTGACCTTCAGTATAGAGCTCCAGGTCCAGGAGAACAGAGGGATGCAGATACACCAAGACATTTTGGAACTAACAGCCCTGTCACGCTTATAACAACTGCAAACTTCCAGCCTTGAATACTTATTAATGCAACACTAAAGAGCATTACGTTTATTACAAAAAATAGATAACATATTAGCTATTTTGCAAAAACACAAGTTAACAATGTAAGCTTAAAATGTTCTACAAGCAAGCTGAGAAAACTCATATTTTATCTTGTGATTGAACTGCTTTAGAATGTAATGGTAATTGGTTGGTGCTAGCAGAATGCATATGAAGAAACCTCTGGTGATCGTATCTTTAATTAATTATGATGAAGTTCTGTGTTTTTTCTCTCTATGTTCGTACATAGAAGAAGGTCAGGCCAGCCCCAGGGGTTCCCTGGCCTTGAAACCCATACACACTGCATTTTTTTTTTTTACTAACCATTTTAAATTTTTAATCACATTTCTTTGAGTTATCACCATTCAAATTATTATCTTTGCACCTGCAAAATAAGGTCTTAGATTGGATATACAGACTAGTGTAAACTCAACGCACAAGCGCATGGGCGATGCATAATACTATATTCATCCCTGGGGAAGATTGGCAATTAGAACACCAGAGTAATACTGGAGTTATTTTCCAGACCAGGAAAAAACATCCAGATATACCTCTCAGGGGGCAGCTTCCTCTCCCAACACTGCTGAGTAACATCAATCCCTGTGCTAATTTAAAATTACCTGTCTTGCACAAAGATAACAACATAGATCTTGACATTTTTCTGCAACATTCTTCAGTAACAGCCTTCTATTTCCCTCTGCCGCTTTCAAAACTACTGTAAAGTTAGCAGTTCCCATGTGAGACAGACTATGTTGTTCAATATATATACTGTATGTATATATATAGAGAGAGAGAGAGAGAGCATACTTTGCAGCATTTGCTGCCACACAACCACCACTTTTCTGTTGTGTGCTGCTCTTTCATGTTCCCAAATAAAAATGCTATTTGTGTTTTCACGTGCAAACAGTTCTCAATGACTTTTCCTGCCCTTAGAATCCCAATTTATGTCAGCTTTCTACTTACCTTTAGCAGACTTTAGTCAAACAAATTGTTTTTGGTGGTGGTAGTACTGATTCGTGTAGGTGAAGGGGCTATACAGATAACAGAGACATTACTGAACATTGTGTTACTTGACTCCTTTTTCTTCTGGTTTGTAATCTAAATCCAGGTCATCGACATTGACAATGACCATATAGTTTTCCACTTGTGCACAAGGCAGAGTAAGGCTTTTGCTGCAAGGGTTAACCTTCCCTTGCAGTGGCACCAATGGCAGTTGTCGTGGCACTACTAGTTGTGCTATTCCGTTCTTCACTATGGAATCGGTTGCAAGCAGTCTTCACCTTTGATCCCACCAAGGCACCAGAACATTATCCCGTGTGAGTCCTTGGTAGCGACTAAAATTGCCCCTCATGTCGGTAGGTGGGACGGCGAATATACTACTACAGCCAGGATGTTCGCTAGTACTACTGCTGCTGCATGTGGCTGGTTGTATTTCTGACTCCAGGCTTCAATCTACTTGGGACTACATTTTCATACATGCCTGCCATTGCCTGCCACGTAAACTGGAATCTTTCCATCTCACAGACATTTCCAAATAGATTGTAGTCGCCAGTAAAAATTTAATCGTTCAAAAGACATATCTACTAACAGAATTATAATGATAATTTCTATTTAAACCTGGATGCCCTTAGATTCTAATGGGCATCTATGATTCTTCATTAGGACTACATGTCTGAGATGACAAATTACAGGGGTACATTTGTAGCGTGATGTGTGTAGTAATAGTATGGAGAAGGCATGTAGTGGATGGAACCAAAGTAAGGGAGACCTTCCTGCCCGCTTACATTGTACCACTATGAGCAGCTGCCAGACAAACCTCTTAACATCAGTTCCAAGTGACAAATATGATTTATAGAGAAATGAGCAATACAAGGTCCACCAAGACTAGTTTTACATAATTCGTTTTACACAATGTCTATTCTTTTAAACTTTATTAATGTTAGTTGATCGTTCTGGGCATAATCAACTGTCGGTGATACCGTTTTTGTATTTGCAATGTACAGACAGCTAGAGCCCTGTTGGCATGGTGGCTCTCGTCCATGCCAACAGCATGTGAGCCTACTAAATAGCTTTTATACCGTCTACCTGAAAGGGACAGAACAGAATCACTGCGGATTGTGGGGAAGCTGCTAGCTATGCAGTTAAATTAACAGTTATGTGACATGACTTTTTATTTATGTTTATTTTTTTTTCCAGAAAATTGAAATTTATATTTAACTTTTCAAACATTTTAAATGTAGAAAAATATCAAAAATATTTATCAAACAGATCATGCAAGTAAAACAAACATGCTGTGCCTGCACCGAAGGAAGTATAACATATTCTCGGCGACAGCTTTGTTTTTAAACATTTCAAAAGTAGTAAAGTTTACCTGCAGTGAAATATTGAAACGCCTTTAATTATACGCCCAGAGCAGAAAGCTAGCTGTGCCATTGTGACTGATTACTCTAGATGGGACTTAGTATTGAAAAAGCAAAAAAATACCATACATTGAATGCTTTCATTTTAAAGAGACATTTGCACACAAACCTTCACTCGCCCATGTGGAAAATGATCGAAAAGCAAATATGATCAAGCAAAGAATAACCGCAATAATTTACCTGCAACCCTATGAGCAGGTAAATTAAACCTAAGCCTGACGTATGCTCTGAAAGAAATTATATAATTGTGGTTTTGTTTTTGACCAGTAGTGTACTGGCTAATGTAAAACATGACAACTGTGTTATATTGGGCATAACCATAAGAATACAGTGTGCTGATGTTATTCAGGTGTAAGGAATTTATGCACGGCTGGATTTACACTCCAGGTACCCTAGAAGCAAAGAATACAAACATATACGATGGGTTATATGGAGTTGGAGGTTAGTCAAAATAGGCTAAGCTTGCGTATGAAGATGATGGGGTTACTGTAACATTATCCATGACTCCTATAATGCTTAGTGGTAAATCCTACCCTAAATATGGTTGTAGCATTTTATTAAGTGATTATTAACCACAATATGTATAAAGCAACATTATGTAATGTCCATGTCAGAAATGACAGATGAGAGAATCTAAGGCGAGACCAAGAACTGATTGAGGATTGAATCTTTACATTAGGAAAATGACTAGATGGGCCAAATTGTTCTGCCATTAAATTTGAGATCATGGGGAAGCATAGCACTACCTGTATCTATGATCTGTTACAATACAATGCCCCTTGACATTTAAGTTAATGCTGTGAAATCCGGACCCTGACTAAAGGATCAAGATGCTAATGAATATGTCGCTGTAGCACAAAGCACAATCAAAGCGGCATTTGCAGCCATGAATAGAGGTGCTGATTGAGATCAAAAGCTGTAGACTTGCAGATTCTGACACTAAGTCTTCAGACAAACCAGGAAAAGAAGCAAGCTATTAAATGTTGTTTTTAATAAAACAAAGACACAATCAGGCCAAAAGGGAGCACTGTGTTTATCAAAGACAGATAATTTCATAGAAACCAATGTTTTTTCTGCCTTATTTCATACAATTACTGATTACAGTTAAGTGTTTGCATTTCAGTATAACTAGCTTATTATTTGTCATTTAGTTGTTTTTTTTTTATAGAAACATTTACCAGCAGATTCAACCATGTACTCCATGTCCATTATTCCTGTTGTTAAGAGCCCAGACCTTATCCAGTCTTTTATTCGGCAAAGCTTTATGCCTATCTCACGCATTTTTAAATGTCCTCATTGTATTAACCTGCTCACAGTCCGTTGAGAATCTGCTCCACTTATCTTTCATGCTCTCTGTAAAGTAAAACTCCCTTACACTACATGACCATACATTTATACTTTTGTTCCTTTGATTGCAGCCTCTCTGTTTTGCTTGACCTATCCCCTTGGATTATATGGCATGTTCAGCAGCTAATGTCATAGATGTGATCACGGCAGGGTTCAGTCATGTACCCAGCCCTGGGAGAGAATGAACAGGGAATGTGTGCACCCTTAATGTGTCTGTTTTGCACAGCATCAATGGCTTTGCAAATACAGAAGACTCCACCGTGCTTCCTGATGATGGAAAGTATTAAGCAGCCACTGGCAGATCAGCAGGGTATCAGCAGGGAAACCTACTTGTTTAGAGACAGAGATCAACAAACCAAACATAGTAACAATCCTTAAAAAAAGGAAATAATGGTATGACTGACTCCTTACGATGATATAAGCTGCGGTTCTAGACTGTGGTATTTGTGGTTATTCATATTGGTTCAAAAGAGAAAAAAACACATATTCCCAGGTCCAATCCATCATCAGGTACCCACTGATCCCTCTCTGTATTCTGACGGCATAAAAACTAATAGCGAGAAACAATTATGCAAAGAAGACAACTAATTCTTCAAAGAAAATGGTAATATGCACTTTTTTCTCCTCGATGACATCTTCATATGTGTCCCAAGACAATTTCCTTTGCCCCTATGTTTAAAGCTGCCAGCTCTCTCTGATGTAGGGAGCTTGCTCTATTACCCCATAAACATCACTACATACATTTAAGCTTGACTAGTTTCAGCCCTGGCCAGCTGTACAAAATAACCCCTGTCTTGACATAGTGCTTACATATTCTGTCTTAATTATATACATTAGCGTGGTTTTGCATCCCCGCATTGTACTCCGCTGGATAATAGGCTTACGCCCTCTAAGTAAATGATTCTCACAGAAGCCATGTATGTCACTATATCTGGATGTCAGAAAAAAGTCTCTTACAATGGAGGAACTCTTCCCTTCCCTATTATTAAGTTGCTAATCGGGCTTAAGGAAAAGGAAGATAACGTCAGGACAGGCAATTTGTTAGATTAGCTCGTTGTGATGGATTCATCTCCCCAGGAACAAACATTAAAACACATTTTCACCAACAGTTACACTACTTATAAAACAAAGGTTATAGGTAAAAAGAAAGACAAAATGACAGGGATATGGGAACTGGGTTCTCCAGAAATAGTTCTCCAAGTTATCTATTCACTTATCAGAGAAAGTAAATTAATTACTTTTTTTTATTAACTTCTGTAGGCTATAGGAGATGTAGTATTACCAAAAATGATGTTTTCTCATGGATTATCACAGTTGGATCCAGATTATGTTGATAAAATAGGGAGCACTAAGCCTAGTACTAAAATTTTCTTAGTTTGGTACGCAATAAAGTGGGAGATGGACCTTTTGTAGCATGTGACATTTCCTCTTCATTGTTTAAAATACACTAATTTAAAGATGGAGAAAATTCTTTATCAATAAGTGATAGATGCCTCATTAGTTGCATGTCCCATAGGATAAATGTGTTACAGTTTAGTAAATAGATTCCAGAACTATACTAGAAAATAGTGGTCCTGAATTGAAGTAAAAGCCTGAAAAATAATAATAATAATGAAAATAGAGCTGTTGCCACCTAGAGTATATCCCAATCAAAAGCTGCATTTTTAGCTCAATATTGACCTAGCCCATGCAAGCTACTTGGCTCTGAGGCAGGTACTGTGACAATAAGTTGTCATTGTTGGACATATCCACTCCTAATATCGCCTGGAGGTTGTTCCATACACCATATGCACATTTTACCCCCCCCCCTTTATATGAAGTCATTATAAGCTTTCATTTCTTATCCCACCAATAGTAGCCTATAATTTGCACACAAAAAAATCTTGGTTGAAGTGTAAGACTCCCATTTACAGTGTGAAATGCTATACACATTTACAAGTGTTGCAAGAATAAAGGAAGCAATTCTGCAAACTTGCTATGCTAACCAGTAGTGGAATGCTGAAGCGCCATTGTATTGCCAGTGTTGGCATTGCACCGGCAAGAGCCTGATTACAGCTCTTTGTGATGCCTGCAGACGCCGCTCAATGCGCTCCACTTCACAGTGTTAGCTAAACAAAAGAGACATCAAGCTTGAAGTACGATTTCAACATGCATAAGGATTTGGATCACCCATTTGGAAAGATGTTTAGCAAAATGAGGAGGAAAAAAAAGACAACAAGCAAAACTTTGTGGCTCTGCAGGGAAGAAGGAGTTAATTAATAGCTGCCTGCTTGTTTTTACATTAATTTCCTAAGGCAGGGAACAGGTCAAAAGATGCATGTGTTTGGGGTTTTTTTTATTTGATGGGAAGGAAATACAGCCTCTTTGGCAGGAAAGAACGCAACATAATTGCTATTTAAAACAGAAAATCAATACAATTTAAACAGCATAAAGTATAAATCTTAAATATATTCAAAACCATGCCGCTAATAAATTACTGTAAGACTGCAACAAGTGATATAAAACAAAACTCCTGCATTGTGAGTTCCTCTCACCCTTTTGCCCTAAAACATACATCACAATGCAGAAAGTAAGTGCATTGAAGGAGACAAGGGACTCATAATGCATTAATAAACAACAGAAAGTGTTTAAGAAAAAAATATTTTACCTCCTGATAAGCAGTGCCAGTTTTAGAACCAGGTGTCTGAGTTAAGCGGGCACCGGGCAGTGCCATGCTGTTCCTAGAGAGACAGTTCTAAAGTATGGGCAGCCCTGGGCGACATTGCTAGGGACATATTGCCCTATTGGTACCAAATATTGACCTTCTTATGTCCCTCTTTTCTAGGAGGTGAGTATGTTCTACAGCCCTAAAAGTCACAATAATGTGTAACAGCAGGAAAAAAAAGCTTGTAAATTAAATGTGTAAAAACGCTAATTGAAGAAATACTAAGTGACATCTAAAATGGTTCCAAAGGTGCCTGGGATGCCTTGCTGTTCATTAATGCTTTTTATAAGTTGCATTATTTGAGCTATTTTGTTATTATAATAATTTAATTTTACCCATTGCTTGATTTTCGCACACAGTATGCCTCAAGGTGGGAGGGCTGGCACCACTCAACCCGGGGCATGGGCAGACAGTGTGTTAAAATGCTCTGTCCAGGCCAATAATGTGAAAAACACATCTTACACAAAGAGAATGCGTAGAAACTTCATTTAGGGAGCAAAATGCTGATCCAGACAAGCTGTGCGTAAATCTGCAAGTAAAACACAAAAAGTTTCAGTCTGTGCACCAAAAAAAATCAGAGCCAAAAATCAAGCCAGAGGGAAATCGCCCATCTGTCACCCATCTGTCACCTTTGCCAGAAATTCCATGGCATGGAAGCATTTGCCAAAGACTGTACTTGGATAGGTGAGAGAGATTTTGCCGGCCATCGGTACAGAGAACCTACTCTCCGGCAAGTTCTATCAGAGAAACTGAACCCAGAGAAAAATCTATAGCTATATTTATAAAGAACGCTATGTCTTTCCTTACAGTTCATTTGGGTTTACTACCTTCCTAGCGAAAACAAAAACGCACATTTTATAAGTGATGCTGCCGAAGCAAAACCTTCTGATATATTTGTATTACATAATGTAAGACACAGTAAATGCAGTACATAAGATGTTATATGCATGAGTGCTTTTACGAGTGCTGTTTTATTTGTGGCGGCCAGGCATGATGTATAAACGCTTTTTGTTTTTTCTGATAAAGTTATCACCGTACGGCTGTCACCAGGGCCGGCCGAAGACGTAACGCCGCCTGGGGGGAAGTTTAAAATGCCGCCCCCCCGCCGACGCCGCATTTTAAACTTCACCGACGCCCCCCCCCGGTACTTACCTTTAAGAGTCCTGCGGCGAGTCTCCCTGCTCTGCCACCGTGCCGGCTTGTAATGCTGAGTGCCAGAAATATGACGTTCACTTCCGGCGCTCAGCATTACAAAGCCGGCACCAGAGCCGAAAGGGAGACTCGCCGCAGAAGGAGAGAGAGAGAGGCGCCGACGGTAAGCGAAAACCACGGCGCCCCCTCTCTCTCTCTTCCGTTTCAAAAAAAAAAACCGCTCGGGGCGGCAAACAGTGCCGCCCCTTCTAAAGTGCGCCTGGGGCAATTGCCCCAGTCTGCCCTATTGTAGGGCCGGCCCTGGCTGTCACCCACACCTTTTACGTGCAGTCACAAACATGCTGTAAAACACAGCAAATGTACCTCAGTGCCATGCATACATAAGCTACCTCCTCCCAAGTGACAAAATGGCTGCTTTCTTTAGGTTCCAAATGGGGCATTCTAAGGCCCGGTGTGTATTTTTTCTTGCTGTGACCTTAACGGTTGTTTTAAACACCACAGGATTCAGAGGGGCTATTGAAAATCTTAACTCCAAGCCGTTTAAAAGGCAGGCACTTTTCAGGTCTGCGTGTGTGGTGTCGAAGCTTTTGTTGGAACATGTGAGCGAGATAAGAAGCGTAATGAAAGTGTTCTCCTGAAACTGGGGATCGCATTCACACGGTTGGAAGTATATGCTTAGCTTGAAGGGAAGACAATTTGTAATATTATAAGCAGAAAAAAATCTAACAGAGCTGGAGGCATTAGCTTTTAGTTGAGTTTTGTGTGAAAGAGAGGGAAGAGTCCCCATGTGCTTAACCGTTTTCTTACCAATGGGGATATACAACATTTTACAAGTTTCAGTAGCCTTTTTGATGTTTATGATTTGAAACAAACCCTCGGGCCGTTTTAAGAAAAAGTCCCCACCAACCACACAACCTGAATGCCCAGGGTTTGCCCATGTGTGTAATGGGGCCACTAGGCCCCAAAGTCAGGAAAGGGCTACAATGGCCCATCCCTGTAAAAGGCAAGTGCACGGTTGCCTCCCCCATCATGGAAATGCAGTGGGAATTTTGCAGATTCGGTTAAACACATCTCCATGCAGGCGATAAACATACCTCCGGTCTTTAGACACAGTCAACTAACCCTTTAATGAAACATGCCTGGCTGAGCATGCTAGCGGTGTTGGTAACAGCGGTTAAAATGCCAGGGACTTACTAATTCATAATCGCTGAGTCCTTGTAGACTTGGATTTTTACAACACATGCTCAACGGGAAGCACTGAGTTGTAGTTGTGCACAAATTGTGATTACTTTTCATGCCGAGCATGTACTAGAAAACAGTTTATTAAGTGCGGGCACTGGGCTATAACCAAGTCAGCCCCTTCTTTGGTGAACGGCTAAGCCAGTTTTCCTATATTAAGGAAGTATCATTTTAATGCTGTTCTGTTAAATCATCTTCCGTGTTGTATCTTGTCTCGGTAGGCTTTCTGTGCTAGCTATGTAGATAAGGGGAGCACTTACAATACGTTCTTGTTTCGGTATCCTACAGTGGGGAAATGTGCTTATTAGTATGCACTCTGCGTGTGCGCAAGAGGCTTGTGAGTGTCATTAAATTGTGCATGTGTAATGTATCATAAATTATTTTTACACAATAACAATTAAAAAGTATTTTTTTCATTTTGACTTGTGTTTCTCAAGGGTTCTATACTTGCTTTCTCTCTGATTCCCTAAACCATGTATCTTTTTCTTTTGCCCCAGTTACAGCTATCAGGATCTGCATTATACACAGTTTTTGTAGGGTTGTAATGAATTTAATGAGTAATGAATTTTAAGGAGCAAACAGGGTTTCTTTACAGCCTGTGATATTATTCAATGACCAAAGAGGAAGGCCAATCCCTGCTTTTATGCAGCACTTATAGAACGTTTTGGGTCGGCGAGGAGTAATAAATATACTAACAGCATGGATCTCTGCTCACTGCTAATAGTACCAGAGCACCAAGTATGCTAAAAAAAACTACAAACTACATGGAGGAGAACGATCCAATGGTGAAAACATTGCACATATTTTCAACATATCTTAGAGCTTTCAGAGGAAGACAAGAGGACGTAGTGAGCGGGAGATGGAGGAGGTGATGGATATGTCTTACCTTATTTTGTCACAAAAGCACTGAGAAAGAACTGGGGTTACAATCTCTCAAACATAAGCGACAGGTGCTCACTAACCAACAGTGATGTGAGTTGCACTATGTGTGGCATGTAATAAGCAAGCCATTGCTGATCTGTTTTCTCATTCCAGCGCCAGTTGAACCCTGGCATTTCTACAAGTGCTAACACTAAGAGCTACAGTCTGTTCAGCCCTTCTACTACACGTCTCATGATAACACGGTCCTTATGCTCCTGCAGGCATTTTGAACAGTGGATCTACTACTCACCCTCCTGTGTAGCTATATCATTTACCCTTCATCAAATTGGTTTAACATAAGGAGAAGCTTAAACAGATACAGAAGAACAGAATATGGTTTAGGAGATCATAATACTCTTATTGTAAGGACTATTGTGGATATGCTGTCTATTGAGTCAGAAAGAGATAGTATTGAAGCAAAAATGTTACGTTTTCATTATTATTAAGATGGTTACTCTATTATTCATTAGGTTATCTAAATGTCATAATTTGGCATGCTGTGTGGCTGCTGCATACTTAAAGTAGATGTGTATACTCTGATAAGGGAGAAATGTCAGTCTACTGATGACACCTGGGCAAGCTTGAGCCAAGACAGACACACAACAGTGGTACGTTGAATCTATTAGAATGGGAACAAATACTCTACCGATCAGACCAGGCTGCCTGATGCTTTCCATGACTGCACACGTATATTGTTTGACATTCAGATGTCTAGACTTTTCAAAGGGAAACCTGAATAACGAGGGTATTTTTTTCATACATCCCTATAAATTAGATGTCTAATCATATGTATTTATTTATATCTTATACCTTTAAAAACCTTGTTAAGAAGCATGTTTTTTGCATATGTAATTAAATGTAATTATCTACCAGCAGCACTTTTATTCTCTTTAATGCGTAGGTTAAATATGGCCACAAGACGTTTTTCATTGCTGTCTGCCTCAGTTGGTTCTATTGCCGGTACGTATCATTATACTTGGCATAGTTTCATATACAGTCTGTTCTTGCTTGGCCTGATTAGCTGAGACACTGCTACATGTTTGATCACAGCTATCTCCTTTTTGTTGGCCGACCCTATTTCCTAGGATTCCATGACCCTGGCTGATCTCATTTGGTGCAGCTTCGCAGTTCAACGATGAGACGCTTTACTGTCAGAAGAAATGAGAATAATAAAAAGAAAAGCTGCCTTTCCATCTATAGATCTACAATTCTTCATTTTACTTTGGGGAAAAAAAGACATTTTTTCTTTTCATACCCCCTCCATCATATATGGTTTTGCCTGCCTGTTATCTCTTTTTAATCTCTAAAATATTTATCTTGATATATCTTGTTTGTTCTATAACTACCTTAAAAATATTGCCTCTACATTTCTATTTTATTTGTGATTTCTTGTTCAGTTTTAGCATTTTTAGTTTGATTCATAATTACATTAAGTATTCTAAATTACTATTAATATGCCATGTCAATAACTGCAGTCTTGGTTGGTCAAACACTGGTAAAGCATCATATGAAGTGTCTTGACACCATGATTTACAACAGTATAATAGTTTAAACCTTTCATATGCATGATATTCTCTCATATTGGTCCCATGTGCTTGGTAGATACATATTCTGGTAAAGCCACTAGTAGACTTATTCATTTTCATTAACAATGTTCGAATTTATATAATGACTTACACAGAAAAACGATGGTCTGTTATATATTACTTTTAAAAAGCCCACAAGTTTTTGCAAGATGATTGCCTTTGAGATGGAAGTTGGACAACTGTGACGTAGCTGCCTCTCCCTTTGGAGTGTGTCTATATGGTAGAAAGTTCAATTGCAGAACGCTGTCTATGTCAGCATTTTCTAAACACTTAAGCAATGCCTGTTGGTCATCCATGCTTGGTAGTTCATTGTTCATCCTCCAACCTCACTAAAAGTGCAGCAACCAAGTGACTTTGTAAAAAACTGTTTTAAATGCTATTTCTTAACCAAATAAACATTGATACCATAAATAATTGCCATTATGAGATGCTTGTTAAATTAGTTCATAAAGCATTAACAATTTATGCAGCACTTAAAGTACATACATTCAAAGGGTATGAGAGAATTAATATTGACAGACTAAGACAACCCAATACATTACGTTAAGCTGGTCCTGCTTATGGTGGTAAATTGAATATAAAGGGGATTATATACCTAAATTTACCGTGCCAGTCATCTTGACAGGTAGATCTTTCCAACACCACATTACAACAAATGGCTAAATGTTTGTAATGAGAGATTTAATTAGTTTAAGTGGAAATCAAATAACTAAACCAACATCTTGTGGTATTTCATTTTGTATTTAAACTGGGCTGAAGGATGAACACATCAAAAGCTGTCCAGTTCTGCCTACCATAATGCAACCATCTGACAGGATAGATAATAAATGTAGTCATCCCTGTTTTTGGTTTAAAAGAAAAACAGTTCCAATCAGAATAGATTCTTGAAACAACTCATGCAAAAAAAAATATGTATGCGTAGTCTATAAAGCCAAAAAGTATTCCCATTGTCTCTGAAAATGAGGATCAGGTGGTCCTTCTATGACTTGGTCGTGAGGACAGATACCCCTAGGGAATGGGTTTCTCCAGCACCTGTGTGTGTCACAGCGGCGCTTCTCAGTACAGGCATGAAAAGAGAGAGAGAGATATTGTGCTTGTCACTTCTGTTCAGCCATCACCTGGGAAATAACTATAGACATGCAATTTATCTTGGTGTGCCAAGTTTAAATGGCTGCACGAATACATTATCTTTCTGACACCAGTAGAATTTCTAGTGCAAGGGCAGTGAGAAGATTCATGGGAAACACAGCAGATGAGAACAAGATTAACAGCCTACTAAACTTAGCTACCTTTACACGGCCTCATTAGTCCTTTTGGGTGAAATGTCCTTAGGTCTGGTAATGGGACAAGGAACCTTCTGGCCAGTGTTCAACTGTAATGCAATACCATGTTACTTCTTGCCTGTATTAATATCGATTTAGATATCAGTGCTCTTATAAAGCATGTGATTGATACGAGAGAAGAGAAGTAAAAAAGGAATTTAGTTATGCATACATATACAGGTATGAACAGTCCTGGACCGGCCATCTGGCACACCAGGAAAATGCACGCTAGCCACCAGTGGCTTATAACCAATTAATCTGCTCCAGTGGCAGATTGGGTGCAGCAGCCAGCTGCTGGATGAACCCGGCCACATGCTACATGAGCAGAAAAAAAACAATCCAGCCATTGGTCACACCTACAGATGCCCGTTGGACTAAAAGTGCCGAGGCCACTTCAAGATCACCAGTCTGACCATGGGTATGGACATTTACATAAGTCTGAAAAAATAAAGAAATCTTCATCTTTTGAAATGTCGATTTTTCCTGCAGGTTGGGAACATAGAAATTTTAGATTTTATAATGTAAATTTACCCATTTTGGAATTTCAGAAAAACATAACAGACCACATTTGCATTGGGGGGGGATCCAGTAAGAATAACAAATAAGAATAATATTATATTGAGATATAAAAGCATTTGGCCTATTTATAGCAGATAAATAGAAGGAAGAATAAAAGAGATGGAGAGAAAGAAAAAGACAGACGAAGGACAGAATGGTGCAAATTAGAGGAAAAACAGCTGTAGTTTAACTTTTATTCAGCGACCCCAATAAAGGTTCTTGTTAAGAACTCAGTTTTGACTCAATAAAATGAAGCTTAATTGGACGACATCACTTTGCAATATAATAAATGTTGATTATAAAGAACAGTCTATATGAGTCGTAATAACTAGAAATATACAAACCACATCCATCTTCATTCCATAATTAACAGTGCCCACAAGAGGTGAATAAGAGGTGAGAGCAGAAGAAATGAAATTGTTCCTCCTTTTTAGCCGATAACGATCAGAGCTTTGATTTGATATCACTGGGGTAGATTTAGTAGGCTCCGCTCGCACTTCTTTATATTCTTTGTCACATAAATTGCTCAGTCAGCTTCAAAAAGCATGGTCATTTAATTTAATGTAGACTTTATTAAACAGATATTTTATACCATTTTTTTTTTTAATTTAATCCCACCAATGGTAACCGTTTTCTAAATAAACTGAACAGTGCAAATTGGAAATAGGAATTAGAGCCAGCTTTGTCCTCTGTGTGCCTGAGATAAGTGTATGAGTGACAGAAGGTTGGATTTTAAAGCTTAGATATTTAATGGAGCTCTGGAGAGCCACGGTGTGGGAATTACTTAAAGCTTGTGTTCCAATGATTTGGGTTTATAATACAATTTTATCATAAAGAAACTCAGATGAAATGAAACGCCATAAGTAGATGGCATTTCTAGAAAGATGATTTCTTTGAACTTTTTTGTAAGTTAGACATTTTGAAAAACATGTAGGCAACATGTAGGCAACTACCACAGAATATAATAGACTTTCTTCCTATATGTTTTTTTATAAATACTATTCTCTTCACCTTATAATGATGACCCCTGATATAGTTGTCTAGCAGGACATTTTGTCCACCAAAGCAGTGGTTCTTGAATGTTATGTTGCACTTTGATGAAGATACAATACATGAGGAAAAGTTTTGTTAATTTAAACTTTTAGAAAATTGTTTATGGACATCCAATAGTTTGTTCAGTTGGATCCATCAGTGTCTTTGTAAACCACTGTCTATTCTGTTTAGCTCGTATAAAATGATAAAATGGGTTATATATTATATATATATATATATATATATATATATATATATATATATATTTATTACTGTGTCGAACTTATTTTGCTTGTTTTATACAAAATAAATGCTTACTGTCAGATACTTCTGTATAGAGGACCTCCTTTTTGGAAAGTGTAGAATGTCAAAAGAAAGAAAGCAATATGTGAAGGGGTGAGGGACTTAAAAAAAAGTACTTGTGGGTAAGTGAAACAATTTAAAATTGCACCTTGGTCCCGAGGAGGTTCAGTTTTGCCCTGCCTCAAAGAAGGTCCTTGTTCTCCATCTCCTTGTATGAGTCCAGCACTACACTTTGGCATTGGTGTATGTGCACGTTCACTAACCTGCATTAGTGCATCATCACCATACAGCCACCATCACAGACTGTGTTGAATCACTAAAAGGGGGGCCTTATTGGCCCTACTGTGTGTTCCTGTAGAAGTTTTCAGTGAAGGCCGGGTAGCTAGGCAACTTTTTTTAATATTGCATTTTTATAAAGGAATTGACATAACTATTTCTCTACCGCTGTCTTGTCGCTATTATTTTACCACTAAAAGCACATTGGACAGATTAATGCTGACAATGAAGCGCAGAGTACAGTCAGGGCAGAAGGTGACTGCCAAGGTCACAAGTATTGTCAAGCTTAGTGACTATGATTATCGTGATAAGGGTAAGAGAATTGGAAAGGATCAGGGAGTAAAAAAATAAGATAGCAAAAAGTTATATATATATATATATGTTATAATTTATATTATATATATATATTATATAAAGTTTTTCACCACAAATGTTATACTTGATAAAAGTTGAACATAAGAGGGACATGGGAAAGCATAACTTGTGAAATTAGATTGTTTTAAGAAAAAAGTTGTAAAGATTATCTTCTTAGAGCCCCTTGTAGTGATTGTATTGAGTTAAAGAAACATAATCGTTAATTCTTGTATTACCAGAATAATATAGTGATAAAACACTAAATATTTTAAGCAATTTAGATGAATACATAATATTTAAAAAACCTACGGTTCTTAAATTTGGTTGTGTACATAGATAAATGGCTAAACAGGTAGAAAGATAAATATATGCAGTGTTCTAGGGTGACTAGGCCTAAGCCTAGGGTGGCAGCTCGCCCTCTTGGGCAATCAGAGCGGTGTCCCACTGATCAGAGATCTCCGAACCAGCCCATTTATACCAGGGAGACCGTGCTGACTGAGCACAGCTTCCATAAACTACATTAAAAAGGTGCTGCAGGCCTATAAGACTAAGCCTAGGGCGGTGCGAAAGGTTGCTGACTATTTGTATAGGTGGGTAGAGAGATAGGTAAATATATATTGTATATGTGACAACCAATCGCTTTTTTACAGTTGTAAAACCGTTCATTGGTTTTTAGATAAGTCCGGTAGGAATATTTACTGTAATAGAGCAATTTATAGCAACACTCTGTGCAACATTTTACATTGAAACCATTGGAAAAATCAGTCTTATATCGTGAAAGAGCAATTATAAATAAGTATCAACAGACGTTCTTAGGCCGTATTTCTTTGGTAATGTTTTTCCTATCCTTTGTATGTGAAGAATAAAATATGACCCGCAAAATAATTGTGTTGAGGCAACAGCTACTAAACGCTATTAACTTTCTGCCAAAAATATAGCTTTAAAAGGGAAAGAAAGTAAAATACGAGAGAAACCAGTTCCCAGCTGCCTTCATCATGTTCTGATTAAAAAATACACAAGCTTTTAATTCATCACTTTAATAACGAGGTAGTTTGACAACAGAGAGGGAGTGAAAGCCATGCGTGAGCAGAATAAAGGGTGCTCTTTTGTCAGGGCTGACAGCAGTAATTCCTCTTGACGATGCTGTGAAAGTCTTGCACCTTGTGATCTGAACTCTATCAATTTGTGATTTACAAGTGAGGTGCCAGGAAGAGGGGACAGAAGGAATGAAAGGCCATCACGAAAAACAAGAAAGCCAGATGATAAATTGGAGTATGTGGAAGGGGGACATGTCTATCTTTAACTTAAATTTTTTTTTCAAGTAATTGATTTATTGATTAAATAAGTTGATGGCTTGATTTTTTTTGTTTTGGATGCAGACATGGACATTTGTCAAAGTGAAAGAAAGCTCTTGCCCTATGCTGACCAACAAAACCAAGTGAAGAGGGATGGAATGCTCTGTAATTAAAGAAGGGAACGGAGGAAATAAGGAGGGCATTAAATAAAAGAAAGGTTGCCACCATGAGATGAGGAGCAGGTCTCACACACAGTGATGTAATTAAGGGAGCTCTATCGGCACAGTTCTCTATGACTTGCACACATACACAGATCTACATGCCAGTGCTCCTTACACGTGGGGACAAAGGATCAAGTCAAGGAGGAGCATGGCAAGGTACTTTGCAGTGGGTCAGAGGTGCGATTAGCAGAGCTGGGAACTTGCTGGTAGCTGCTGATTTACAGGGGTTCCTGGCTAGTGTCTCCGGGCAAGGGAGTGGTGTTTTTTTCTAGCCTACTTCCTTATCACTTGCCATCCCTTTACAGTCTGAGACTAGTCCTGTCCCTGTGGAAGCCACAGCCTTATCTCACTGCATCTAAGAAGAAGAAGAGGAGGAGGCGCTCTGGGCAGATAGCCCTGGGAAGATGAAAGTTAGGGGACTGGTGTGCTTAGTAAAGCCTAGTGCTTTCATCCCAATAAATACATTACTGCATGATAATGGGATGCACTATAAAAACTCAAAATAAAGGCCAAAGAGTGCCGTGCGGTTCTACAACTCTCATCCTTACTATAAAAAAAATGTTGCATTAGAACATTAACAGAGATTAACAGATTTCAAAAATATTTTTATGTAACAGTTTTCTGAAGTATTACAATTTGTTATTGCTGTAGCCAGGTCAATAACTATTAAATTAAATTTATTTTTTAACTATTTACAATATAGGATATTGGCCAAGTGTTTTTAAGAGGTTTTTTTTTAATTCAGTAATAGCCAGAGTCAATGGTCCACAATGATTTTGATTAAGTCAACCATAGTGAAGGCCGTCTGACTAGGGTCCTGAATAATAGGTGTTTTAATTAGCTAATACACTACCCTGGTTGCCAACCAAGATATTTTTTTACTGGCATAAAGTAAATGATTACTAAAAAACATTGTTTTTTTGAGTGGCTAAAAATATCAGAAGTAAAAAATTAATATATTATCATGATTATCGAAGAAGTCTTATCATCAATGACAGTTCTATAGAAATTCCATTGAATCCTGACCTTTCCCCATTGCCTATAATGGTTTAACACTATTTCATGTGAACTTGCTGTCTTTGGGTGGTTGTAGGTAACGGGGTTTTACTCACGATTCCCAATTTTCATTGTAAACTCTTAAAGCAGCACATCCATCTGAATATAACGCCTGGATTTTTTTCCTATCTTCTCCTGCTCACTCGGTCTCTACGTAAGTAGTGGCATACGTTAGTAGTTTCCTTAAACATTTTCCCCGTGCTTTCTTCTTCTTCAGATTTGTAATATTTTTTTTTTCCTTTTTTGTCCTGATTTCCCTTGTTCTAGCACATAGCCGTCCCTTCACTTCTGTGGGTATCAAAAATTTCTTTCATTTGCCATCCCTCAACATCACTGTCAGCAGTCACTCAAATATCACAGCTTTCATCGTCTCTGGCACCCACATCTGTAGGCAGAAACTCTTACATTGTAATTCATTAGATTCTAACATTAACCATGTTCATTTTATTACTAAGCATAATCATACCACTATACCTCCTTTCCCCTTCCTACCAAGAACCTTTCCAGTCTCACTCACTTTTCCATATAGAATTATGTTCTCCTCTTTTTCTTTGTTTTTTAATATACCTATATTTTAGTGTTTTAAAATAAATAATTATTTTCTTTTATATAATAATAATTTTTTAATATAAAAATATATTATTTTCATTTCTAGACTGCAAGTAGATTCCACAGCACTAACAACAACATAAAAATTGACAATGTACATAACGGACAATAACATTGACATTTGTTAAGATATACTGGTAAAGAGAATAGGGTGTATGTGAATGTGTATGTATATATTTATCTATGTGTGTGTGTGAATATATATATTATATATAATATATATATATATATATATATATTAATGCCCCTCTATGAATGATTGGACGTTTGATGTAGGAAGTTTTGGGCCTGTGAGTTTTTTCTTTTTTTCCTCTTTGAAAGGTGAAAATGACATTTCCCTCTAGGGAATTACAGAGAATTTCCAATTGAGTACCTGAAAATGAAAGAGAGAAAAAGGAGTGATTAATCCGGCAATACAACTTGGCCCAAGGTGACCTCCTGACTCCAGATCAAAAGCGTATGGAACTGGTTCTACTTTTCTCAAAAGAAAATAGATGCAGTCTGAAGAAGAACTCATGCATGTATGTTAGACATGTAAACCAGCTCTGAAAATATACTAAGATGGGCGGTAGACTTTTGTTATGCTCCTAGCAGTTTCATAGAATGGAAATCATGTTATGACTATAAAGTGCAATGAAATTTAGATTTGTTTTAAATTAACACAAACTTTAATTTAAAACAGGAATTCTAAGACAACATTCATACTCATTAATCAGGAGTAGGGGGAAAATATGAACTGATATGAACTACAACTACTATCAAACTTAGACTTAGGGTCTTTCTTAGAATCTGTTATGTGTCCTGAAGGACATTTATCCCTGTGCCAGATGTATACCCTTCTCCACTGCATAGAATATATGAATATATTTTGTGAGCGTAAGCAAATGCTATACTGGCGTGCATTGTATAGAAATCATTAGATATTTGCTGAAACATATTTATGGTATTATTGAAACTAATGATGAATTTAATGAAAATTCCTAGGAGTTCTATTGTTTTGCCCAATAGACTCTCATGTTTTACATTTCCTCGACACGCATCTGAGTTAGTGCTCGTTTCTTCCAAGTGTTGCCTCACCTACTCTCCAGTCTGTTGCTGCTGGCCTTTAATAGCTTCCTTTGCTGCTTCTTCATGCCCATCTTAGTCCATATGATATCATCAGCAGATCAGAGGAGGTGCCACTAAGTAAGACATTTTTTCTATTAAACTTATCACTTATGTAAAAACAAATCAACTGTGGACACAACTCTAGAAAATACAATTGAGTAAATTAAGTTTTAAAGTACCCCCTAACTTGTAGCGGCTTCAATGTTTATTAAAATGTTGAAATATTGTTGCGTTTGAATCACATTGCAGCTTGATTCTCTAGGCTGTTGTGCGTGAATAGGATGTCTCAATGTGGAATATGTTTGAAGAGGGGACTCAGTTGATTACTTTTCATTACCCAACATATATACTAACCTAAAAGCATGCCTGTAATTCCCTCTTATTGAAATACTGCTAGGAAAGAAACGGTAATGGGCAAAAATATCATTTTTAAAGTAATTTCTAAAATTAACAGTTTCCAGCAAAGTGATTTTGTGAATAGGTATGCAGAGAAAAAGCATTAGTATTGCTCTAACGTAAGGCAAGTAATTTTCTCTCTGCACTATGCATTGGTTTGTAAGGCTGCCAGGGCATAAACCACTACAATTTTGCCGGTATTGAAAAACATTGTTATCTCTGCATAAACCCCCGAGCACCCAGGGGAGGGCTGGCGCCTTCTGCCCCATGGGTCAGATAAAGCCAAATTGCCCCATCAGCCCCCTGAACTCCCCCGGTAACTAACATAACCAATGGTATACATAGTTACACACACTCTTGCACTAACATTACATACAAATATGGACACTCATGCTGCACACACTTATACTAGAACACACATTCTAACACACAGTAATACACTCATGCTAACACACACCCTCTAATGCACACACTTACACACTCATGCTAACACACTTACATACAGGCACACATGGTAACATACATGTACGCATATACTGTAACATACATACATACAGTCACTCCCTCCCTAACTCCCTTATAGTGTATCTCACTCCCTCCCTCATTACCTGCATCTCTACCTTAAAACAAAGCAAGAATTCAGCACATACCCAGCAAAAAACATTCAAAAAATGAAATAGGACTTAAGGGTCCTTTGAGGTAGAGGCATGCAAAGCACTATATGGCCATATAATGTGATGGAATCCCCAATATTTATTCGTTAGGTAGTTGTTTCTTGAATGGTATTCATTGGGTATGTGCTGAATTATGGCTTTGTTTTGTGTAATTACTGGTCATTATTATTCTAGCAGCAACCCAAAAATCTGAATGTGTAAGCTTTTTATGCTATTTAGGTGTGCTCCCCCTTTTTGTATTTTTTTGTCTCTCTGCCTTCTTTCCTCCCTTTCCTCCCTTAACTCCCTTACCCTTTCTCTCATTCTCTTACTGTATCTGTCCCCTCACCCTTTACTTTCCTTTACTTGTAGCTGCTTGCAATGTGAGCGAGCAGCCACAATTTCACCTTCCCACCTGCCCCTGCCTCCTGGATGAGCCTGGCCCTACTAGCACCTCTCGCTTTAGACAATTTATATATAAAAGTATTTGTTGAAATGTGAAATGTCTCATAATTGTTGCTTCCCATATGTGTTACACAACAAATTTTATTTATCTTTCTCTACATCCAGCTTATTTTGTACATTACATAAATGTATACATTTTGTACAATTTTATACAATTCAGGAAAGCAATAATGATTGACAAGGCAGATTATACATTGCCTTCCCTATTGAAGAGTTTTACAATGTTTGTGAAAAATGCTGTAAAAGTCAGAATGCTTTTTAAAAATAGGCATGTTAATAGTTAATGTTTAGCATTTAACAAAAATGCAAGGTGAGCAAACAGAAGAAAACTCTAAATCAAATCAAAAATTGGGGTGACCATCCATTGCCTTCAAAACAGCATCAGTTCTTCTAGGTACACTTGCACAAAGTCGGGGACCAAAGAGGTGCTAATGAGCGTCAATTTAATATGTAGGTTTAAACACAATCATTAACTGAAACAGAAACAGCTGTGTAGCAAGAATAACATTGAGTGAGGGAAAAGCCAACCTCATAAATAAGGTGAGGTTGCTAAAAGCAGTTTAATGTCAAAATTCATACACCATGGCATGACAACAAGACACAAGGTAGTTATACTGCATCGGCAAAGTGCAGCACATGAAAGACACATCACGCTTACTTCCCTTCACAATCAAACGACTGTCCGGCAGTGCCTTCAGCTCAGCATTTGCAGAAAATGGTGGGACCCTGCTACACCGTCCTACTGTCTGGGCATGTCTGGTCAGAAATGGTCTTCAAGGAAGAATTGCAGTCAAAAAGCGATACCTCCAAGATGAAAAGGCCACGCAGTTCAACTATTCACAAAAAACAGGAAATGGGCGCAGAAAAATGACAGCGGGTGCTCTGGACTGATCAGTCAACATTTGAAATATTGGCCGGAGCAGAAGGCTTTGTTCGTTTAAGAATGGTACAAGAATAAGTGTTTGCAGGCATCAGTGAATCATGGTGGAGGCTCCTTGCAGGTTATGAGCTGCATTTCTACAAATGTAGTTGGGGACTTGGTTGGAAATAATGGTCTCCCCAATGCTGAGAAGTACAGTCAGATAATTATCCATCGTGCAATACCATCAGGGAGTCATCTGATTGGCCCCAATTTTATTCTGCAGCATGACAACGACCTCAAACATTCAGTGTAAAGAAGACCAAGGAGTCCTGAAAGTGATAGTATGGCCCCCCGCAGAGGCCTGATCTCACCATCATCTAATCTTTCTGCCATTACAAGAAAAGAGAGAAGCAACTGAGGCTACCTAAATCTACATAAAACTGTGTTTAGTTTTACAAGATGTTTGGAACAAACTAACTGTCGAGTTCCTTAACAAAAATATGTATACGTGTACCTTGAAGAATTCATAGTGTTTTGAAGGCAAAAGGGTGGTCACACCAAATATGGATTTGATTTAGGTTTTTCTTCTGTTCACTTACTTTGCATTTAAATGATAACTTAAATGATAAAAGTATACAGTATGACATTAAAGTGTATGTGACATCATAGTACAATAGCATATACACAAACTGTAAAATTAGATTTATATCCTCAGAAGATATCTGTTAAGAAGCAAATAATTTAGGTAAGCCCTATAGAATTTTCAGGGAATACTGACATTTCCTGACAACTGGAAAGCACAAGAACAGATATTTCTAGAGAAAAAATAGCAAAAGAGCTGCAGGGGAAAGCTAAAAGTATTATCATCAGAAGAGTATTTATAAGATTTCTGCACTGTCTGCAGAACGACTGGAGGTGCAAAGCAGTTGTGTGATTTGTCACTTGCTCCTAAACTCCGTAATGCGATAGCAAAAATTATCTTTCTTGGTATGAGTTTTTTCAATGAAAAATAGTTTTTTTTAAGACATTAACAATCTACTTTATGTATTGGTTTTCTCTGTAAAACTGACTTGTAATATTTTTGAAGTTCTGGCCTTATTGACTCAAAATTTGCAATTTTCAGCTTCACCCAGGCCAGAACTGGCATCCAACAAAGCCACACAAACATAGTGTAGGGCGCACGTATCTGTCATCAGGCAGCCCCTGGCCTTAAACCACTACAGCCTTGGCCTCAGCCACCAAACCAGACGATGTCTTTTATAGTTACTAAAGACCACGTCAGCTCTCTCTAAAGGGTAAATTGGGGCAAATAACAGGAATTGGTTGCTATAGTGTTTCCATGATTTGATCTTAATGCATAACTATGACACCTTCCAGATTGCTCTATGAGCCCCGAGGCTTATATCCATACTTATATATCCCGGAATTTAGTAAGGAATAATTTGCAGACTTCTGAAACTAAAATTGCTGGTTTATCTGTTGTATTATTATGTTATTGCCTATAAATATTTATGTTCTGCTCATTAAATAAATACAATTTAGTTAAAAAGAAAATAACTGAAAGCATTGTAACACAGAATGTTCCTTATTATGGCACAAGGAACTTAGGTATCTAAATGACTAGCACCAGCGAACTATAGGTCAAATTTTTATTTCTGTGTTATGCTTCTTTTCACATCCGATATAACTACTACATTACAAATTATTTATTTTATTTTGCCTGGAAACTGAAAAGAGTATTTTGGGCTACTAAATCTCATTAGAAGGTGGTGTGGGTTTCTGGTCCTAAGCATAGCTAGCCTAGGATGACTACATGTCCCCGATTGCCCAGGGCAGTCCCTCTATGGGACTTTAAGCCCTGGGTCCTGGAATGAGAATTCTGAGTACAGGAGACTTGTCAACTCTCCTGATTGGCTGAAAGTTCAGAAGCCTCTCGTGACAGGCAGAGTCCCTCCCGGAGCCAGCACCAGGTATGTGTGTAACTGTGTGTATGTGACCGTGTCGGTCTGTTTGTGATGCCGAGGATGAAATGTCTGGTAATAGAGGGGTTAATTCTCTGAATCTGCTCATGTCTGGTAGTAGAGGGGTTAACTAGTAAGCTAAGGGCCCCTTGTGCAAGATAGCTTGTAAGGCCCCCAAATTCCGTTTGCAATAAACAAAATAATAAATAAATTAGATTAAAAATGCAGTTTATTTAAATAAACCAGAAACTTAAAAACATAAAACATTCTCAGGTGTATTAACGAAGCAAGAGAATTGCGGTATTGAGTAACAGAGCTGGAATAACAGCTGTATTGGAGATGATCACAACTATTTTGGCCTCTGTTCTGAAATTCTCCTACAATTCTCATGAAATTATTTCCCATCCCTTATTCTTTAACCTAAATGCATTTATTAACCATTTCCTTTACTTCTCCCTCATCCCAATTTCCCTTTTCCTCATTTTTTTAATTAAACTCCTTCTTTACTACTTCCTTACATGTTTTCTTTATTAAACTACTTATCTTGTCTTGGTTTATCCCCATCCATTATATCTTGTTGATGTTTTACAATGCACCATTACATCTCACCCCTGTTTTACACCACACTACTACATCTCCCTAGTGTCATATTCCAACCCTGTCATATTCCCCATATCATATCCCTTGCCCAAGCCTCCTGTCAAACCCCTTACCCAACCAGTACAGCGTCCATCGTATGCAGTATGACTAAATATCCCAGCACTTATCAGCGAGAATGGCATCCGCAGCGGGAAAGTCTTCAAGAATCAGCCATTGGTGTACTAGATTAGCCCTCTGAGAGGTGCTCAGTTACTGCTACTGAAACTCAAAGGGTTAAAGTCTGAGGTCATCTGATATGTTTTCTTCTTACTGAGAACACAGCAGTTTTCATGTCCAATATTTGTAAAAAGATGGTCTATTTGATCCCCCGTGCAGACACTCTTTAAACAGTGTCTAATGTAACAGCCATCATTTGTCATCATAAGATTTTCCCCCATGCTTGGAAGAGCGGGCGTAAATGACACATGTCATAAGTCTGTGAGTAAATGGCTGTTCAGCTGAAGGAGAGTCACAAAAAATACAAGGTCAAATACTTTGCCACAACCCTGGATTCCTGCTACAGTCAGTATCAGTCCTCAATCAAGAGATCTACGTGTCATTATTTTTCCTTTATTGTTATAGCTAATAATTTACCTGCTACTCAATATTTCCAATGTATTTTGTGCTGCCAAAATATTAATAATATTTATAAAGGATATTGGTATTATTCACGAAGTAAGGGATCACTATGTAGAGTATAGCTCCAAAAATGGAACCATAGCAACATGACGTGACCCTAAAGGAGGATCCCATGTCCCTCTCTTTTATTATGTTTGTTTCTCATGTCCACCTCAGCATGTCATGTGAATTTGTAGTAGACGTAATATAATGCAGACATTTCCATATTCTTAGTAAAGAATAGAAATAGTAGAGGGAGGAAGCCATCATGTTTATGGTTAGTACTACGTAAATATGGAACACATGTGGCCACCCACTTTATTGAGAGGCCAGTGCTTCCTGTGAAAAACAGCACAAAAACGAAGGTGATTAAGCTTTGCCATGATCATTTTAATACCATTGGCTTCCCCCATCAGAATGTTACATGGACTGAGCCAGATTTTTGTACCAGTTTCAAATTTTGCCCACCTGTAGGTTCATGCATTGATGTATTTACTGGGGTCACTGCCCTAGGTGTGGTCCATGGCGGCCTGTGCACCCCCAGACCCTGCCGCCCTAGGTCTGTACTCCATAACCTTCCTGTGTTCAGCTTCTCTGGAAGTGAGGAACCTGAGATGACCAACAAAACCACTATCATTTCTTGTGTGTCTTGAAGATGTGACTTGTGTTTTGCTGGCTCACTTACCTTGATTTCCCCACAGTACTTATGAGAACTTATGAGAAAAAAGTGAGCTGGTCCTCATGCACTAAAATATTCTAATATATTCTAATACACACACTACTCTTTATGTCAAAATGATCCAGTAATCCAGTAGAAGCGCATTTCCTGTTCATGAAGAAAACTGTAGATCAAGAGGTCATCCATTCAGACTTGAAGAAAGAAATTTTCACCTAATCCAGCAAAAAGAGTTATTTACATTTAGAACAATAAAGATTCAGTTAATGTCTTCAGATATAGACTGGATTATTTTTTCGCGGGTTTTGAACATCATGGGTCTTTTTTCACAAAAGTAGCATAAGTATAATTATTTGTAATTCAGCCCCCCCCCCCCACCCCCCCCCCCCTCTCAGAATGGGATATGTCACCTGTAAAGGCAATCATATATCTATGCCTTTTATTACATCCGTTAAGGTAAAATGTGCCAGGTACCCACAAGTTGTGAAAAATGAACAGCTTTCTGCCTTGCGCATGATGTTTGCTTAATGATGTTAATTTTTTTCAAAAAACAAAACGTTATAAGTGTGCTTTACGAAATTGCATTTGTCTAAGTAACACCATTATTGGCTACTTCATATGTTTTCTCTAAGACGAAAAACTTGGCTGCACCAGTAAATCTTTCTTAACATTTCAAACTCTAGTACTGTAAACATTCAATATAATGTAAGCTGCTTTTGTCTAATGAATAAGATAATTGGCATATGCCACTCTACTATTAGCTATTGGGTCGCTGTGCCGTCCGGTTCCAATAAAACGCATTCCCACAATAATGCCACATTTGTGCCATACTTCTCAGTCTCACAGGTTTGTCCTTTGTAAGTCAGTAGAACAATAAAACTTGTTCTCCATCTCCTGGAGGTCTTTACAATGGCAATAAAAAAAAGAGCAGAACAAGGAAGTAACACAATGATACAACAGCACCGATAAAAGAGCTAAGTTAATTCATAAACCACTAAGTAACAAGTGAAACTTCAACAAAACATAAAAAGGATTAAAAGGAACATGCTGTCAGGACCTGCTGGCCTCCAAATCAAAGAGCATAAAAAGAATAGCCAGGAGCATGGAGTGGCGTATATAGCGAGAGTGAGTTACAGCTATTCAACTCATAAATGTTTATTATCCCTGTATAGGAAAGCAGTACATTGTATTCTGTGGGTATTATGTATATATAAACTGGCAGTCAACAAATCTTGTGCATGTTTTTAGTTAACCAATTAAGTTCCATATCTGTGTGCAATTTATAATTAACAATGAAACCTATACACGGCAAGAAAAATTGATTCAGATGAAATTTATGTTTAATGTTTGGCATCACCCGCAGCACTGCACACATCCAGCTGCATGCTATGGAACAGGATTGAGGAAGGTTATAAGGCAGCAGTAGTAGTAGCAGGGCACTGAGTGGTTACTGGCAGCTTCACACATCCAGCCACAGGTACAGGGATAGAAAAAATATTTAAAGAATTGATTCCTCTGAGTAAGTGAGGAGAATGAGCAGCAGCAACTGGATGTGCCTGTCTGCCGGTGCTTGCCATGTGCCCTGCACTGCGCATGGGACATGTCAAGCACTGGCAGACAGACAATAAAATGAACATCCTAGTGGAACATCACCTTTAAACAGAAAACTGTCACACTCCAAATCATCGCCAACCCATGTTCGTATTCTAATATGTTCACATTCATTATTCTTTTTATTTCGTTATTTTAAAAAAAATACCTGAGGTAACATGGAGAATAAAGAAAACGTTAAGTGCCCTGACAATGCCTTTGGAAATAGGAGTAATAGGTGTGGTTTACATCGAAGTTTAATTATGGTTTTACCTGAGATGCAACAGTTCTTTTTAATGCTTTAAAGTTCATTGTTGTACGTTGAAAGAAATCCTAAAACCTACAGGTTGCGTGACATTTAGGAATTATTTTCACTTAACTGCGCTGTAGCAAAAGGTACAAAGTTCTAATGTTTTCTTCTTCCTTAGATCCGTCGGGTCCCTAAAGACGTTAACCTTTTATCATGATAAAACCCAGTTTATGGTATATTATTGTTTCCGACTATCCTAACAGAGCAGAAAAAGCATATGTACCTCACCTATGATGGATGCTCGTTCCCAAAACAGATTGCTGGGTCAGATAAAGGTAATCATCGAAAATGACCAGGCAATGGTTGCAAACCTTGACAAACTGCTCGCCTTGTATTCTATAATCAAATATTTCTACTGACTCGTTGTTATATTGAATCTGATTGAGCCTCTGGGACTAGTTGGGGGGGCACAGTTATAGATCCAGTGCCCCATAAGTGAGCACATGCACAGTTCATTTAAATTAATATCCATTACATTATTACTAATGTATGTGTGACATGTTTCAGATCTTTATTATCTCAATGGAGTCATTGCGGGGTTGGATATGATTCAACATAATCAGACATCAGAAAGAAAAGCAAAACATAAGTAAAAAATTTTTCATAAAGTTAAATCAGAGTCCCTAAAATAACTATATAAATACCTCTAGACATTCGACAGAAGTGATTATAGCACACTACGCTATTATGCAAACATATGTTTACTTTCTGGGCTTTT
>VKOC01000002.1:6904733-6918598 GCA_009364415.1 Spea multiplicata
ACACACACACACACACACGTTATATATTCTCATTTACAGAACTCGTGATGCAGAAAGCAACACCATGAAACACAAACACACCCCACAAGGATGGCAAACACACACACATATGAGTATGTAAACAACCATGATTACAATACACAAATAACCATTAACCCTCCATGTAGAATAGGAAAGGTTAATAGATAACACTGCGCAAGGCACGGACCTACAGGCCCTCAATGAGTTAAACGAGCCATTTTCTGCCTGCAGGCATATAGAATTAAAAGTTTCAGTATGTGTTTGCGGGAAACACCATTTACCGCATTAGTTGGCGCGACCTGTTTCATAGGGTCAAGAAATAACGTTTCCGGGAACCCTCACATCCCCTCATGGTGGGCAATGACCCGGCAGTCCCCCGGTTACCACTCCTCACCTGACACTACCAGGGCTTCGTTGGGCCCTACTGTATGACAGTTCCCCATCCTCGTTGTCGTGGCCTGCTCGAGTGCTTGCTTGCCGCAATAAGTCCGCCGCCACCACCCTCCAGCTCCCCTTCCCCCCCAAAAAACAATAACAAGCAATCCGGAGACAACGTAGATACAACCAGCGCCAGGCGGAGTCCGAATCCTCAATAACCGACCTCCTTCCCCCAACGGTCTCCACAAACGGGGCGTGTCCTTGATATCAGTTACTACTGGCTGCCTAACGGGGATGGGATAATGAGCGCCATGCAAAGATGGAATTCAGTGTGGGCGTGGCTTCCAGGATTAACCAATAGAATAAAAAAGGATTGACGCGCTTCAGTTTCTCTCACTGTACCAATGTGTTGTTGGAGAGATTAACCATTTTCTTGCTGGGACCAGATAAAGGTCCCGACAAACGGTGGCGGGATGCTCCACACGGTAGTAACCGAGCTTGTGTTTAGGCGGAAACGTGAGGTTTAGGTACGGGGGTCGAGTTCGGGAGCAATTATGTTGTGGTTGTCTATCAACAACCACTGGGAGGAGATGCTTGGGGCCAGCCATGTCGTTGAGTACATCTAACGTCATCACTGACGTTGCCATCGCCTTTAGTTGATTTTGATACTTTTTATTGCGCCATTAAAAAAATGTAACGTTGCAAAAGGGCTGTGCAAAAGTTTTTGGCAAGTGTGAAAAATGGACATGTTAATAGTTTATTTATAGCATTTCGCAAAATGAGTGAGAAATCTAAATCAGTGTTTGGTGTCCACCATTTGCCTTCGGAACAGCAGGTCGGTTCTAAGCATCAGATGTTGAGATGTGGGAACCATACCATCGTTTGAGGTCACCCTCCCAAAAGTGACGGCTGTCCGGAGTTTAAACTATCAATAAAAATATTTCTTTTTAAATATTATAACCTGGTCACTTATTTTTGACACATTGAGTCACTGATTATTAATTGGTCTCATCGATCAATGCCAGTTGCCTGAATCTGTCACAAGTGATCTACATGGTGATTTTCTTATAGATTTAATTTATATAATTTTTTAACCTAGTAAATGCAATGTGACCTCTAATTATTGACCCCTTAGGTCACCGATTCATAGCCAGTGACGAAATCAAATCATCCTCCCTATCACAACACTATATAACCTTACCCTAACATCTAACCATACCTAACACTTTCACTGTACACCAACGGGACCCTGGCGCTACCCACTGCAGTCTCCCCTATGCCCTAACCTAAGAGCTAGCAATATTCAGTAAAGGTAGGTATAGGTAAGGTATTTGCATTCTACTTAGTTCTGAGACACTAAAAACACATTTGAAAAATGCCTACAAACCCAGGGAAGGATCTTTAACAAAAACAGTGCCATGTGTAACTTGTGAGATTCAGGTGCACTAAATAAGTTAGCGGGAAATCACAGTTGAATAAACTCATAGCAAGAACAAGAGCACTGGTCTAGTTGTTTTTGGAAAAGATTGTAAAATTATGTAGTACATTATTCTTCAATAAGCAAAAATATTTCCATATTTTCTGTTTTTTTTGTTTTCCCAAGGGTAGTCATCATCATCATCATCATCGTTAGCACAGTATAAATGTCCTCAGATTACATAAATACTGTATTTACACAGTTACCATAGGATTGATGGGGTAGGTTTATTCTCTTCTCCAAGGAGCCATATTTACTTCTGCGAAGGTCATCTAAGGAAGGGAGTGTTGTTGTGATGCTCCTTCAGGGCTCTCTCCACCTAATGTATCGGTTTGTCTTAGTCTGTCAATTCTAGTCTTGTCATACCCCTTACGTATTTTAAGAAGCGCTGCGTAAATTGCTGGTGCTATATAAATAAAAGATAATAATAATGCTCTGATTTGAAGTGTTTGGCCCAATGCCTAAAGCTTTCTGTGAGTGTGTGTTGGACAGGACCGGATACAGAATGAAGAATGTAGGCTGTCAATTGTATTTTTAACAGTTCTCCAATGGTAATGTTTGTAAAAATAAAATAAATAGGGCAAAATGACTGCATTGCTCTTCATGACGAGATACCCCTGGCTCAGGAGACTCTGAATCTGTTCTAAAGGTTTACGATTAAATGGTATTTTCACTCCAGGAAATCGATGGCTCTGGAATAACCATATCTATACAGATTAAAATAGCACTCATTCCTTGCATTCCATTGGTCCTTGTTTCTTTAAATTTCAAATCCTAATTTGCCTTCTGATATTAACTCCTTTAGGAAAATTCTGATTTGTTATTTATTTTGACATATCTGTAATTACTATTTAGTTTAACCCCTTCAGTCCCAGGGGTTTTTGGTACCTCTCAGCCCAGAGCAATTTCGCCATTTGTGCGCTACGTCGGTTCAGCGATTATTCTCTTTTCCTGTGAATAGTGCACCCATGTAAACTATATATTGTTGTTTCAAGGACAGATATGGCTTTCTTTTGATAGATGATAAGCTGAAAATTTAGGATGAGAAATTGAGTAAAAACTATCAAAAATTAGGGGAAAAAACCCTAATTTTTAATATATTTTCCCTCTGAATCCTCAGTGATGGAAAATCAAGCTGTTACATGAAAATCAAGCTGTTACATGAGATGCGATGCTGGCTACTGCTGACAGGGGGAAGTCCAGGCCGATCTCCCAGGCTGATCCCTGCCGCTGCAAAAAGGTCAGGAAGTACCAGTACGTCCATAGGGGTTTCTTTAGATGATTTTTTTGGACGTAACGGTACGTCCATAGGGGACTGAATGGGTTAATACTCTCAGTCCTGTTGGATTCTTTAAACATTAATCCTTTAATGCCCCATCATGAAGATTCAAGGGTCCAACCCTGAGAGTCCCCAGGTGTGCCCATATGTTTGGTAGATTATCGTAAAACCTGCTTCTGAGACTAATAGAAAGCAAATAACGTACATTGCATTTTTAACTTTTATAAAACATGTTTGTAATAATAATTGTAGTAGCGTAATAAGCACAGCCTGTTATTCTTTTGCCAACTATATAAAACAATAGAAGCCTTCTATTCAGCATAGTCCTGCAGCTTCTTGGCTTAACTTGGCTAATTATTTAGAAAACAGCAGGACTCGGTGTAAATTGTATAATATTAAATGATACAATATTAATATAAAATTCATCATACGCACAGGCGGCTCGTCTCTGGTTATAGTCTAAGCTGGAATGTTATTTTCGTTGTACTATTGTGTCTCTAACAGGTTTTCCTAGTTTTTTTTTGCTAAGAGATCTCACAAACAAAGCCACTTGTCCAGTGAGTTTTGGACACTGTTCTTTACGCCTCAGTTTGTATGTATTTTTTCTGCAGTTCCTGGTTTAGATAAAACAAATATCTAAACTTGAAGGCGTCTTGAGGCTTGATGGTCGCGTGACTCGCACGTTTTCGAAAAAATGAAGTGGCTGGGAAATGGCAGTGGTGGTGGTGGCCATTTTGCCAAAAAAAAACAGATTATTGTTCCTTTAAAGAGATAGCAATTTAAGCTGTGATTCTGTTCCGAAAGCACAATATCACACTAGTGCTGGTGGAAACTCCTAGCATAGATATAAGATACCCCCAGCCTCTGCAGTGTTTGACACTCATTTCCTGACCTTGTCCATTCTTTTCTGTAACAGATCTGGACGGATTCAATTTCTAGTGATTGAAGAAAAATATAATAAAGTTTCTCAAACACAGACTGTAATCCGAGTGAGTAAATGAGTGTAAGCTTCCTGCTGCAACAACGACTATTTTACAGGATTATAGAATGCATGTTCTTCTGAAACGTTTCTGAATTTTACAGTTAAAAATAAAGCATTCCCTGATTGTGCAAGATCCGGTTACAATTATTATTTTACAATTCCTGCAATGAAAGGCAATTAGATGGAGGAAATATAGAATAAAATGTGGTGGGAAAGCTCTCTGTTACAAGTTTAGTGTATCATTATCAGTTATGGCCAGGTTTTATGGGAGTGCAACAGGTGTCATGAGAATGGGGGTGTTGCTGAGTTAGCGTGAACTTGAAGCACCCCCTCAGATAAGTTCAGATGGAGTAGGGGATCCTGTGCAACAACTTGCCCCATTGAGCCACAGGACTCCCCAGTGCTCCGCTGCTAAGTGGGCTGATGAGAGATCAAAGACCCCCCTTGTACACGATCCATTTACACTATGGAGATCTGAGACACTACACCACGCGACCACGATGCCTGTTAGGAAGGTTCGAAGTATGCCTGGGTTGTCAGGGGGCCTAGAACATTAAAGAGCAACAGCGATGGTTTAGGTTTAATGTTGCCCTCCCTATAACGGCACTTCACAAACTGGCAAAAAGGTAAAACCAAACAATTTTGAACAAACATAAATTGTCACCCAAGCCTTCTTGCTTGCTTCCTAAATTACGGGAAGACTCGAATTCACAGTTCTTTTCATTTGGTTGGAAAACCCAGAAATTCTCAGCTTTGAACCCAGATGCACGTTTTTCTTCGCAGGAGATAAAACTGGGAGAAAAAGCAAAAGAAAGGCCTGTTTCACCCACATTAAAGACAACTTTAGGAAGATAGCTGCCTCATCCAATGATGGCTTTCAGAGTTGCAGGAAATTCCTAGGTTGTCTATATCAACACTGGCTGCTTCGCCAGAAATTATTATTATTATCTTTTATTTTTATAGCACCAACAATTTACACAGCGCTTCTCACAATACATGTATTCATGACAGAACTAGAACTGACGGATTAAGACAAGCCGATACATTAGGGAGGTACCTGTTTACAATCTAGCCTGAAGGATTGTGTGTTTTTCTAAAACCTCAAGCCAACTTCTGCTGGTTGTAAATGTTTTATTTTGTGCCTTTTTCTTCCTGAATACATGTGTGAAGATGCATCTCGACTTTTACATTATCGATTAGTTTAAGGGCATGCTCTGTTGCACTTGATTAGCCGCCCAAATACTAAGCCTACAAGTTGTTCTTTCTTTACAGCTATCAGTCGATGATGTCTCTGACCGTGCTCTTTACCTTTAATTACCTAACTCTAATGCCGGCACTCATCATAAACTGACAGCCACTTTGGTTTCAGATCTTTACTGTTTAGTTATTTGCATCGGTTTCGAAGATCTCATTGTATAGTGCTGCAGAATATGATGACACTATATAAATCAATAAATAATAACAATCCTATCCAACAGCACACATCCTCAGCCACTCTGTCTCACAGCCAAGATTTGTTGCTGCCTTGCCAATTTAGTGTTTTCGTTCATACAGTAACCCACTCCGATTCTCTCGGATCAGCAGGAACTACTTCCTATTTCTAAAAACTCCTTTTAGAATTCTCAGTCTCTGATTGCAAGCCACCTTAAGGCTGGTGGCCACTAAATTACATGCGGGCCACATTATGGTTTTATACTCTGTCAGCATGGTGCCAAAATAACATACATTGTACTATGCCCGTGCGCATATAAAATGACCACATGAAAATAGCAATGAATCAAATTGGACCTTTCCTCTGGTTGCTAGGTATGACGGCCCAGGGTTAATAAGTGCTGTCTGTAATAGCTATTGTTTGATTTCTGTATGTCCCAGTATACGTGTGTTTATTGTTGTGCTTTTTCCCCCTCATGTACTGCCCTGTCCATATTCCACATGCCTTGCCCATGGACTTTAACCCTGTATAGCCTGGACACCATCAACCCCACCGGAGCACCCCTTTCAAGGAGTTAACCCACGGGGGTGGGGTACGAACCAGGGGTGGTTCGGAGAGGGGGCCTCCTACAGATCCCCGGTCGCTGGGACCGCCAGGAGAGCGGAGATCAGCCGGCGCGGTTGTCGTACGCACGCTGGCTATCTCGCGGTCCGTCCCGGGGAAACTTTGAACCGTTGGAGCTCAGGGTCCATTCGGCAAATGCGTTGCTTTTTGGACAGGATACCCTCAGAACCCCGTGCTATCCATTGGTACACCAGGATCGCCACCGCCACCCCCTCAGGATCACCCCGAGAACGACAGCTAAAGTTATACTGGCATTGCGGGGGCTTGGTGGCCTAAGCGTGGTGGTGGACTGTCTGAGCAGGGCAGGAAGATGTGGACATGATTTATGGTTTGTTTCTCCTCTAACCTATATATAAGCCAGTGTGTTTCCCAAATAAAGAGTTCCTGTTTCACCTCAATACGTGTGCGGTAGATCGCTGTATTGCTATACTTCCGTATACTACAGTGCCGCCAAGGTTCCCAAAGAGCTGTGGCTTCTGCTATCGTCACTTATTGTCCTTTTCAGGACAATAGCCACCCTGTGTAGCTCAGCTTCGGCTAGCCACAGAGGCAGAGCAGCTCTGTTGCAGCGCTTCCTCTCTTCTCACTGTAACACTGGTTCTGTCCAGCGATTAATCGCTGGTGTCTCGGTGGCCATGGGGAGGAGGAAGCAACGTTTGGCGGGTGTACCCAGTCAGGGTACACTAGGTTGATCGTCTTCGTACCATAATCACTTTTTATATGTAAGCCCTTCTTTATCTGTTTTTGTAAGTGCCTAAATACATTTTCAAAAGGTATATTTTTTGTGTAGCACTAGTACATAGATTGAACCTAGGCTAGGCAATGTAAGGTTTTTACTATGAAAAGCTGGAGGGGCACATGTTATCCAGCCCCAAGGAAACTAACGGTATTCGCTGTTTCTCAACTACATATCAATCTAAGATGCTGAAAAGGCTCAAGGAAAATCATGGAAGAAAAAGTTTAAAGCAGATGTTGAAGCTTTGTCCTTATCTGAATCTGCTTTCATTTACTGACAATATGCACATTGCCTGCTAATAAGGTGGCCACACTTCGAGTATTGCAATTATTCTACATATATATAATAAAGTTGGGCTAAGTGTTAAGATTGGTACACTCATTGACTATAAAAGTGTATTATCAGTCTACTAAGTTAATTAACTTTGCTATTTTACAAAACTCCTCTTAACGTTCAGTGTCACCCATACCAGCGAGGTGTCCGGCGCATGCATCGGCAAGTTTTCTAAAATCCAACCAATCTCTAACAAGTGTGTAGTATGGCAGAGACAAAAAAACCCCACATTGGTAGTCAGTCATATTAATCTTTAATAAGTCTAAAAACAAGAAGATTACTTTGATAGGTAGGGACTATGCATACGAAATGGTATGATTCATTTTTACATAGGAAAACAATAAAAAACCCAAAACAAAAACATTTTTTGGGGAGAAATGGCTAGACTTTTGTAAACTTCCATACTCTTCAAATGTACATTAAATATGGAGTGATGGAGTATGGTTACTTGGTGTGGTGGGTTTGGAGAGAACACACGGCACCAGTTAGCCTTGACTCAAGTTAACATTGCCATTTGTAAAGTGTAAGCTAAATCATGCTTTCCTCTTGAAAGGGACACAGTGGAAAGCACTTGTGTAACACTGCATGTATACCTTCTGGTGTGTTCCTTTTTAACTCATTTGAATATCATCATTCCCAATTCTTACTAAATATTACAAACACAGTCCTAGTGTAGAGATGGGAGAGAGGCAGCATCTAACCACAGGGTCAGGGATGTGAAAAAATATGGAGAAGTGGTCTGGATGCACCCTCACCCTCAACCTCTGGTAGATCAATTTAGAGGGCAAAGCCCAACTGTATAATAACTGGAAAAAAGTTAAAACATATGCAACGCAAAATAGCTAGTCGCTTTAAAATGAACTGAGATTCCATTTAATGATCGTATACCCTGAAACATACTCGAATAATTTGATCACATGGCTCTCCTTAGCCTAGATTTGTTTCCAAGATATTCCTGGTTACCTCAAGCTAAATAACCATTGTACAGTACGTTTTTGTATTTCAAGAATGAAAACATCCACTATATTTACACAGCAAAACCCCACTACATACCCAGCTGCCTATCTTTATCTTTACAGTACACCCATGATTTTTTTTTTATCCACCCAAAACTGGAATGATTTGGTAAGCATGTGACTATTATTATAGTCATAAGAGGTAGTTATAGTAATTCATGCCCCAGGCTGGTTGAAAAGTGATGTGACATAATTTGCTAATGTTTTGGTAATGCATTTACTCAACTAGTACCTTATAAGCAGATTTCTTCACCTTTTTTTTTTTTTTAAACAACGGAGGCAGGGCATTATGAGATTAGGCGTTTGGATGATAAAACATGGAGTGTTTAGTCAAAGGAGATATATTTTATTGGACGCAGTGTCACAGAACAGTCCACGGCGGCATATGTGACTCTACATATGTTTTCTGCGTTGGCCCATTAAAAGTATCACCTTCGACTAAATACCCCACTTTCTCTTGGACCAATACCAATGCTGCTATACCTATTTACTCTACTGAAATGAAAAATATCATTTAAAATGAAAGGTCCTCTCCATCAACAATATGGTTTGGCATCAACCGAAAACAAGGGTAAAAGCATGTAGGCCAATGCAGCCATAAACTGAAACACATTTCTATGTGTCCTGGCAGTTGGTAGCTTCTGAAAAACAGAACCAGCTAAGTTCTTGCTGCAGAGAAGACTAAACTAAAAAATACTGGTTTGATGGCATTCCTATCTATGCTAATTTAAAAATAGTATGAGCTAAGCACGCTGCCCTACAACACCGGCTGGCCCACCCACAACTAATGGCTGAGATGACCATATAGTTGGTGAAGGGATATGCAGACAAATCAGGTGCTATAACCTGATCTCCTTCACCTAGCACAGGGGCACACTTAGTTCCTAACTCAGTATAGCACAATGAGTAAATCCAAAGCACTGCATCCTTATACTGCAGTATATGTGATTGCATAGGAAGTATCGCTGTACAGCCCTCACCCCAGAAAACTCTTATTAGCCATGGTTAAAAATTGATATACTGACAAAGTGATATAAGAAGTTGAATTAGCCCTTGATCTTCAATGAATCGTGCTGAATTGATGGACTGCAACACAAAGACTTCTCAGTAACGTCGTTGGATGAAGTCCTGTGTGATCTAACTCTCAGTTGGCTAATCCGGTCAGTTCTTCACTGACTTCCCACAGCTTCTTTGCTCTGGCATCATCTCGAGCATGAGGTAGCACCTTCACCACCCTGCAGTTGTTAAAGTAGCGGCCACTGTACATTTCTATCTCTTCTTGCACAGCACAATAGATGGACGTCTGTGCTCCATCCGTAGGTGTTTTGAGGAAGAGCCAGGCTACTGGAAACAGCAATACTTTTACCCAATGTGGAAGATTGCGCCCCAGATTAGTGAGCACCACTCCTGCAAAATGATATAATCAGAAAAGGAGAGATTCATTGAAGGCCAGCATTCGCTCTTACACTTATTAAATCTAGTCACAAGTAGGGGTATAAAGCAATACACTGGATATGACTGGAATAACACTGAAGCGTAGGCTTAGACTGGCCATCTGGCAGGCCACGCAAACACTGAGCCGATGGCAGACATCACTCTATACTCATAAATGTCTGTCCGCAAGCTGCGTGAGCATAACAACCTCTCATATCCAGCTGCACCTACTTCAATAGCAGTGCCAGGGCCACCTCGCCATCCCTAGTCCAACCCAACATGAAGCACATACGTCCACATAAGTATAATATTATTCCTAAACATGGGCTAGGATTAATAAATAAAAAATGTAAAGTTGGATGAACATGACGGAAATACCCAATGATGATTTGAAGTGAAAGATAAATTATATTCTTTATATTATACTTACTGCAGATGGCTAGGGAATACCCTTAAATATTAGATCTATACAACTCACAACAGATTCAGTGTAAAAATAATAATCTTGTAAAGACAAGGGTTGCTTTTTAGCTCAGTAGATATGATTTTACTGATAGTGAATAAATCCTGAATTCATTCAGTGTTAAAGTTTAATAGCAATTTCTGAAATGAAATGGAGTGATCGGGACAGACGCAAGTTCAGAAGTTTGGCCTCATGTGTCTAACTGGCACAAGTTGGAAATAACACAACAAAAGTGTTGAAAATTTTTTCAACTTTAGGAACCGAGGTGATATTTTGTACTAGTACCCAAAGTGTTAATGTTGAATAATATTAGTTTTATGCGTCAACCATAATGTTAAAAGAAGTACGTGTTGAGACAATGCAACAAGCAATATTTCTTAAACTGAGAAAACAAATGTCAAAATCTGCATATGTTCCAAAGTTACATGTTCCATTTAACTATATACTACTAACTATATAAAACTTACAAAACTGGTGGCTGACTCGGTTTACATAACATATTTATACTGACATACATAGACACTGAGTGTGTGTGTTACTGTTACTATGTGTATAAGTATGTTAGCATGTGTGCATGTACATGTTACTTTCTGTGTCGATGTTACTAACTATGCTAATATACACACACAAACATAGTAACACACACACAATAAAATATGCACACAGCCTCCTAACTTTCTTGTCCAGTGGTCAGTGGGAGCTCTTCTGCTCCCTTGAGGTTGTCACACGATGCCTACGTCTGAGGTCCTAATTGCAGGTAATTTATTTTATTTTAATTACAAAGCACTTACATTTACATTATTTGTTGGTGAGGTTGCATGGGACACTAAGTGTGGTCCTGCACACGTGTTTTAGTGCTCCAGTTGAAGTTACTTGGAGCTGGGCTGCCACTGAAAGCAATGGGAATAGTAGCAACCAATTGCTAGCCGAACTATGAAAGGTACCAAGGTGCCAAATGGGATATATTTGGGAAAAGGGGATTCCAGGTGCCGACACACCTTCGTCTAGTGGCAAATAGCTTAAATCACATGCATTTCCATGAGTTAGGCTAAGTGTGTGTCTCATGAAATCATCTGGGGACAAATTCCTGCCCATCTGTATTCCACAGGTGGGGTGGTGGTTCTTCCTTGTACAGGACAATGCATTTCAAGACTTGATCTGATAATCTTCTACTATATTTTTTTGAAAATACACAAAACAGGCAATGAGCAATGGCACTTTCATTCAGCGTATTGGAAGGTTTACCTGGATGGACGGAATAGCACGTGACATCCGTCCCCAGTAATCTGTTGGCCAGCTCCCGGGCAAACAGAACGTTAGCCAGCTTGCTGTCGCAGTATGATTGCAGTGTTTCTTTCAGGGTTTCTGCAGGTGGGTTCAGGTTCTTGAAATCGATTTTTCCGTACTTATATGCCTCTGATGCCAAGACGACAATCCGACTGGGGCTGCTTTGCTTGAGACGCTCCAGAAGCAAGTTGGTCAGGAGGAAATGCCCCAAGTGATTGACCCCAAACATCAAGTTGAATCCATCTTTAGTTTTTCCTTTTCCTTCGATACCTATAAAAAAGAAGCCAATGTTGTGTTATAACAAATAGGTATGTCGAGCAAACAAAGTTTCATGCAGGCAGTGCTTATTTTAATTTATTATTGCATTGATTGGTTAAGCAGGTCAAACAATTGTTAGCTGCTAAGAATTTAATAGATTGTCCTACTTCACTCCTACTCCACTCTTGAATCCTGTGGTGAAAATGTTTTAAACTGGATTGACCTTTAACTGCAAGCTATCATTGTGCCTTACCTGCATTGTTGATAAGAATATCTAGTCGGGGTTCAGAACTGAGGAAGTTTTTGCAGAATGCTCTAACCGACTCAAGACTGGCCAGGTCAAGTTTCATAAAGAGCACCTCATTGTTCCCAGAAATCTAAATCAAAAACATAATCCAATTTAACATACATTTCATAAATCTCCCTGCTGGTATATAGTCCATGACACAGCCACATATCAAACAGATTCCAAACAGGGAAGATATGCTTATATATATATATATAGTAAGGATATATGTAAAACAAACAGTTGTTGTTTTTTTAAATACACCAGTCTATTATTTTCCCCTTTAGATTGACTCTCCTAGTATACATTATTACACACATAATCCATCATGTCTGGGATTGTGATTGTATGTTTATTTAAACACTGGCTTTATGGCACTTCATGGCAAATTGATCAACTGCATAAAGGTCTTTAAATAATGGCAAAGTCTTTAAACTCATCTTCCTTTATTTTTTATTTATAGCCGGCAGATATTAATATATACATGCATGTGCTATATCCACCGCCAGTCACCTCCAGCACTGGCCCAGCAGGGGTTTAAAGACACCCCCATGTGCATGCTCAGAAAGCGCTCCCACTTATTTCAAATAGAGTGCCTTCCTGCCAATGCTTGCCTGCTATAACAAAAAAAATGGTAGATAGAGCTGCAGCTTCTCCTAAAGGCAAATATATATATATATATATATAACAGGTTGCAGAATGCATATTTATGCAAGTTGTTGGCAAGGCTGCATCGGGTACTGGAATGTCCCTTTTAACCCCTTAACGTCCATTGCCGGGTCAGGAACGTCATGCAAAACGGTTACTTAACAGCCTATGAGGTGCCTGAGACGTCATGGGACTTAAACAAGCTTAGAAAGTGATCAACGATCACTTTCTAAGCTTAAACTGTATTCCTGTAATGCCTCGATGTCGAGGCATTCAGCAACACCGAAATTGGCATCATGGGCCATATCTGGCCCCTCCCCATGGGTGTCAACATCTGCCATACACTGTATGGCGGCAGACGCCCGTTGTAAAAGTTTAGGAGGAGATCAACGATCACCTCCTAGACTTCAATGGTGTTGCCGAAATGCCTCAGTCCCAATGGTACAAAAGGTTAAACACAGCCTGGTCCTTAAGGGGTTAAAAATCTTTTCCTAGAGTGACCATATATGTATACTGCAGCGATTTATTACAAAATTAAGAAAATTACTAGCTCTTTTAGTGCCTTATGGACTTTATATGCATGACACAATGAGAGACATCCAAATATCTGAAAACCATATAGACCATATAAACTTGCCCTTCTTATATCGTATACGGCTGCCTCTGCGGTTTCCTTAACACGACAAGCCAAGATGACACGAGCTCCACGTTTGGCCATGTCCAGAGCTGTCATTTTTCCAATTCCTACGTTGGCTCCTGTAACACACAAATGGCACAGGGGGAATGAGGCCATAGTCTTTCTCATATTAGAAGGCACAACACAAGCTCAAAATACATTTTACTTATCTGGGTAGCAAAATAATAATATGATACCAGGTTACTGTAAATGCTATATTTTTACCAAGGAATTTCCTACTAACTTTAGGAAGCTACTAAACTTATTGGGCACCGCTATGGGCAGGGCCGGCCCTACAATAGGGCAGACTGGGGCAATTGCCCCAGGCGGCACTTTAGAAGGGGCGGCACTTTGCCGCCCCGAGCGTTTTTTTTTTTGAAACGGAAGAGAGAGAGAGGGGCGCCGAGTGGTTTTCGTTTACCCGCTCGGCGCCCCCTCTCTCTCTCCTCTGCGGCGAGTCTCCCTGTTCGGTCTTGGTGCCGGCTTCCGCTTGTAATGCTGAGCGCCGGAAGTGGCGTCAATTTCCGGCGCTCAG